>WNWK01000075.1:0-95000 GCA_009830355.1 Cherax destructor
TATTTTATCTAAAATAGTTTTTCAAAAATCTTTGAAAATTTTTAATTAAAAAATAAACAAGTTATTATTTTGAAAATATTATTATTTAATTTTTAAAATCCCATTAAATGAATTTACTCAATAAATTTTTGAAAATATTTATTTTAATTTTAAATGAAATTACTCAAAAATTTAGAAAATAACATTTTTATTTTATTTAGATTTAGGTATTTTAAAAAATGTTTTTCAAAAAATTTGATTATACACTTTAAATTAAATTTATGCAATTAAATTTATGGAAAATTAGAAATTTTATGAATTTTTTAGGAAGTTATTATAAAATATTTCTAAAAATATTTTAAAAATCTTAAAATGCCTTAATATTCAAAAATGCAATAAAATTTCAATTTATAGCAATTTTTAATATTTAATAAATATTTCATTTTTTAAAAATGCGTTAAAATTTATAAAAATCAATTTTATTAAAATGCTATATTTTCGAAATTTAATGGAATTTAATGCTTGAAAATGGAAAAACTATTTTATTGCATATTTGACGTTTTAAGTTAGAGAATTTTCTGCAAAATCATTTTAGTAAAATACTTTAATTTTACTTTTAAAAGATTTCTAATTAATGAAATTAAAATTTAATCTTGAATAACAAATTTTTCTAATATTAAGACTCTTAAACTCAAATGCAATAAAATCGTTTTTGTTTTAATATTTTTAATTATTTACATATTTTTAAAATCCATAAAATCTAAATCAATATTTTAGAATATTTCATTATTTTCAATACATGAAAATTAAAAGCTCAGAAAAAATCATTTTTATTTTCACGTTTTAGAGCGGTTATGCTTCTGGCAAAACTCATTTTAGCTAAAATACTTAGATTTCACACTTTAAATAGAATTTCACTGCAATTGAAATTTATGGAAATCAAAATTTGATTTTCTTTGAAGTACCAATATATTTTATCTATATAGAAATCTTGAAATGCCTTAATCGTCAAAAAGCAATAAAATCGTTTTAGCATTTTAATATTTAATTATTTACATATTTTAAAAATCCCATAAATCTATTCATTTTAAGAATATTTCATATTATTTTGAAAATACATGAAAAAAGCTCGAAAATGTTAAAATGATTTTTGGCATATTTCGACTTTTAAGCGGTTTGATGCTTTTCTGAAACTCATTTTTAGTTAAATACTTAGATTTTCCACTTTTAAATGAATTTCATCAATTGAAATTTATGGGAAAATAAGCAAAATTATGATTTCTATTGGAAGTTATAATAGGTATATTTTATCAAAATAGTTTTCAAATCTTGAAAATGCCTTAAATCGTCAAAAAATGCAATAAAATCAAGTTTTATATCATTTTTGTATATTTATTATTATTTACATATTTTTAAAAAATCCCATTAAAAATCTATAAAAATCAATATTAATTTAGAATATTTCATATTATTTTCGAAATATACATGAAATATTAAAAAGCTCAGAAAAATGTGCTAAAATCGTATTTTATTGCATATTTCGACGTTTTAAAGCGGTTTGAGTGCTTTTCTGGCAAAACTCATTTTTCAGCTAAAATACTTAGATTTTCACACTTTTAAATAGAATTTCTATTGCAATTGAAATTTATGGGAAAAGTAAGCAAAATTTTATGATTTTCTTTTAGGAAGCTTACTCATAGGTATATTTTATCTAAAAAATAGTTTTTACAGAAAATCCTTGAAAATGCCTTAAATCGTCAAAAATGCAATAAAATCAAGTTTTATACATTTTTGATATTTATTAATTATTTACATATTTTTAAAAAATCCCATTAAAAATCTATAAAAATCAATATTAATTTAGAATATTTCATATTATTTTCGAAATATACATGAAACATTAAAAAGCTCAGAAAAATGTGCTAAAATCGCATTTTATGGCATATTTCGACGTTTTAGAGCGGTTTGATGCTTTTCTGACAAAACTCTATTGCAATTGAAATTTATGGGAAAAGTAAGCAAAATTTAATGATTTTTCTATTAGGAAGCTTACTCATAGGTATATTTTATCTAAAAAAATAGTTTTTCACAAAATCCTTGAAAATGCCCTAAATCGTCAAAAAATGCAATAAAATCAAGTTTTATAGCATTTTCGAATATTTATTAATTATTTACAAATTTTTAAAAAATCCCATTAAAAATCTATAAAAATCCATATTTTTATAGAATATTTCATATTATTTTCGAAATATACATGAAACATTAAAAAGCTCAGAAAAATGTGCTAAAATCGTATTTTATTGCATATTTCGACGTTTTAGAGCGGTTTGAGTGCTTCTCTGGCAAAACTCATTTTTCAGTTAAAATACTTAGATTTTCACACTTTTAAATAGAATTTCTACTGCAATTGAAATTTATGGGAAAAGTAAGCAAAATTTTATGATTTTCTTTTAGGAAGCTTACTCACAGGTATATTTTAACTAAAAAAATAGTTTTACAGAAAATCCTTGAAAATGCCTTAAATCGTCAAAAAATGCAATAAAATCTAGTTTTATAGCATTTATGAATATTTATTAATTATTTACATATTTTTAAAAAATCTTATTAAAAATCTAAAAAAATCAATATTTTTATAGAATATTTCATATTATTTTCGAAATATATATGAAACATTAAAAAGCTCAGAAAAATGTGCTAAAATCGTATTTTATTGCATATTTCGACGTTTTAGAGCGGTTTGAGTGCTTTTCTGGCAAAACTCATTTTTCAGTTAAAATACTTAGATTTTCACACTTTTAAATAGAATTTCTACTGCAATTGAAATTTATGGGAAAAGTAAGCAAAATTTTATGATTTTCTTTTAGGAAGCTTACTTATAAGTATATTTTATCTAAAAAATAGTTTTTTACAAAATCCTTGAAAATGCCTTAAATCGTCAAAAAATGCAATAAAATCAAGTTTTATAGCATTTTTGAATATTTAATAATTATTTACATATTTTTAAAAAATCCCATTAAAAATCTATAAAAATCAATATTTTTATAGAATATTTCATATTATTTTCGAAAATATATGAAACATAAAAAGCTCAGAAAATGGCTAAATCTATTTTATTGCATATTTCGACGTTTTAGAACAGGTTTGAGTGCTTTTCTGGAAAACTCATTTTCAGTTAAAATACTTAGATTTTCACACTTTTAAATAGAATTTCTACTGCAATTGAAATTTATGGGAAAAGTAAGCAAAATTTTATGATTTTCTATTGGGAAGATTACTAATAGGTATATTTTATCTAAAAAAATAGTTTTCAGAAAATCCTTGAAAATGCCTTAAATCGTCAAAAAATGCAATAAAATCAAGTTTTATATCATTTTTGTATATTTATTACTTATTTACATATTTTTAAAAAATCCCATTAAAAATCTATAAAAATCAATATTTTTATAGAATATTTCATATTATTTTCGAAATATATATGAAACATTAAAAAGCTCAGAAAAATGTGCTAAAATCGTATTTTATTGCATATTTCGACGTTTTAGAGCGGTTTGAGTGCTTTTCTGGCAAAACTCATTTTTCAGTTAAAATACTTAGATTTTCACACTTTTAAATAGAATTTCTACTGCAATTGAAATTTATGGGAAAAGTAAGCAAAATTTTATGATTTTCTATTGGGAAGATTACTAATAGGTATATTTTATCTAAAAAAATAGTTTTTCAGAAAATCCTTGAAAATGCCTTAAATCGTCAAAAAATGCAATAAAATCAAGTTTTATATCATTTTTGTATATTTATTACTTATTTACATATTTTTAAAAAATCCATTAAAAATCTATAAAAATCAATATTTTTATAGAATATTTCATATTATTTTCGAAAAATACATGAAACATTAAAAAGCTCAGAAAAATGTGCTAAAATCGCATTTTATGGCATATTTCGACGTTTTAGAGCGGGTTGATGCTTTTCTGACAAAACTCATTTTTTAGCTAAAATACTTTGATTTTCACACTTTTAAATAGAATTTCTACTGCAATTGAAATTTATGGGAAAAGTAAGCAAAATTTTATGATTTTCTTTTTTTTAGGAAGTTTTAGGAAGTTACTATAGGTATATTTTATCTAAAAAATAGTTTTTAGAAAATCCTTGAAAATGCCTTAAATCGTCAAAAATGCAATAAAATCAAGTTTTATAGCATTTTTGAATATTTATAATTATTTACATATTTTTAAAAATCCCATTAAAATCTATAAAAATCAATATTTTTATAGAATATTTCATATTATTTTCGAAATATACATGAAACATTAAAGCTCAGAAAATGTGCTAAAATTGTATTTTATTGCATATTTCGACGTTTTAGAGCGGTTTGAGTGCTTTTCTGGCAAAACTCATTTTTCAGTTAAAATACTTAGATTTTCACACTTTTAAATAGAATTTCTACTGCAATTGAAATTTATGGGAAAAGTAAGCAAAATTTTATGATTTTCTTTTAGGAAGCTTACTTATAGGTATATTTTATTTAAAAATAGTTTTCAAAAATCTTGAAAATGCCTTAAATCGTCAAAAATGCAATAAAATCAAGTTTTATACATTTTTAATATTTATTAATTATTTACATATTTTAAAAATCCCATTAAAAATCTATAAAAATCAATATTTTATAGAATATTTCATATTATTTTCGAAAATACATGAAACATTAAAAAGCTCAGAAAAATGTGCTAAAATCGTATTTTATGCATATTTCGACGTTTTAGAGCGGTTTGATGCTTTTCTGACAAAACTCATTTTTAGCTAAAATACTTTGATTTTCACACTTTTAAATAGAATTTCTACTGCAATTGAAATTTATGGAAAAGTAAGCAAAATTTTATGATTTTCTTTAGGAAGCTTATTATAGGTATATTTTATCTAAAAATAGTTTTTAGAAATTCCGTGAAAATGCCTTAATCGTCAAAATGCAATAAAATCGTTTTATAGCATTTTTAATATTTAATAATTATTTACATATTTTTAAAAATCCCATTAAAATCTATAAAAATCAATATTTTTATAGAATATTTCATATTATTTTCGAAAATACATGAAACATTAAAAGCTCAGAAAATGTGCTAAAATCTGTATTTTATTGCATATTTCGACGTTTTAGAGCGGTTTGAGTGCTTTTCTGCAAACTCATTTTTTAGCTAAAATACTTTGATTTTCACACTTTTAAATAGAATTTCTACTGCAATTGAAATTTATGGAAAAGTAAGCAAAATTTTATGATTTTCTTTTAGGAAGCTTAATCATAGGTATATTTTATCTAAAAATAGTTTTTCAGAAAATCCTTGAAAATGCCTTAATCGTCAAAAAATGCAATAAAATCAAGTTTTATAGCATTTTTAATATTTAATAATTATTTACATATTTTTAAAAATCCATTAAAAATCTATAAAAATCAATATTTTATAGAATATTTCATATTATTTTCGAAATAATGAAAATTAAAAGCTCAGAAAAATGTGCTAAAATCGTATTTTATTGCATATTTCGACGTTTTAGAGCGGTTTGAGTGCTTTTCTGCAAAACTCATTTTTCAGCTAAAATACTTAGATTTTCACACTTTTAAATAGAATTTCTACTGCAATTGAAATTTATGGGAAAAGTAAGCAAAATTTTATGATTTTCTTTTAGGAAGCTTACTCATAGGTATATTTTATCTAAAAATAGTTTTAGAAAATCCTTGAAAATGCTTAAATCGTCAAAATGCAATAAAATCAGTTTTATAGCATTTTTAATATTTATTAATTATTTACATATTTTTAAAAAATCCCATTAAAAATCTATAAAAATCAATATTATTTAGAATATTTCATATTATTTTCGAAAATACATGAAACATTAAAAGCTCAGAAAATGTGCTAAAATCGTATTTTATTGCATATTTCGACGTTTTAGAGCGGTTTGAGTGCTTTTCTGGCAAAACTCATTTTTAGCTAAAATACTTAGATTTTCACACTTTTAAATAGAATTCTACTGCAATTGAAATTTATGGGAAAAGTAAGCAAAATTTTATGATTTTCTTTTGGAAGTTACTTATAAGTATATTTTATCTAAAAAATAGTTTTTCACGAAACTTGAAAATGCCTTAATCGTCAAAATGCATAAAACAAGTTTATAGCATTTTAATATTTAATATTATTTACATATTTTTAAAAATCCCATTAAAAATCTATAAAAATCAATATTTTTATAGAATATTTCATATTATTTTCGAAAAATACATGAAACATTAAAAAGCTCAGAAAAATGTGCTAAAATCGCATTTTATGGCATATTTCGACGTTTTAGAGCGGTTTGATCCTTTTCTGACAAAACTCATTTTTTAGCTAAAATACTTAGATTTTCACACTTTTAAATAGAATTTCTGTTGCAATTGAAATTGTTTTTGCCATTATTTTGTGGGAAAAAAAATCAATAAAAACAAAGCTGTAAAAGATATCGGAAATCCTTCATGGGTGGTTGTAGAGCCATCATTACTCAATAATTGTGAAAATCATGACAATCCTATTAATACTTTTCGCAAAACATTACAAACAATGTCAATAACTTATTTCTGAGTTATTAATATATTTTCTGTGAAACTCTATGGATATGGCACGCTAAATCTCAGCGAGTTGCATGCATCAGCACTTGTTGAGACCCCAGAGGCCACTGAGGTGCCATGAGTCCCTGCACTTGAATGGAGGCATCAGAGATGTTGCTATGTAGAGTTTTTTTTAATGAAATAATCATAAAAAATTTCATTTTTGCAGAGATAAAACTAAAAAAACACTAATTGGCAACATGTATTATTAATGACAGCAAGGAAAAAAAATACATTTAAGGAAAAACATACTAGGAAATATGATATAAACAAGCTGATTACACCAAAATGTTGCCAGAATGATGAACTATTTTGGTAACAAAACATTTTTCCAAAAATTTTCAATCTTCCTTTCAAATCTCTTGACAACGGCTCGCCCCACCCTTAAAAAGCTCAGAAAAATGTGCTAAAATCGTATTTTATTTCATATTTCGACGTTTTAGAGCGGTTTGAGTGCTTTTCTGGCAAAACTCATTTTTCAGTTAAAATACTTAGATTTTCCCACTTTTAAATAGAATTTCTACTGCAATTGAAATTTATGGGAAAAGTAAGCAAAATTTTATGATTTTCTATTGGGAAGATTACTAATAGGTATATTTTATCTAAAAAAATAGTTTTTCACAAAATCCTTGAAAATGCCTTAAATCGTCAAAAAATGCAATAAAATCAAGTTTTATATCATTTTTGTATATTTATTACTTATTTACATATTTTTAAAAAATCCCATTAAAAATCTATAAAAATCAATATTTTTATAGAATATTTCATATTATTTTCGAAAAATACATGAAACATTAAAAAGCTCAGAAAAATGTGCTAAAATCTTATTTTATGGCATATTTCGACGTTTTAGAGCGGTTTGATGCTTTTCTGACAAAACTCATTTTTTAGCTAAATTACTTTGATTTTCACACTTTTAAATAGATTTACTACTGCAATTGAAATTTATGGGAAAAGTAAGCAAAATTTTATGATTTTCTTTTAGGAAGCTTACTTATAGGTATATTTTATCTATTTCAGAAAATCCTTGAAAATGCCTTAAATCGTCAAAAAATGCAATAAAATCAAGTTTTATAGCATTTTTGAATATTTATTAATTATTTACATATTTTTAAAAAATCCCATTTAAAATCTATAAAAATCAATATTTTTATAGAATATTTCGTATTATTTTCGAAGAATACATGAAACATTAAAAAGCTCAGAAAAATGTGCTAAAATCGCATTTTATGGCATATTTCGACGTTTTAGAGCGGTTTGATGCTATTCTGACAAAACTCATAGAATTTCTGTTGCAATTGAAATTTATGGGAAAAGTAAGCAAATTTTATGATTTTCTATTAGGAAGCTTACTCATAGGTATATTTTATCTAAAAAAATAGCATATTTCGACGTTTTAGAGCGGTTTGATGCTATTCTGACAAAACTCATTTTTTAGCTAAAATACTTAGATTTTCACACTTTTAAATAGAATTTCTGTTGCAATTGAAATTTATGGGAAAAGTAAGCAAAATTTTATGATTTTCTATTAGGAAGCTTACTCATAGGTATATTTTATCTAAAAAAATAGTTTTTTAGAAATTCGGTGAAAATGCCTTGAATCGTCAAAAAATGCAATAAAATATCGTTTTATAGCATTTTTTATTCTTTAATAATTTTATACATATTTTTAAAAAATCCCATTAAAAATCTATAAAAATCAATATTTTTATAGAATATTTCATATTATTTTCGATAAATACATGAAACATTAAGGGAGGGGCGAATGAATTCACGTTTTTTTTCTTTATTTTGGTCTAATTTCAATGAGATTTTTACAGAGATCTAACCTTTAGGTTAGATAGAAAAAAATAAAATGTGCCAAATTTTAGGGGTCACAAAACCAGTAAATTTCTACAAAATTGGGAAGATGTACAATGCTCTAGTTAACATCAGATGAAAGATAAAGGCTATATAATTGTTGACCCAATCCTTTTTCGCAAAAATGTCAGTATATTCCATTATAAAAAATGTTGAAGTTAGTGATTTTGTTTTTGCCATTATTTTGTGGGAAAAAAAATCAATAAAAACAAAGCTGTAAAAGATATCGGAAATCCTTCATGGGTGGTTGTAGAGCCATCATTACTCAATAATGTGTGAAAAAATCATGACAATCCTATTAATACTTTTCGCAAAACATTACAAACAATGTCAATAACTTATTTCTGAGTTATTAATATATTTTTTTCTGTGAAACTCTATGGATATGGCACGCTAAATCTCAGCGAGTTGCATGCATCAGCACTTGTTGAGACCCCAGAGGCCACTGAGGTGCCATGAGTCCCTGCACTTGAATGGAGGCATCAGAGATGTTGCTATGTAGAGTTTTTTTAATGAAATAATCATAAAAAATTAATTTTTGCAGAGATAAAACTAAAAAAAAAAACACTAATTGGCAACATGTATTATTAATGACAGCAAGAACAAAACAAATACATTTAAGGAAAAAACATACTAGGAAATATGATATAAACAAGCTGATTACACCAAAATGTTGCCAGAATGATGAACTATTTTTTGGTAACAAAACATTTTTTTCCAAAAAATTTCAATCTTCCTTTCCAAATCTCTTGACAACGGCTCGCCCCACCCTTAAAAAGCTCAGAAAAATGTGCTAAAATCGTATTTTATTGCATATTTCGACGTTTTAGAGCGGTTTGAGTGCTTTTCTTGCAAAACTCATTTTTCATTTAAAATACTTAGATTTTCACACTTTTAAATAGAATTTCTACTGCAATTGAAATTTATGTGAAAAGTAAGCAAAATTTTATGATTTTCTTTTAGGAAGCTTACTCACAGGTATATTTTATCTAAAAAAATAGTTTTTAAGAAAATCCTTGAAAATGCCTTAAATCGTCAAAAAATGCAATAAAATCAAGTTTTATAGCATTTTTGAATATATATTAATTATTTACATATTTTTAAAAAATCCCATTAAAAATCTATAAAAATCAATATTTTTTTAAAATATTTCATATTATTTTCGAAATATACATGAAACATTAAAAAGCTCAGAAAAATGTGCTAAAATCGTATTTTATTTCATATTTCGACGTTTTAGAGCGGTTTGAGTGCTTTTCTGGCAAAACTCATTTTTCATCTAAAATACTTAGATTTTCACACTTTTAAATAGAATTTCTACTGCAATTGAAATTTATGGGAAAAGTAAGCAAAATTTTATGATTTTCTTTTAGGAAGCTTACTTATAGGTATATTTTATCTAAAAAAAATAGTTTTTCAGAAAATCCTTGAAAATGCCTTAAATCGTCTAAAAATGCAATAAAATCAAGTTTTATAGCATTTTTGAATATTTATTAATTATTTACATATTTTTAAAAATCCCATTAAAAATCTAAAAAAATCAATATTAATTTAGAATATTTCATATTATTTTCGAAATATACATGAAATATTAAAAAGCTCAGAAAAATGTGCTAAAATCGTATTTTATTGCATATTTCGACGTTTTAAAGCGGTTTGAGTGCTTTTCTGGCAAAACTCATTTTTCAGCTAAAATACTTAGATTTTCACACTTTTAAATAGAATTTCTATTGCAATTGAAATTTATGGGAAAAGTAAGCAAAATTTTATGATTTTTCTATTAGGAAGCTTACTCATAGGTATATTTTATCTAAAAAAATAGTTTTTCACAAAATCCTTGAAAATGCCTTAAATCGTCAAAAAATGCAATAAAATCAAGTTTTATAGCATTTTTGAATATTTAATAATTATTTACATATTTTTAAAAAATCCTATTAAAAATCTTTAAAAATCAATATTTTTAAAGAATATTTCATATTATTTTCGAAATATACATGAAACATTAAAAAGCTCAGAAAAATGTGCTAAAATCGTATTTTATTGCATATTTCGACGTTTTAGAGCAGTTTGATGCTTTTCTGACAAAACTCATTTTTTAGCTAAAATACTTTGATTTTCACACTTTTAAATAGAATTTCTACTGCAATTGAAATTTATGGGAAAAGTAAGCAAAATTTTATGATTTTCTATTGGGAAGATTACTAATAGGTATATTTTATCTAAAAAAATAGTTTTTCAGAAAATCCTTGAAAATGCCTTAAATCGTCAAAAAATGCAATAAAATCAAGTTTTATATCATTTTTGTATATTTATTACTTATTTACATATTTTTAAAAAATCCTATTAAAAATCTATAAAAATCAATATTTTTATAGAATATTTCATATTATTTTCGAAAAATACATGAAACATTAAAAAGCTCAGAAAAATGTGCTAAAATCGCATTTTATGGCATATTTCGACGTTTTAGAGCGGTTTGATGCTTTTCTGACAAAACTCATTTTTTAGCTAAAATACTTTGATTTTCACACTTTTAAATAGAATTTCTACTGCAATTGAAATTTATGGGAAAAGTAAGCAAAATTTTATGATTTTCTTTTAGGAAGCTTACTCATAGGTATATTTTATCTAAAAAAATAGTTTTTTAGAAATTCCGTGAAAATGCCTTGAATCGTCAAAAATTGCAATAAAATATCGTTTTATAGCATTTTTTAATATTTAATAATTATTTACATATTTTTAAAAAATCCCATTAAAAATCTATAAAAATCAATATTTTTATAGAATATTTCATATTATTTTCGAAAAATACATGAAACATTAAAAAGCTCAGAAAAATGTGCTAAAATTGTATTTTAGTGCATATTTCGACGTTTTAGAGCGGTTCTAGTGTTTTCTGGCAAAACTCATTTTTTAGCTAAAATACTTACATTTTCACACTTTTAAATAGAATTTCTACTGCAATTGAAATTTATGGGAAAAGTAAGCAAAATTTTATGATTTTCTTTTAGGAAGCTTACTCACAGGTATATTTTAACTAAAAAAATAGTTTTTCAGAAAATCCTTGAAAATGCCTTAAATCGTCAAAAAATGCAATAAAATCAAGTTTTATAGCATTTTTAAATATTTATTAATTATTTACATATTTTTAAAAATCCTATTAAAAATCTATAAAAATCAATATTTTTATAGAATATTTCATATTATTTTCGAAAAATACATGAAACATTAAAAAGCTCAGAAAAATGTGCTAAAATCGCATTTTATGGCATATTTCGACGTTTTAGAGCGGTTTGATGCTTTTCTGGCAAACTCATTTTTAGCTAAAATACTTAGATTTTCACACTTTTAAATAGAATTTCTACTGCAATTGAAATTTATGGGAAAAGTAAGCAAATTTTATGATTTTCTTTAGGAAGCTTACTATAGGTATATTTTATCTAAAAATAGTTTTTCACAAAATCATGAAAATGCCTTAAATCGTCAAAAATGCAATAAAATCAAGTTTTATAGCATTTTTGAATATTTATTAATTATTTACATATTTTAAAAATCCCATTAAAAATCTATAAAAATCAATATTTTTTAGAATATTTCATATTATTTTCGAAAATACATGAAACATTAAAAAGCTCAGAAAATGTGCTAAAATCGTATTTTATTGCATATTTCGACGTTTTAGAGCGGTTTGAGTGCTTTTCTGCAAAACTCATTTTTAGCTAAAATACTTAGATTTTCACACTTTTAAATAGAATTTCTACTGCAATTGAAATTTATGGGAAAAGTAAGCAAAATTTTATGATTTTCTTTTAGGAAGCTTACTTATAGGTATATTACAATCACTGCTACAATAGCAAGCGAGCATATTACAATCACTGCTACAACAGCAAGCGAGCATATGACAATCACTGCTACAATAGCAAGCGAGCATATTACAATCACTGCTACAATAGCAAGCGAACATATTACAATCACTGCTACAATAGCAAGCGAGCATATTTCAATCACTGCTACAATAGCAAGCGAATATATTACAATCACTGCTACAATAGCAAGCGAGCATATTACAGTCACTGCTACAATAGCAAGCGAGCATATTAGTCACTGCTACAATAGCAAGCTAGCATATTACAATCACTGCTACAATAGCAAGCGAGCATATCACAGTCCATGCTACAATAGCAGTTAGACGAGCATATCACAGACCCTGAACAGCAGTTAGACGAGCATATCACAGACCCTGCTGCAACAACAGTTAGACGAGCATATCACAGACCCTTCTGCAACAGCAGTTAGACGAGCATATCACAGACCCTGCTGCAACAGCAGTTAGACGAGCATATCACAGACCCTGCTGCAACAGCAGTTAGACGAGCATATCAGACCCTGCTGCAACAGCAGTTAGAGGAGCATATCACAGACCCTGCTGCAACAGCAGTTAGAGGAGCATATCACAGACTCTGCTGCAACAGCAGTTAGAGGAGCATATCACAGACCCTGCTGCAACAGCAGTTAGACGAGCATATCACAGTCCCTGCTGCAACAGCAGTTAGAGGAGCATATCACAGACCCTGCTGCAACAGCAGTTAGAGGAGCATATCACAGACCCTGCTGCAACAGCAGTTAGACGAGCATATCACAGTCCCTGCTGCAACAGCAGTTAGACGAGCATATCACAGACCCTGCTGCAACAGCAGTTAGAGGAGCATATCACAGACCCTGCTGCAACAGCAGTTAGAGGAGCATATCACAGACCCTGCTGCAACAGCAGTTAGACGAGCATATCACAGACCCTGCTGCAACAGCAGTTAGAGGAGTATATCACAGACCCTGCTGCAACAGCAGTTAGAGGAGCATATCACAGACCCTGCTGCAACAGCAGTTAGAGAAGCATATCACAGACCCTGCTGCAACATCAGTTAGAGGAGCATATCACAGACCCTTCTGCAACAGCAGTTAGAGGAGCATATCACAGACCTTGCTGCAACATCAGTTAGACGAGCATATC
Source organism: Cherax destructor (assembly GCA_009830355.1). Classification (NCBI taxonomy): domain Eukaryota; kingdom Metazoa; phylum Arthropoda; class Malacostraca; order Decapoda; family Parastacidae; genus Cherax; species Cherax destructor. Next base: position 13,479 of record WNWK01000075.1, read on the forward strand.
ACAGACCCTGCTGCAACAGCAGTTAGACGAGCATATCACAGACCCTGCTGCAACAGCAGTTAGACGAGCATATCACAGACCCTGCTGCAACAGCAGTTAGAGGAGCATATCACAGACCCTGCTGCAACAGCAGTTAGACGAGCATATCACAGACCCTGCTGCAACAGCAGTTAGACGAGCATATCACAGACCCTGCTGCAACAGCAGTTAGAGGAGCATATCACAGACCTTGCTGCAACATCAGTTAGAGGAGCATATCACAGACCCTGCTGCAACAGCAGCTAGACGAGCATATCACTAAGTTTTATGGTTTATGTCACCTAAGAAAATATTTGTATTTGTTTTTCACAAGAAGCTGTCAGAGAGTGAGGCTGGGTAATGTATCATCCCTTCATACTTTAATTTTTATCCTCCTTTACTTCCTTCCATGTCATACCTTTCCTTCACTCTTTGCAGGTTTTTCTAAAGAGTCGTTTATTTCTTCCCTTCTCCACTCATGGCTTCAGCTCACCATATACATAAGAAGATAAGAATGGAGGAACACTGCAGAAGGCCTACCTTGTATGGGCCAGTGGGCCAGTAGGTCCTATATATTGCTTCTTCCTTCTTAAATGGATGTGTTGAAAATTATATAAAATATAGTCAGGTTGAAGAATTAACACATGTGCAACAGTTGGATATGACTGGCTTGGGCCAGGTGACTTGGACGCGCCTAGCGTGGGCCAGAAGGTGACTTGAACGCGCCTAGCTTGGGCCAGAAGGTTTCTTGAACGCGCCTAGCTTGGGCCAGAAGGTTTCTTGAACGCGCCTAGCTTGGGCCAGAAGGCCTGCTGCAGTGCTCCATCTTACACACTTAGAAAATCTTTAAAGATGTCCTAAGTGTTTGCATTTGTGTGCTGTCATCTACATTATTTCTGGGTGAAGAATTAGACACATGTGCAACATCTGGGTATCTTTATTTGTAGACGTTTCGCTAACCAGTGACTTTATCAATACACGGACATGATCTGGTTGGCGACAAGTCTACAAACAAAGATACCCAGATGTTGCACATGTGTCTAATTCTTCATACTTATATACAACTACATTATTTCTTGAGTTATTTCCATTATGCTTGATAATCTTTTAGTTTCCGCTTCCAATAATTTTACCCTCTCCTTTATCTTCAATTATCCACCCACTAACCTACAGGATGGTGTTAGATTAGGCACCTGGTTCATCATAACTTCTATCTACCTGAACATATACATCAGGAATACATTAATCTCTCTCTCTCTCTCTGTGTACATAGCCTTGCTTCGTCTGCATCATTCCCTACTCGCTCTTTTCGTCGTTACACTAGGTAACCAGCCCCGTCACACCTGCCCAACCAGCTCCCCTGGGCATACATCTTAACAATAAATACCCTTTCTGCCCTACCCCAGCCGCCGGTACCACCCCTACTCCACACAGAGGCCTCCCATACCCCATCAACCCTCACTACAACATGAGTGTACTATAGAAAATGGGAAATTCTTTTGACCTGTGAAGGTGTATATTTTTATTACGTGTTGTGCACATTATTCTTTAACTATTCCAGAAATACCGAGTACAGAAGAAGATTATTTATTGAAACTAACAGTAAATCATAATGTTTAATTTTGATGGATTATCCTAGATTAAACTATGTAAGGCAGTTTAATTTTTTTGAACTTGTGTTAGTTACCATTTTGTCCTAGGCACATGTCGATTAGACACTAGGCCTATTGTATATGTGTGCGTGTGTATGGTGTGTTAGTTACCATTTTGTGTGTGTGTGTAGTGTATAGTGTGTGTAGTGTGTATGTGTGTGTGTGTAGCAATGGCAACATCATTGTGATCCGGTCATATAGCGCCATGAATGTGATAATATTGGAAGAGAGTTTTATTTGTATATTACAATTCATTCAAGTAAAGAGTGTCTTTTCTTAGCGACTTAAAATTTTTACTTCTTACACAAATAACCCGCACGTAGGAGAGGGAAGTTTATGACAACGTTTCGGTCCAACGTGGACCGAAACGAAGATGAGGAGGCCAGTATATATAGAAGAGGGGGGGGGGCAGGGACGGGGCAAAGAGAGGAAGAAAGAAGTGGAGAAGTCGGGAAGTAATAGTAGTGGTAGTAATAAGTAGAGGGAGTAGTGGTAATGGCACAAGAGACAGAAATGGGAACGAAGCGAGGCAATCGTAGTAGTAGTAGAAAGAGAAGTGAAGTAAGTCTGAGGATAAGAAAAAGGAGCACTGCAAGAGAGTTAATGGCCCACGGTGGTGGGACCAAAAACACAGGGGAGGGAAACTGAATCACAGAACACACCTAGGCAGAAGAAAGGCAGACAAAGAAAAATAGGAAATTAGAAGATGCAGGGAGAGGAGATAAAAAGATCAGGTCAAGTCGCGAGTGTTCTGATGTTTGGAGCATTTCACAATGTAAAAAGTTTTTCTCCTATGTAGAAATTATTTGTGTATTGTTCCAGTCACGTTACTGTCATTGTACTTTTATCCTTTAATATCGCCAGATTTTGTTCAGTACTTCGCTTCACTGCAGGTATTTGCAGTTTGTCCTGGTCCATTTGTAGCCTTGTCTTGTCTTCATCGGTTTTATTTTCATTTATTTTGCATCTGCAAACACTGATGCTTCTGACTATCTCTTCTCAAATGCCAGTCACATGTACCTTTCTGAGACTTCGGACAACTGCTTTGTATCCTTTCCATTAAATACTCTTTGATCCACAGTAGTAGATTCCCAGTTATTCCTGCCTGCTCTTTAGCTTTTGTCCCAGCCTCATAGAAGGTACAGTAACAAATGCCTTCTTGCAGTCCAAGAATAGGCAGTCCAGCCCATCCTTCTCGATCCTGCCTCAGTTCTCTTACTTTGTCATATAACTCCAGCAGGTTTGTGGGATAATATTTACTAGCTCGAAAGTCGTACTGGTTATTATTCATGAAACCACGTCTCTCTAAGTGCTCCAACACTCTCCTGCTTATCTCGTTTATTTCCTTACACAATATTAACTAGTGGTTCAGACAGTGCCTCTACCTCCTCTCGCAGGATATATGGAGATATTGTTCCAGGTTCCAGTAATTTTGATGAATCCAGTTCACTCAAAAGTTTTTTCGCCTCCTTCCCAGTTATGTGCATGGTGTCCGGTACCCATTGACGTATCTTTTCTCTTTGACTCTAGTGTTGCCCCTGAGAACACCTCTTCAAATTGTTTGTTCAGTCCTCACCGACTTCATCACCTCGTGAGCTCCCCGGGTTCCTACTGCAGTTTTATTACTTGGTATTTTATGACATCATTCTACTGATGTGACTGTGAAGTAGTTTTAGTTCAGACTTGACTTTTGTTGGTATTTCTGTCAGATTGTCTTCCAGCTTCTCTTTTGACCCTTGCATACGCACTTCTGTTTTCTTCTGTCCCTTGCTTTCTAAAGTTTTCCATACCCTTACGCCCTTGTTTTTTTTTGCTCTCTCTGCATCTTTGGTTGAATTACTGATTCTTTTTTTTCCTATTTTCTCCACTTTTTTTATATGAAGTTTTCCTCTGCCTCCAAGAACTTTTCGGCTGGGTACTTTATCCCATTTGTTAACTTTCATTCCAGTTCTTTTTCCTACTTCACGTACATTCAGGAATTCTCTTATCCCATCTGAGTTTTTACTTCTGAAGTCTCTGTGTCTGTGTCTGTCTGTTTGTCCTTCTGTCTGTCTGTCTCTCTATGTACAAACGTGCTTATGTTTTTAAAGAAATAGACGGAAGAGGCAAAGTGTAAACAAAGAATGGTGGAGATGGCAGAACAAGATGTTGTACAGGGAAAGTAAGAGAAAGTGAAAGAGAGGGCGGGGAAGGGATAGAGGAGTAACCGGTAAAATTTAAATGACTGAAGAGGAGGAAGGCGAACAAATGATGATAAACAGAGTGAGTAGTTGTTGGAGGAACATTAGTAAGAAGAATGGAAGATGGAGTAGATGAAGCAGAAAGAACAAGTGGAAAAGATATGGACGGATTTAATGAAGGAGAAAGAACGAGTGAAAGGGTAAAGAGGAGAGGAAGCATATACGTGGGCAGAGCAGGCGAGACATAAGTTAGAAAATAAGTAGAAGGAGACGTAAAACACATGGGAAAGAGAAGGGTGAGGAATTGGAGGAGGGAAAGAGTACAAAAGATCATAAGAATGAAGGAGCACCCCACTAGGCCTTCTTACTCATGCTTGGCAAGTCATTTTCAAATGCAACCACTGCCACTCGTATATTTGGCTAACTTATTTTTACATGGCAGCGTGTTCCTCTCGTTTGCAACCCTATTGCTAAATCTAAATTTATGGAAATTCTTTGCTTGCAGTTAGTTACCCATGCCTCGGTCCACGAGAGAACTTTTCCTCCAGTACCATGTGCTGCCACTTATTTATTTCACCGTCTTTTGCTTTCAACTCAGAAGTCTTACCGAAATCCAAATGAACAGCGCTGTGTTTATTTTCGTGGTCCACTGCCACGAATGCTTTACTGATGAAGGTCGGTAAATTTGTTAGGCGGCGAATAATTAGGAAGAAATGAAGAAAGGCCTGGGTGAGGAAGTGTTGAACTTCCGGTGAAATGCGCGAGTAGCCTGACCACCTGCCTAGTACACCCCCTCTCTCTCCTCCCTCCCTCCCCTCTTTTTTCTTTCTTTCTCCCTCTTTCTTTTACAAAAAGGGTTTGACATAGAAGATTGAGTTAAGAAGTCCTCCAGACTTTATAATGACAAAATAAGAAAGATTCCCTAAAACTCTTATTGAAGAACAAAAGGGCTAAAAGCTGTCCTTGAAGTGGAGCCAAGTGTGGTACTTTGACAATGTTGGCCTTGTACGTAACAGTAAGGCGGCCTCATCCCTCCTGTGATGAAGGCTCTGCTGAAATGACAGATCTATCTAGAATGGGTCCAGGCGAGAGATGAGGCGTCTTGCTCTGTTTAGCAGTCGCAGATGAGATGGGGGGCAAGCAAACCAAGAAAGTGTAGCATACTCAAGGTGTGAGCGTACTTGTGCCTCATACAGAATCTTGCAACCCCTTCTGTCGAGCAAATGTGAGATACGGCAAAGTGCTGTAAGCTTCCTGGCTGCCTTGTTTGCAAAATTTACAACGTGGTTCTTCATGGTCAGTTTGGAGTCAGATTTCACCCCAAGGATATCAACTTTTTCCCCGGTTACCAACACACTCCCATTCATACTACTGCTCCGGCATTACCATCATATTGCCTAGAGACCATCATCATTTGTGTTTTCTCAGGTGCAAATGTTACCTGCCATCGGTTTCCCCAGGCTGATATAGCTCTTAGCTGGTGATTGATGTAGCTTAGAGCAGCTGGCGTTTCTTCTCTTGGATAAGTAAATGTCAGAGTACAGTCGTCTGCATATGCATGGGATTCTGGGATGAGATGAAGAAGGTCATTGAAGTAGACATTCCATAACAATGGTCCAAGAACACTTCCCTGTGGAACACTTGCCCTAATAGGATGTCTTGCTGATTCTGTTCCATTGAAAACTACCCTTAGAGATCTACCATGAAGGTAATCACTGAGGAGACATAGTGTAGAGCCTGCAATTCCCAGTGCTTGCAGTTTTGCCAAGAGACTCTGGTGACACACTCGGTCGAAAGCACCAGCAATGTCCAGTGCTACCACACGGCTGATTTTGGATTCATCCAGTGACTGGTGCCATTTAGTGGAGTGGTTTAACAAGAGATCAGCAGCAGAGTAACCTTTCCTGAAGCCGTATTGACCGTGTCAGTAGGTAGGTGGGTAGTCAAAAAACTCTGTCATTTGTGTTGAGATTATTGTCTCAAGGATCTTGCCAGTGATTGACAGGAGTGACACTGGTCTGTAGTTGCTGATTTCTGCTCTTCTCTTTTTTTGTGAACAGGGACGACATTTGCCTCTTTCCACAGAGAAGGACATTTACACTGTACTAGGCAGTGCTGAAAGATGCGAGTTAGAGGTGCTGCTAGCTGGTCTGCACATCTCAGCAATCTTGGGTTCAACTTGTCTGGGTCCACAGCCTTTTCTTGGTCAAGCGATTTAAGAAGATGCACCTCCTCCTGCCTTATTGTCACCACTGACAGTTTTGACACAGTTCTTCTAGCTAGCCAAGGATCAGGAACCGCTTTCTCTTGACTACTAGTAGAGGTGGTCCCATCCTGTCGATTTAGAGGTGGAATAAGTTCATCAGGCAGATAACCTTGTCTGTCCTTGACCAGGGACCACCAGGTTTTGGAGGCCACTCTACCTGATGCTAGCTTTTTGTGTCCACCTCCCATTTAAAGATGGCCCACTTTTGAACTTCACCCATATGCCTGCAGGCTTGCCTGTGCAAGTTCCTGTTATAGGTAGTAGGATGTCTCTTATACCTTCGCCAAGCCTTGTACTTAGCAGTAGCAGCCTCTCTACAACGAAAACCAAACCAAGGCTGATCTGTAGGCTTTGTCACATACTGCCAGTGAGGGATGTGTTTTTGTTGTAGATTAGGCTGTGTCCAGTGAAGGCATTCACTTGGTTGTCAACATCCCTTGGAGAAGAGCATTCCAATCCATGGTGGTGAGCTCAGAGCAAAGTGCTGGCCAGTTACCTCTTTCCGAGGTGGACTTCTCACCTCGTTCTGTTGGGATCTTCAGTGTCATAAAAACAGCCTTGTGGTCAGACAATCCAACATAGCCGAGGGTTTGACAAGTGACTATACCTTCTGCTAGATCACTCACTACTGGGTCGAGGGAGGAGCCAGAGATGTGAGTAGGGAAATCAACAAAGTTTCTCATGTCAAACACTGCAAGAAGGTCATCAAAGTCCCTCTGTATAAGATGTTGGTTGAGGTCACCAACAATTATGATATGTTGACAGTTGTGTTGGAGCAGAAGGAAGTCCACATATTCCATTAGGAAGTTGATGGGGTCTGCATGTTGCCACTGAGGTCTGTACATTGCACATACTAGTGCAATGTTTATGCATAGCTTGAAGAACATCATTTCAAGATGAGTAGGGATGGCAACATCAATGTGCTGGTCATGTACACTTTTAGAGAAGCACACATCAACACCTCCTCCTTGCCCTTGCCTGTCTCTTCTCATCCATGAGGTGTAGCCAGCAAGTCTTGCAAAATTTTCTGGAGTCCTGTCTCTCTCTCTCTCTCTCTCTCTCTCTCTCTCTCTCTCTCTCTCTCTCTCTCTCTCTCTCTCTCTCTCTCTCTCTCTCTCTCACACACACACACACACACACACCTCTTGCTAGTCAGTTTTTTTCCAGAGTGATCGCTGTCAGCACCTTTTTGTTTTGAAATATTTTAACCATGGGAATGTTTATGTTCACTTCGAGGAGGAGGGAGGGTAGATACCAGCGTCTGCTGTTGTGGTGTCTGCTGTGTAGCGTCTGCTGTGTACCGTCTGATGTGTACCGTCTGCTGTGTAGCTTCTGCTCTGTAGTGTCCCAGTATATATGTCTAGCACGTTATGGACATACTTGCGAAGAATTGCCTGCTGCTGCTGCTATTACTACTACTACTACTACTGCTATTACTATTGCTGCTGCTATTATTTCTACTGCTACATTTGATTACATTACAGTTACATTCGATTACACAGACGTTACGTCTGATTTTACACATTAATACTGAGAAATATATGTGCAGGGTTATTATACGAGTATATTCTGCTTGGTATAACATATACTGCTCGTAGTTTATTCTGTCTACTTTATATACTGAACCGATTAATTTAAAGGGTCTGTAAGAATCATATCTAAAACATGGTTGGTAGCTGCAACCTTCTATATTCTTGGTGTCATAGCTAGAGCATGGTTGGTGACTGCTATCTTGTATAGTGTCATAGCTAGAGCATGGTTGGTGACTGCTACTTTGTATAGTGTCATAGCTAGAGCATGGTTGGTGACTGCTACCTTGTATAGTGTCATAGCTAGAGCATGGTTGGTGACTGCTATCTTGTATAGTGTCATAGCTAGAGCATGGTTGGTGACTGCTACCTTGTATAGTGTCATAGCTAGAGCATGGTTGGTGACTGCTACCTTGTATAGTGTCATAGCTAGAGCATGGTTGGTGACTGCTACCTTCTATATTTTTACTCACAGTTAGAGTATGGTTGGTGACTGCTACCTTCTTAGTCACAGCTAGAGTATGGTTGGTGACTGCTACCTTCTATATTCTTACTCACAGCTAGAGTATGGTTGGTGACTGCTACCTTCTATATTCTTACTCACAGCTAGAGTATGGTTGGTGACTGCTACCTTCTTAGTCACAGCTAGAGTATGGTTGGTGACTGCTACCTTCTTACTCACAGCTAGAGTATGGTTGGTGACTGCTACCTTCTTAGTCACAGCTAGAGTATGGTTGGTGACTGCTACCTTCTTAGTCACAGCTAGAGTATGGTTGGTGACTGCTACCTTCTTAGTCACAGCTAGAGTATGGTTGGTGACTGCTACCTTCTTAGTCACAGCTAGAGTATGGTTGGTGACTGCTACCTTCTTAGTCACAGCTAGAGTATGGTTGGTGACTGCTACCTTCTTAGTCACAGCTAGAGTATGGTTGGTGACTGCTACCTTCTTAGTCACAGCTAGAGTATGGTTGGTGACTGCTACCTTCTTAGTCACAGCTAGAGTATGGTTGGTGACTGCTACCTTCTTAGTCACAGCTAGAGTATGGTTGGTGACTGCTACCTTCTTAGTCACAGCTAGAGTATGGTTGGTGACTGCTACCTTCTTAGTCACAGCTAGAGTATGGTTGGTGACTGCTACCTTCTTAGTCACAGCTAGAGTATGGTTGGTGACTGCTACCTTCTTAGTCACAGCTAGAGTATGGTTGGTGACTGCTACCTTCTTAGTCACAGCTAGAGTATGGTTGGTGACTGCTACTCTCTACGGTAAGCCAGGTATTTAAGTGATATCATGGAGGAGTTTGTTATGTTGTGTACCTTAAATAGTTGGTTTAGTACGTCACTTTGACAATCTTAGTTTGCTCAGAGAAGATGCACAATAGTTTGCCAACAATCATTGTGCTATAATAAAAACCAGTAGTTTCAGGGAAAATTTTAAATACTTTTAACGCAAGAAAGTATAATTTTCAGACTGTTTTTATTTGTGACTTGATTTTTACTTTATACAGTTTTGTTTGCATCGCCACTTTCACTGTCAGTCAATGTGTTTCTAAAATCCCTAAACGAATACCTTGACCTCGCTTCTCCCTCCATTTCTATCCCCCCAATCCTCTCATCCTCCTTCCCCCACCTCCTCCTATTTGTAAAAGCAAATTTTTAAATGAAACTTGTTCTCTAAACTGCATTTTAAGGGAATAAATTGAGCAAAACTTTAGTATTTTATATTGGAAAAACGATCGAGAAAGTGAAGTCTGAGACATAGCTGAGTTATTACTCTTTGCAGTGTTTATATTAAGAGTTCGTAGGTGGGATGGCTGTACACTCCGTCCTAATTGTATCGCATTTGTCATGTTAGTTGGTTTATATAGGTACAGTACAGGTACACGTACGTACGGCTATCCAAATTTTGGTTATTACAATTATCATACATAGTAACGTATGTGTAAATTACTTAGGATAGCCCCAAAAAAGACAAATTGACATATTTTCATTGTGGTCCGCTGCAAGTACTTGACATTGGCTGTTGCCAATCACCTGTTCTCAGTCAGCTGTTGCCAATCAGCTGTTGCCAGTCAGCTGTTGTCACGTTGTCGTTCCTAACACAAGCAGTTTCCACATAACTTCCAGTCTTTTCCCTACTCAGAATTGCATTTAATTCATCAGAAATCAGGAAATCGTCGTATGTATTTCCTCATAATATATATGTTAATGGATTCCGGAGACCATCCCCTTCACAGCCCGGTCTCGGACCAGGTCTCCAATATTAGAAATGCGAATAACATGACATGAATAAAAAAGATATTAAGTGAAACAGGAAAGTAGTGATAAGTGTATACTGAACATAAGTAGAAGTCCGTATATTGAATGCTAGTAGAAGTTCATTTACTGAATGTAAATAGAAGTCTGTATACTGAATGTTAGTAGAAGTGTGTATGCTGAATGTTAGTAGAAGTGTGTATGCTGAATGTTAGTAGAAGTGTGTATGCTGAATGTTAGTAGAAGTGTGTATGCTGAATGTTAGTAGAAGTGTGTATGCTGAATGTTAGTAGAAGTGTGTATGCTGAATGTTAGTAGAAGTGTGTATGCTGAATGTTAGTAAAGTGTAGTGAATGTTAGTAAGTGTGTATGCTGAATGTTAGTAGAAAGTGTGTATGCTGAATGTTAGTAGAAGTCTATATACTTCTACTCTGTTTACTATTACTCTTTGTGTTCTATTTGTTACGAAGTTATAGATCCATGTACCCACTTTTCCTGTTATTCCTTTATCACGCATTTTGTGAGCTATTACTCCATGGTCGCACTTGTCGAAGGCTTTCGTAAAGTTTGTGTATACTACATCTGTATTTTGTTTGTCCTCCAGTGGATCCGAGACCATGTCATAGTAATCCGGGAGTTGTGAGACGCAGGAGCCACCTGCTCTAAACCCATGTTGCCCTGGGTTGTGCAATTGATGGGTAACCATATGATTGGCGATCTTGCTTCATAGAATTCTTTCAAAGATTTTTATGATGTAGGTCTGTAATTCTTTGCAATTGCTTTACTGCCACCTTTGTGGAGTGGGGGTATATCTGTTGTTTTTAGTAACTGTGGGATGACCCCTTTGTCTATTCTCCCTTAGTCTGATTAACGGCTCACTAAACACTGAGTCATATTGGGACTTCAGTATTCACTCATTTCTTCGCTGTCATCTGTGTAAGTCCCATCTCGTTTAAGCAGGGGTCCAATGCTGGATGAGGTTTTTGCCCTAGATTTGGCATAAAAAATAGGTTTTTTTTTTCAATTTCATTTATAATTTTAAGTTCTTCCTGTGTTTCTTGGCTCCTGTATCATTCCTTAAGCTTAAGTTCAATGTTTTCTATTTTTCTGGCCAGTGCCTCCTTCCGTATCTCAAATATACTGGCCCCTTTCAGTAGCTCTGTCATTCTTCACCTCCTGTAGAAGGAGTGTCTCTCTCTTTCTGGTTTACATCTCTTCTTTTTTTCTTAGGAGAATGTGCCTTGAACATACCTCAAGTGCCACAGAGTAAGTAGAAGTTTGTATTTTAAATGTTAATAGAAGTCTGTCTACTGAATGTTAGTAGAAGTCTTTAAGATTGATCTGCCGTCTCAAATGTTCATGAGACAAAGAAAAAACATTTATGAAAAACATTCTTCCTGTTATAAGCATTTCGGTCGTAATTTAGACATTCCTATGACAGTGTAGCAGGTCATGTTGATCCTGGTTATCGAGTGAGCAGACCTCAACTCTGCGACAGGTGCCCAACTTCATCGCAAATTACAATCCTTGCTAAAGAAAATAGCAAAATAGTAATAGATTTATGATAGGCATTGGTACTATTTTTTGTTTGCAGTAGCTCAGCAAATATTCTCTAGTTTGATGTTTATTTTTGTGTTTGTTTACCTAGCTGATTTTAGTGTGTTTGTAATTACCTGTTTGTAGAATTTAAGATCGTAGTGACGCTTCTCTGTGAATAATAATGATGATAGTAATAATTTATTATATTACTTATATAATAAATATATATATATATATATATATATATATATATATATATATATATATATATATATATATATATATAAAATTGTATGACCACAGTGTCCCTCATATTTAATCTATTGAACACATTTTGCTATTATATTGTGTAGGGGGGGGAGGAGGTGAGTGTCTAAGCCAGGTGTAGTCTAGCACTGAAGCAAGCATGACCACGGGGAAGGGAGTGGCTAAGGTAAATGAGATCATGGTAGAAGTGGAAGGGGAAAGGGTTGCAGTGGAGGAGAGGGGGAGGGACGTCACAGTGTGGTGGAGGTGCATCCGGTCCCGCGACTTGCTGGGATCTTGGACTGCTTGTCACGCGTCGGAAGGGGGACTAGAGGGAGGGGAGGGATGGAGGAAGAAACGGAGGGTGAATAATCAAGATTGTGGGGTAGCGTTGTGGGTAGGGAGATGGGAAGTGTAGCTTGGTCACTTTGTGGGTAAAGGCAAGAGTAGCTAGGAGAGTCTGGGTGCTTGACCACGCGTCCTAGAGTGGGGAGGAGGAAGAGGGGAAACACTCAGCAGAGTGTATAGTGGGTAGGGGAACACTCAGCATTGTAGAGTGGGGAGGGGAACACTCAGCATTGTAGAGTGGGGAGGGGAACACTCAGCAGTGTAGAGTGGGGAGGGGAACACTCAGCAGAGTGTAGAGTGGGGAGGGGAACACTCAGCATTGTAGAGTGGGGAGGAACACTCAGCATTGTAAGTGGGGGGAACACTCAGCATTGTAGAGTGGGGAGGGAACACTCAGCAGTGTAGAGTGGGGAGAACACTCAGCAGAGTGTAGAGTGGGGAGGGAACACTCAGCAGTGTAGAGTGGGGAGGGGAACACTCAGCAGTGTAGAGTGGGGAGGGAACACTCAGCAGTGTAGAGTGGTGAGGGAACACTCAGCAGTGTAGAGTGGGGAGGGAACACTCAGCAGTGTAGAGTGGGAGGGAACACTCAGCAGTGTAGAGTGGGGAGGGAAACACTCAGCAGAGTGTAGAGTGTGGAGGAGGAAGAGGGGAAACACTCAGCAGAGTGTAGAGTGGGGAGGGGGAAGAGGGGAAACACTCAGCAGAGTGTAGAGTGGGGAGGGGGAAGAGGGGAAACACTCAGCAGAGGGTAGAGTGGGGAGGAAACACTCAGCAGAGGGTAGAGTGGGAGAAACACTCAGCAGAGGGTAGAGTGGGGAGGGGAAACACTCAGCAGAGGGTAGAGTGGGGAGGGGAAACACTCAGCAGAGGGTCGAGTGGGGAGGGGAAACACTCAGCAGAGGGTAGAGTGGGGAGGGAAACACTCAGCAGAGGTAGAGTGGGGAGGGGAAACACTCAGCAGAGGGTAGAGTGGGGAGGGGAAACACTCAGCAGAGGGTAGAGTGGGGAGGGGAAAGAGGGGAAACACTCAGCAGAGGGAAGAGTGGGGAGGAGGAGGGGAAACATCCTAGCTTCAGTATACCAGCAATCTAGCTTCACTATACTATTAACCTAGCTTCATTATACTAGCATTCTAGCTTCACTATGCTAGCAGCCTAGCTTCATTATACTGTTATCCTAGCTTCATTATACTATCAACGTAGCTTAATTATACTAGCAACTTAACTTCATTATACTAACAATCTACCTTCATTATACTAGCAACCTAGGTTCATTGTACTAAGTTAATCTTCTTAGGATGTACTCAACGTCCATTTCTTAACGCTTTGACATACATTTACAAATTCTGTGTATTCTTTAAAATTAGGTTACACTAAACCTATAAAACGTATATTTATCCACAAATAAACAAATTAAAAAAAAGCATGATGTGTTTTTCAAAGAGGACGAAAATAATCGGAAAACGTTTAAATCTGTACGATTATCACTTTACGATAACGTTGGAGATAAATGGTATAAAATACCGACACGATGGAAAAATAGACACAAATGCAGTATAATGTGATCCTTTATTGACAACGTTTCGCCCACACAGTGGACTATGAAGTCACAAACAGATCTACCTGGGTAAAGAGTACATGTAATAAAATTGGTAGAATTACCGACAATATGTTAAGTAAAAGGACACAATTGCAACTAATGTGACATTTTATTGTGGCAACGTTTCGCTCTCCAGGAGCTTTCTCAAGCCTGCGTACAACACCGAAATTCCAACAATCATCTCATGAAATTCAAAGACGCCCGACTAGTAATCAAAGAAACTAATTTCCGTAGACGAAAATGCCTTGAATCAGCACTTATCTCTGTTTCTAACACAATTAAACAAAACAAAGGCAGCTTCACCATCTCTGAAGTCTTAGCAAGAATCCTCCTGAAAACAGTAAACCCTACCATCACATAGTCTCTCCTGCTAATTTAGCACATCGTAGATGTGGAACACTCCTACTGGCCTTCTATATTTCAACCTCCAGCAGAAATATTTGTCTAACCTATTGTTATACTACCCAAGTATTTGTTTTATCACCTTTTACTCATGTGCATATTCTACCTTATTGTATTACTTCTACTACTACTACTACTACTAATGCTACTTATATCACTACTACTTCTAACACCACTAGTTTTTTCACCTCACCTTGACAGTATATATATACCAACTGTGTCCATATATCGCTTGTAACGGATTGAGAAAGCTCCTGGAGAGCGAAACGTTGCCACAATAAAATGTCACATTAGTTGCAATTGTGTCCTTTTACTTAACAAAGAGTACATGAGTATATATAGGGTGGAGATGTTGGATTTGAGAGGGACCTTCACGAGATGCGCAAGTTGGTATGTTATGTGGGATAACGATGAAGAAGTTTCCTGGCAAGGGGTTGAGCCATGTTGTAAACACCGTTGCTCTGGTTGAAGTTGCTAGATATACGGGCTGACTCTGCAGGAGTTTGAACAAATAAGAATAAGTGGAAGTACATTGGAAAAACAGATGACTTGGAAATCTACATGAAGGCCTTGAAGAACGATCTTCTATCTAGATTTTAGGACTGTATTGTATTATCTGTATTCACGAGTTTACTAGTCAAGGATAGACAAGCAGAAAGTGGAAGACAGTTCAGTAAGGAAGCAGTACTCATTCCGGGATGGATGTCGTCTGGTTAATGAGTTTGATTCTCCTTGAGAAGGGCAGTTACAACTCGTGTTGAGTATTACCACTTGCCCACAGACTGATGGTAAGAAACCTGCTTGCTCACGAAATACCTAGCCATGTATACCTCATGAAAATTAGACACATATGCAACATCTGGGTATCTTTATTGTACAGTAAAGATACCCAAATGTTGCATATGTCTTATTTTCATCTTGGCGGTATTGTATGCCATTCATGTACATGTATACCTCAGACGTTGATATACTCAGGACTAATAATGTGTTACACACTCAAGGTATACCCAAGATAATTAAAGACTGTCATATAGGGGTCAAAATTCTGGAAAAGACAGTTTTATATTAATGTGCAGAGGCGAGGGACCATGGTAACACTAGTACAAATGTTTTGTTTAGAATTCAGTGAGACATTTGACAGTTCCTCAGGACCTGAATAATTATTAATTGTTTCTTGTTTAAAAACTGACGAGAAATAATTAAAAAGGAAACACATTTCCTGCTCATTATCAATCAGCTGCTCATCCCCAATTCTCAGAGGTCCTACTTTTTCCTTGATCTTTGTCCTGTACACTTAAAAGAACCCTTTTGTATTAGTCTTTGATTCATTAGCAACGTTAATTTCATAGTCGCGTTTGGCTTTTCTAATACCGTTTATTTTACCTCTTTTAAAATGAACGTATTGGTCAGCAAGGTTAACCTCTCCTCTTTTGATAAGAGTAGTACAAGTTTTTGTTTAGAATTTAGTAGAACATTTGTGGGTTCTTCACAGGAGATTGTTGGAGAAATTATCAGCACGTGGTACTGGAAGTCTCTCCTGGACGGAGGCGTGGCTGGCCTCCTCACACGGGAGGTCACCGATGAACTCGTGTGGTCCACAATTTACCTAAACAGACTTAGATAAGGGAATAAATAACGACTCCAAAAACAGGACTACAGATAATTTCTGACTACACTATAGAGCTTCAACATAGGTTTCAATTGCAGTCGTAAATAGTTGAAAATGATGTTCAATGCAGACAAATATAACACTCTAATCCTTTGAGGAAAAAATAAACAAATACTCCATTAAGTAAGTAATGTAACAGCTTAACACACATAAATAACCCGCAAGTAAATGACTGAAACTTATGACGTAGTTTCAATCCGACTTGGATCATTAACTAGCCACACAGAGCAAACTAGAAGCAAGACAGTAAATATAGTTACAGTAGTATGAAGTCAAGGCAACAATACAAAAATAACCATAAAGAATATAACAGCCTTGTTGCTGTCACATCGCGAAGTAGAGATGACAAGAGTTCCAGGGTTAAACTACAATGTATCGCTGATAACACCTCATTCACCTTACACAGTACAGTTATGGTCCTCATATTACAGACTGGACATAAATGCTATGAGAAACATAGAGATGAATGACAGTTACTCCACTGTATCAGCACTCTTTCCCACCAAGAAAAAAGTAGAATGAAATGGAAAAAATATGGACGTATACAAATGGAACTTGGAAATAAATAAAGTGGATATAAATAAGTTGCTAACCAAGCCTGAATTCCAGACTATATATTCACGCGGGGAAAATTTAATTTATAAGGGATTAAGGAAAGCACTGATTTACCAGTAAGAGTTGTATATGAGGGGAAGAAACTCTCAAAGAGTGCTCTTGAAGGTAATACTGTGGGTGTAATGCTAGGTCCAGTGTGAGTGGTGGGTTTAGTGGGCTGATCAGTATGTCTGGTGGTGAGGAAGTTGGAGAGTCCACTAGGGAACGGGGTGTTGGCGTGTCCGGTGGGGTGGGTTAGTGGGCACTGTGAGGGAGGTGGGTGGGGTCCCTTCCGGGGAGGAGTGTGTTGAATGCGTAGCTGGGTCACAAGGATTGCCGTACTCCTTCCTGTACTGCAAGACAGGAGCCCACCTGCGTCACACCTGCCTGAACGCGTGAGCACGCGTGCGTGCGGACTTGCGTTCGTAGTACGCAAACACACATCTACCAGTCTTCATACTTTCGTAGGTGTAAAAAATATGTAGAGTAGGGAGCTTGACTTATAGGCATACTCAAGTCATAGGCGGTACACAGGGATCATAGAACTTGACTCATCCTTGGAATTCTAGAATTTGACTCACCCTTGGGAACGTAGATCTTGACTCACCCTTGGGAACTTAGAAATGACACCCTTGGGAACCTAGAGCTTGACTCACACTTGGGAGCCTAGAACTTGACTCACCCTTGGTAACCTAGAACTTGACTCACCCTTGGGAACTTAAAACTTGATTCACCCTTGGAAACCTAGAACTTGACTCACCCTTGGGGGACCCTAGAACTTGACTCACCCTTAGGAGCCCAGAACGGAGAGTCTTAGAGACAAGCTTCCAAATTGAAGACCAAATCATCTTTAAGAATATGAGAAAAACTTCAGGAATGATCAAAACCTAGAAACGAGGTTTAGCACGTTTTTACCCAAGGAACCTAACACTCCAAGGGCGGCAAACTACGACTTGATCAAGGCTAAGGGACTGAAGACGTTCCATCAAGGCGGAGGGACTGATTACCTCATCTCTCACTGTCTCCAGTGTATGATCTTCGTACCGAATTGAAAAAAAAGGGCCACTTGTAGGCGATACGTCTTCACAATAAAAAAAATCACCAGGTGTTGCACATGTGACTTTTTCGTCTACTTGTCATTAAATAAATGTAATGAAAGTGTGACTTATTAGCAAGTCCAAAGATCTGAAACAAATGACGAAACAAAACAAAATTGGAGCGAATAGAAACAAGAAAGTACAAAAACGTCAATTGAAATTTCGTTATCCGATGTGAGAACGAAACATCACTCACATTAATGAGACAGAAACCCCGGGAACGTCTCTTGGAGAGAGAGAAATGTTACGGAAACCTTAAGATGCAGTTTACTCTTGTTATTGACAGAAAACTAAGATCCAGTTCTGAAACTTATTGTAACTTATTAAAACCTAAAAAAAAAAAAATACTTGAAACACCAAAAAACACCATTGCAACCTTGCTGAAACCTGAGGTAGTACTTGAAACTTAGCTGAAACCTGAGGTAGTACTTGAAACTCAGCTGAAACCTGAGGTAGTACTTGAAACTTAGCTGAAACCTGAGGTAGTACTTGAAACTTAGCTGAAACCTGAGGTAGTACTTGAAACTTAGCTGAAACCTGAGGTAGTACTTGAAACTTAGCTGAAACCTGAGGTAGTACTTGAAACTTAGATGAAACCTGAGGTAGTACTTGAAACTTAGCTGAAAACTGAGGTAGTACTTGAAACTTTGCTGAAACCTGAGGTAGTACTTGAAACTTAGCTGAAACCTGAGGTAGTACTTGAAACTCAGCTGAAACCTGAGGTAGTACTTGAAACTTAGCTGAAACCTGAGGTAGTACTTGAAACTTAGCTGAAACCTGAGGTAGTACTTGAAACTTAGCTGAAACCTGAGGTAGTACTTGAAACTTAGCTGAAACCTGAGGTAGTACTTGAAACTTAGCTGAAACCTGAGGTAGTACTTGAAACTTAGCTGAAAACTGAGGTAGTACTTGAAACTTTGCTGAAACCTGAGGTAGTACTTGAAACTTAGCTGAAACCTGAGGTAGTACTTGAAACTTAGCTGAAACCTGAGGTAGTACTTGAAACTTAGCTGAAACCTGAGGTAGTACTTGAAACTTAGCTGAAACCTGAGGTAGTACTTGAAACTTAGCTGAAACCTGAGGTAGTACTTGAAACTTAGCTGAAACCTGAGGTAGTACTTGAAACTTAGCTGAAACCTGAGGTAGTACTTGAAACTTAGCTGAAACCTGAGGTAGTACTTGAAACTTAGCTGAAACCTGAGGTGGTACTTGAAACTTAGCTGAAACCTGAGGTAGTACTTGAAACTTAGCTGAAACCTGAGGTAGTACTTGAAACTTAGCTGAAACCTGAAGTAGTACTTGAAACTTAGCTGAAACCTGAAGTAGTACTTGAAACGTAGCTGAAACCTGAGGTAGTACTTGAAACTTAGCTGAAACCTGAGGTAGTACTTGAAACTTAGCTGAAACCTGAGGTAGTACTTGAAACTTAGCTGAAACCTGAGGTAGTACTTGAAACTTAGCTGAAGCCTGAGGTAGTACTTGAAACTTAGCTGAAGCCTGAGGTAGTACTTGAAACTTAGCTGAAGCTTGAGGTAGCACTTGAAACTTAGCTGAAACCTGAGGTAGCACTTGAAACTTAGCTGAAACCTGAGGTAGCACTTGAAACTTTGCTGAAACCTGAGGTAGCACTTGAAATTTAGCTGAAACCTGAGGTAGCACTTGAAACTTAGCTGAAACCTGAAGTAGTACTTGAAACTTAGCTGAAACCTGAGGTAGCACTTGAAATTTAGCTGAAACCTGAGGTAGCACTTGAAACTTAGCTGAAACCTGAGGTAGCACTTGAAACTTAGCTGAAACCTTAGGTAGCACTTGAAACGTAGCTGAAACCTGAAATAGCACTTGAAATTTAGCTGAAACCTGAGGTAGCACTTGAAACCCCTGTCTCCCAGCTGGTACTTTGTTCTCACCTGCTACTAGTTTGTCTCCCAGCTGGTACATAGTTCTCACCTGCTGCTAGTTTGTCTCCCAGCTAGTAGCTGGTTCTTACCTGCTCCTAGTTTGTATCCCAGCTGGTAGCTAGTTCTCACCTGCTTCTAGTTTGTCTCCCAACTAGTAGCTGGTTCGCAACTGCTAATAGTTTGTCTCCCAGCTGGTAGCTGGTTCTCACCTGCTGCTAGTGTGTCTCCCAGCTGGTAGCTGGTTCTCACCTGCTGCTAGTTTGTCTCCCAGCTGGTAGCTGGTTCTCACCTGCTGCTAGTTTGTCTCCCAGCTGGTAGCTGGTTCTCACCTGCTGCTAGTTTGTCTCCCAGCTGGTAGCTGGTTCTCACCTGCTGCTAGTTTGTCTCCCAGCTGGTAGTTCGTTCTCACCGGCTGCTAGTTTTTCTCCCAACTAGTAGCTGGTTCGCAACTGCTAATAGTTTGTCTCCCAGCTGGTAGCTGGTTCTCACCTGCTGCTAGTGTGTCTCCCAGCTGGTAGCTGGTTCTCACCTGCTGCTAGTTTGTCTCCCAGCTGGTAGCTGGTTCTCACCTGCTGCTAGTTTGTCTCCCAGCTGGTAGCTGGTTCTCACCTGCTGCTAGTTTGTCTCCCAGCTGGTAGTTCGTTCTCACCGGCTGCTAGTTATATTGAGAGTCAAGCACTGACTGAAAGACATGAGGTATGACACCAGATTCTACCTGGGTTCTAAATATCAACCTGGGGTCTACCTGGAGTCTACCTGGGGTCTACCTGGAGTCTACCTAGAGTCTATCTGGGATCTACCTTTAATATTCCTGGGGTCTACATGGGGTGTACATGGATTCTACCTGGGGTCTACATGGAGTCTACCTCGGGTCTAGCTAGAGTCTACCTGGAGGGTGTTCGGAGGGTCAACGCCCCCGCGGCCCAGTCCATGGTCAGACCTCCCGGTGGACCTGTGCCTAATCAACCAGGCTATTACTGCCGGCCGTATGCAGTCCAAGGAACGAACCACAACCCGGCTGATCAGGAACTGACTCTAGGGACCTATTCAGCTCCCTCTAGAAATCAGCTAGAGATCTGTTGGTAGCCGTCTGTTTGTATGATGGGAGGATGTTGAATAGTCTTGGGCCTCTTATCCTTGTGTTTTCTCTTAGTGTACTCATGGCACCCATGCTTTTCATTGAGGGTATATTCCACCGTCTGCCGAGCCTTTTGCTTTCGTAGGGAGTGATTCCTGTGTGCAGATTTGGGACCAATCCTTCTATGATTTTTCAGGTATAAATTATGATGCATCTTTCTCGCCTGCGCTCTAAGGTGTACAAGTCGAGGGACTTAAAATGTTTCCGGTAATTGAGGTGCTTGACTGAGTTTATGTTGTTAATACAAGATTGTTCCCGCCTTACACCCCTGGGGCAGGCTGTTTCTCTCCCCTCGGGGCAGTCTTTCTCTCCCCTCGGGCCCGCCTTTCTCTTCCCTAGAACCAAACTTCCTCCTCTCTCTCTGTGCCGCCTTCCTGTCCCTTGGACCGCCTTCCTTCCGCTTGGGGCCGTGTTCCTTTTTCCCTCCGCCTCTTCCTCCCATCGGAGCCGTCTTCCCTCCCACGAGGAGAAGGATGGTGGCCTTTGCTATTGCTTTCAGCATGAGAATTTAGCCTTCAAATATATTTTTTACTTTGTCAATGTCTCAAAAATTTCAGACATAACCCTAACCCTCACTTGACTTCGAGAAAGCCATTGACAGCATGCCCATGCACTCTGCTCCATGTTCATTAAGAACTGCAGGAAACCCCCATCACGTACTTAAATATTCTGTGGAGTGGAAGCCAAAATATGGTGGGTCATCCCACAACCATTAAAAATAACATATAAATCTGCTTTCCGCAAAAATGAGAGCAAAGCAATAGCAAAGAACTATAGACCGACAGCACTCACGTCCAACGTTATAAAAATCTTTCAAAGAGTTTAGAGAAGATCGGTAATCACATGGATTCACATCAATTGCATTACCCAGAGCAGCATGGGTTTAAGGGCAGGTCTCTCCTGCCTAGATCATTACGACATCGTCTTGGATGCAATGAAAGGCATGCAAAATATGGATGTAGTATACACAGACTTTGCAGAAGCCTTCGACAAGTGCGACCATGGTGAAAATAACTGGAAAGGTGGATATATAAGTTTTTAGTTTGCTAGCAAATAGAATGTGAAGAATTTTAGTAGGAAGAGTAAAGTCAGAGGATTCCATAGTGAAAAGTATTGTTCCCTAAGGTCCAGTACTCGCCACCTTTTTTTTCCTCATCCTCGCATCCGACATTGACAGAGATACAAATCATAGCATCGTATCATTTGAATGACATCAACTGAGAACACTGCGGATCTCCAAGTGGATATAAACCATGTTTTTAAGTGGGCCACAGAACACAATGCGATGCTCAATATATTTTAAGTGGGCCACAGAACACAATGTGATGCTCAATATGTTTTTAAGTGGGCCACAGAACACAATGTGATGCTCAATATGTTTTTAAGTGGGCCACAGAACACAATGTGATGCTCAATTAGGACAAATTTCAGTTACTCCATTATGGTTAGATAAAGGAAATACAAACTGGATCACTAAAATGACCATAACGTTATTATTATAACCGCGAGGAAAATTATAGGATGGATAGCGAAAACCTTCAAAGAAGAAGAATTTTAAGGAAGTGAGGATTCCATAGTGAAAGATGTTCTAAGCCAGTACTGCTCATTCTAGAAGCAGAGATTCAAATCATAGCATCGTATCATTTGAATGACATCAACTGAGAACCTGGATCTCAAGCGTGATATAAAGTTTTAAGTGGCCACAACACAATGTGATTTCAATATGGTTTAAGGGCCACAGACACAATGTGATGTCAATATGTTTTTAAGTGCAGAACACAATGTGATGCTCAATAGGACAAATTTCATTACTCCATTATGGTTAGATAAAGGAATACAAACTGATCACTAATGACCATAACGTTATTATTATAACCGCGAGGAAAATTATAGGATGGATAGCGAAAACCTTCAAAGCAAGAGATTCTAAGCCAGTGATGGTCTTCAGAGCAAGAGATTCTAAGCCAGTGATGGTCTTCAGAGCAAGAGATTCTAAGCCAGTGATGGTCTTCAAATCACTTGTTCTCTGTAGGATGGAATATTTCTGTTCACTAATAGCTAATTTTAAGGTGGGGAAATTGCAGCCCTAGAAAATGTACAGGAAACCTTCACTGCACTTGTACGTTTAGTCAAGCTCCTGGGAACATTTGAACTCCCTTGACCTGTACTCCTTCGAATGCAAGCGAGAAACATGCATAATAATTTACACCTGGAAAATCGTAGAGAGATTGATCCCAAATTTATATACAGAAATCCCTCCCCATAAGGGCAAGAGCCTTGGCAGACGGTGCAAAATTAAACCCATTGAAGAGCAGGGGTGTCTTGAGAACACTGAGATAATATAAGTGTAAGGAGCCCAAGGCTTTTCAGCCACCTCCTGGCATACATAAGGGGGATTACCAACAGACCCCCTTGCTGTCTTCCAGAGTGGGCTTGTCAGGCTCCTCAAGTTAGTTCCTGATCAGCTGGGCTGTGTGCGACCATCAGTGACAGTCTCGTTAATCAGGTTGGGTTATATATCTCCTGCTACACAGCATGGGTTACACATATTCCATCATACAGCATGGGCTACACAAACTTCACCTAGCATGGGTTGCACATACTTCACACAGCATGGGATATAAATATAAGGTAACAAAATACGTCAGCCCGAGATGGAAGATTTCAGTAGGGTGGTGAGGATATCGTCACTCACTCCAGTACAGCAGCTTGTCCACCAGCCAGGGTGTGGAGGCTTGCCTGGAGTAAAGATTGATTGGATGGGAGGGGGGTGAAGTGAGGGAATTATCGAGTGGGATAATTTCCCCCCTCTCCCTCCCCCCGCGGGCAATGAGGCGTATGTTTGTTTTTTGTCGGTGATGACCTACGCCGAGGGCAATGAGGCGTCCTTCCTGAGTCCGGACGAGAGAGAACGCGTGGACGGCCATGTAAAAACATAGGAAAGAAGGAGCACTGTGGCAGGCCTACCGGCCTATGCTAGGTCAGGACAGACCGAGACGGCCTCTAGCTTTATGACTCACGAAATCGTGGGTAAGTTGTTAGTTGTTCCAGGATGTTGTGCATTTACCAGAACATAAGAATGGAGGAGCACTCCTGAAAGTCTACTGGTCCATGGTAATACAGTGGTAGAGTACACCGACAGTATGTAAATATGACACTATGCGAGTTGTCGTTTTACTGTGAAAACATTTCACAATTAAATGCCCTCGCTGGCATTCTCCTCCTTGCTCTTCTCTAAACCTCTTCTTCTTTTTTTAATTTATAATGAAATTCATGGCTGCAAAAGATTACGTAATTTTTCGAAACATTTCAAAAATGACTTAAAAATAACTGTGAATTATTTCTTAACCTATTTATATATTGTTTTGATTTAATTTTCATGATTCTTTTCAGTAAGGTAAAATGTAAATTTGTATTTCTGCTTATTCTAAATTCTTATTTTACATGAAATTGCATTTCTTTTTTTTTTATTTGTCGGGAGGAAAGAGGAAGAGAGGCATTTTGCACACCTGCTTGAAATATAAATCACATCGCAAATCAACCCAAGTCTTCCACTTATTACAAAAATGCACTTGTACTTTGTTTCATATTTTTGTATAAATGGTTTTGAAAATCGACAAGTTGATAATTGAGACACTTGAGAATGTTTATTGTGGAAAAGTTTCACCATCCAGTGACTGGTGAAACTTTTCCACAGTATTCTCAGAAAGTTGCACAAGTGTCTCACTTACCACTTAAACCATACCTTAAGACACTTCACATCCTCCTAAATACTTCACATTAAAAACATAACACCAAGAATTTTTTTAAACATTCAGAGGCTTCTCAGTTAATTACATTTTTTAAAAACTTTCTTCTTGGATGCTCTCCAACATGAAGAAAACTCTTCCCTCGCGGTATTATATACTGTGTGTGAGAGCATTTCTTCGTCTAGTCAATTTCTTCCTTATGAGAGACGTAAAAATAATTTGATATGATTAGGTTAGGTAAGATTTGTCAGGAAACAGGTCGAGTTTTTCCTGACGCGGGCCTAAGTCATATGATGACCCATCACTGCAGCTTTTTGGTCATCTGACCGAGGCCTTCCTCTGGCTTACCCTTCCACCCCTTTGAAAAATAAGGTTATAATTGGCTATTTGATATTGAAGTCTGAAGTTATAGCTACATACTATCCAGATCGCCATTAAAATAATCACCATCACAATCACCGCCTCATTACAGTCACCATTATCATCATAGCCACCATCACCATCATTGGCCAGCATGATCACCACTATCACATTTAATGACATCACCCTCATCACCTTTACCATCTTCATCCAGACCTTATCCTTCCGGTGACCGTTGCTACGTCTCCTGTTTTCCATTAACGTGTTTTCCATTGAAACTTAGCATCTGTTTGGTCTTGCATCATCACCCTTCTCCTCCGTTCTCATCTCCGCCTAAATAAATTCACGGTGGCCTAAGATGTAATTAACACACGAATATTCGAAAAAAAAACAAATCTGATTATTCGTTAGTTTTCTAAGCCTCTGACCGTTACTTGTTTAGCACTACCTGTAATAATAAAAAATAATGATAATAAAACAGTAATAATAATAATATTAATAATAATAATAATAACTAATGTTCCTGAGTCTTTGCCTTCTATGTTTGAACCTTGCGACTGTTTCTTGCCCAGCAACAGTAGTCTTGCCCTTCAACTGTTTGTTGCCCAACAGTAGTTTTGCCTTATAACTGTTTGTGGCTCGGTAACAGAAGTCTTGATCCTCAACTGTTTATGATCCAGTAACAAGAGTCTTGCCCTACAACTGTTTTCGATCCCCGTAACAGTAGTACTGCTCATCAACTATTTTTTAACCCAAGTTGTCTTGCCTTGCAGTTATTTGTGACCCACTTGCAGGAGTCTTGCCCTGCAACCGTTTGTGACCTAGGAATAGGAGTCCTATAACTGTGACCCAGGAACAGGTGTCTTGCTCTGGAACTTAACAACCAGGTTGGGGAGGGGATGGTGAAGCAGGTGATACTGCAGAATATTAAGTCTCGTAGCAGTAGAAAAGTTTCTAATAATAATTACAGCGATAGCTGAGGGATCAGAGTTGGTTCCTCATTAGGCTACTGAAAAGCAGCAGAAGCCTTGTGCAAGCCACTTGTACTGATTGATGCAACAGAAGCCTTGTGCAAGCCACTTGTACTGATAGATGCAACAGAAGCCTTGTGCAAGCCACTTGTACTGATAGATGCAACAGAAGCCTTGTGCAAGCCACTTGTACTGATAGATGCAACACAGCTCACGTCATGTCACTATTCAAATTATGAAGACATTTGTTGAGCTGCGTGCTAGCGACATTAACCCTAGAGAAGTATACTTCTAGAAATTGCCCTCATTCGTTATACCCAGGTATGCTGTACCCGGTAAGGACAGAGTATATTTTACTATTAAGAAACATATAAATTAATAATCATTGAAGTGAATGTAAGGCTTATCACACTAATTCAAAACCCACACACGTGAATACTTCAGTAGGTTAACAACATGGAAAGTATATGACAACAAATACATCTAGAGGGAAGAGTCTTAGTAACTAAATATCAATCATAGAAACCTACTTAGAAGGATTTGCTTTATTTTTTCACCCATGATAAGAAAACTAAGAGAGGTGTCGTGATACGAATCTTTCTCAGGGCTTATAGGATATGCAACCCTCGAAGAGGAATGTGAATATATTACACAGACTTTCAAACTGTTCATTTCATCGCCGCTGCAGGAAACGTGCAGCACATATTCTCAACAGGAACAACGTCATACAACAGAAGAAAACACCAACCCAGTATATTGTTCTGCCTGTTATCAAGGTATGACAGTGGTAAGCAGTCTGTTTAATGTAGCTACAATCTCTTCGACAACTGTCAGAGATTTAGTAAGGAACAGACAAACTGCCAACACACACAGGAGTCTGTCATACCATGTGGAGGGTGTGATAAGAAGTACGTGAGCGAAACAGCAAGATCCCTGGACGTTAGAGTACGTGAACATAAACGTGCGTGCGACGACCACAAAAATGCCCGTGTCCAACACGGGAACCAGCATAGCCACCTTATGAAATTCGGAGAAACAAAACTAATCATACGTGAAAATGACCTACGCCGCCAACATTGTGTCGAGGCCGCCATGATAACAGTAACCAACACAATCCCACAACAATGTTTCTACAGTATTTATAAAGTGAATATGACAATGGTTATTCAGGACCGACAAGTTGATAAGTAAGACACATGTGCAACACTTAGGTACATTTATTCGGAAACGTTTCGCCTACACAGTAGGCTTCTTCAGTCGAATACAGAGGAGGCAGCAAAAACAGTAGAGATGTAAAGACGATGTAATCAAGTGTCTTTTATACGTTAAAAGATATATATTTTTTTCTTTTATGTTAACGTAAAAATTTAAATTTTGTACAAAAAGAACCTTAGAAAACTTACCTAACCTTATTATAACAAGCGCAGTTGAATTTAGCCTAATTTTTTGAACCTGCATTCAAAAATGCTTTCATTTATTTCAATCTTTGTTATTCTTTTGTTAATAGTAAAACAATGAATACACCTAAGCAACTATACTCCTCTTTTTTCTCTGAAATAAAAGTCCATTATTATTGTCACTGACTCAATTACTGTTATAAATGTGTAATTCCTAAAGCTATCCCATTTAATACAATTTAGAAGAGTTATTAGCTAACAACCAGACTATGCTTCCAAGTATTTTCTTCTTTCTCCATATTTTTTTTTTGTAAAATTTCAATATAATAATAATAATAATAATAATAATAATAATAATAATAATAATTGCTGCAGAAAATTCTCACTGGCCAATTTGGGAACACGGTTTCAAAAAGATTCGCCCCACAGTATGTACACTGCTTAAAGATATATAAAACATTTACTATAAACCTCTATTTCATTATTTTGTGTGAACCAACAGTTGATACGACGTGTGCGTCATGTACAGATGTGCATCATGTACAGAAGTGACTCGGGTACATGCATTATGTACAAAGGTGCACCATGTACAGAGGTGTTTTCTGACGTGTTTTTAACTAATGTTTAATGCATATATCATTGACATTAATATATATTGTGTAATAACATACATCACGTGCATAAATCTCTATCAATATAACTTGCTTGATCAGCATATATTTTTTGCTTTCAGGTATTGATGTCTCCATCTTCCTGGTAACTGTAAGTAGAAAGCATATATGTCGTGCCGAATAGGTGAAACTGGTCAATTAGCAAGAACTCATTTAAAATTAAGTCCTTTCTAAAAATTTCTCTTATACGTTTAAAGATATATATTTTTTTCATTTATGTTATAGTAAAAATTAAAATTTTTGTACCAAAAGAACCTTAGGAAACTTACCTAACCTTATTATAACAAGCGCAGTTTAATTTAGCCTAATCCAACTAAATACATTTTAGATAAGTTTACAATAATTGAATAATAAACGAACACAATGAAATATTTTTTTTTCGTTAGGTTCAGAATGATTTTTGCTAAATTATTGCATACACAAATTTTCCTGCCTTATAATGTATATATATAAACTTCTTTGGCATAGCAAATATAGCTCATTATATAATATATATATATATATATATATATATATATATATATATTAATACTATGTAGTTAGAGAGTGTATGAACTAGCTTGTGCACGAGAGAGTTAATAATAATATATGAAGGCTGTTAACTTCATTATGGCTGTTAACTTCATTATGGCTGTTAACTTCATTATGGCTTTCATTGGTGAAGTCGCTCACTTGTGTGTAGAGGCTGGAAAGTGTTTAATTTGCGTTGTGGATCTGGAGATTATCTGCCTCACCTCGGCACACAATCTCATTATAATGCTCTTGTGGAAAGCTTAATTTAATTGTGTTTCCAGCGTAGTGCATTGTCAATATCCTTCCTTTACGCTGTGTTTGTCGCCTACTCTTGCTCCTCTCTCTGTCCCATCTGTTGGTGTTATCGTGTCATCGCTGCTTCTTGATCGTTATACCCTTCCTGGTTCTTCCTCCCCTGCCGTTTGTGGCGACAACTTCCCCCTATTTCCTCTTCAGTACCCCCCTATACCCTCGTTCTTCCATCCTCCTGGGAGTCTCTTGATTCCCTAGTTTCCATTAGGGAGTTCCTTCTTTTTGTGGCAGTCTTCTTTTTTTGGGGGGGAGGGGGATATCCACTTTCCACATGCAATCTTCCCTCCTCATAGATATCACTGCCCTTAATGGTTTCTGTCCCTATAATTTCATTCCTCGGATATTATATCTTTCCCTTTCTTCCCTGCTATCCCTTACTCACTTCCTGAACCCATTTCACCCTTTCCTTCTCCTTTCCTCATTATTCCTATCCCTTTCTTACTCCGTCTCCCTCCTACTTTTACAACTTCATTCTCATTCCTTTCCCTCCCAATCTGCTCTCGTCTCTTTCCTCTTTTTTTCCCTCCCTCTTCCTCTCCCCCCACACTACTACTGCTCAGGACAGATGTTCACCTTGCGTAACAATCGATATTATATATTGATTTTCTGGTGACACAACACTTGCTCTCTTACCACTTGTGTGTTTGTGTGTGTGTGTGTGTGTGTGTGTGTGTGTGTGCGTGCGCGCGCGCGCGCGCGCGTGTGTGTGTGTGTGTACTCACCTATTTGTACTCTCCTATTTGTGGTTGCAAGGGTCGAGTCATAGCTCCTGGCCTCGCCTCTTCACTGATTGCTACTAGGTCCTCTCTCTCCCTGCTCCATTAGTTTTATCAAATCTCGTCTTAAAAACTATGTATGGTTCCTGCCTCCACTACGTCACTTTCTAGGCTATTCCACTTCTGACAACTCTATGACAGAAGAAATACTTCCTAACATCCCTTTGACTCATAGGAATCTTAAACTTCCAATCGTGACCCCTTGTTTCTGTGTCCCCTCTCTGGAACATCTTGTCTCTGTCCACCTTATCTATTCCTCGCAGTATTTTATATGTCGTTATCATGTCTTCCCTAACCCTCCTGTCCTCTAGTGTCGTCAGACCGATTTCCCTTAACCTTTCTTCGTAGGACAATCCCCTTAGCTTTGGGACTAGTCTTGTTGCAAACCTTTGCACTTTCTCTAATTTCTTGACGTGGTTGACCAGGTGTGGGTTCCAAACTGGTGCTGCATACTCCAGTATGGGCCTGACGTATATGGTGTACAGAGTCTTGAACGATTCCTTAGTGAGGTATCGGAACGCTATTCTTAGGTTTGCGTGACGCCCGTATGCTGCAGCAGTTATCTGATTGATGTGTGCCTCAGGAGATGTGCTCGGTATTTACTCACCCCAAGATCTTTTTCCTTGAGTGAGGTTTGCAGTCTTTGGCCACGTAGCCTATACTCTGCGGTCTTCTTTGCCCTTCCCGATCTTCATGACTTTGCATTTGGCGGGGTTAAATTGAAGGAGCCAGTTACTGGACCAGGCTTGTAGCCTGTCCAGGTTTCTTTGTAGTTCTGCCTGATCCTCGACTGATTTAATTCTTCTCATTAACTTCACATCATCTGCAAACAGGGACACTTCTGAGTCTATCCCTTCCGTTATGTCATTCACATATACCAAAAACAGCACAGGTCCTAGGACTGACCCTTGTGGAACCCCGCTCGTCACAGGTGCCCACTCTGACATTTCGTCACTTACCATGACTCGTTGCCTCCCTGTCAAATATTCTCTGATCCATTGCAGTGCTTTTCCTGTTACGTGTGCCTGATCCTCTAGCTTTCGCATTAACCTCTTGTGAGGAACTGTGTCGAATGCCTTCTTGCAGTCCAAGAAAATGCAGTCTATCCATCCCTCTCTCTCGTGTCTTCTGTTACCTTGTTATAAAACTCCAGTAGGTTTGTGACACAGGATTTTCCTTCCCTGAAACCGTGCTGGTTGTCGTTTATAAGCTTGTGTCTTTCTAGGTGCTCCACCACTCTCCTCCTGATGATCTTCTCCATGACTTTGCATACTCTACACGTCAGTGACACAGATCTGTAGTTTAATGCCTCTTGTCTGTCTCCTTTCTTAAAAATTGGGACTACATATGCCATCTTCTACACCTCAGGTAGTTGCCCAGTTTCAATGGATGTGTTGAAGATTTGTGTTAGTGGCACACACAACATCTCTGCTCCCTCTCTAAGGACCCACGAAGAAATGTTGTCAGGTCCCACTGCTTTTGAGGTATCGAGTTCACATAGCAGCTTCTTCACCTCCTCCTCGGTTGTGTGTATTTCATCCAGCACTTGTTGGTGTGTGTTAGTTAGTTACAATTTTGTCCTCGGCACATGTCGATTAGACACTAGGCCTGTTGTGTGTGTGTGTGTGTGTGTTCACCTATTTGTACTCACCTTTTGTGGTTGCAGGGGTCGATTCAACTCCTATCCCCGCCTCTTCGCTAGTCGCTACTAGGACCGTTCTTTCCCTGCTCCATTAGTTTTATCGTACCTCTTCTTAATGCTATGTATGGATCCTGCCTCCGCTACATTATTCTCCAGAGTGTTCCACTTCCTGACAACTCTGAAGAAGTACTTCCTAACATCCCTGTGACACATCTGAGTTTTCAACTTCCAGTTGTAACCCCTTGTTGCTGTGTCCCATCTCTGAAACATACTAACCCTATCCACCTTGTCAATTCCTCTGAGTATCTTATATGTCGTTTATCATGTCCCCTCTATCCCTCCTGTCCTCCAGTGTTGTCAGGTTGAATTTATTTCCCTTAGCCTCTCCTCGTAGGATATACCCTTCAGTTCCGGGACTAGTCTTGTTGCAAACCTTTTCACTTTCTCTAATTTCTTTCGTGCTTGACCAGA
Source organism: Cherax destructor (assembly GCA_009830355.1). NCBI lineage: Eukaryota > Metazoa > Arthropoda > Malacostraca > Decapoda > Parastacidae > Cherax > Cherax destructor. The sequence continues at coordinate 44,772 of WNWK01000075.1, forward strand.
TGTGGGTTCCATACTGGTGCTGCAAACTCCAATATGGGCCTGACGTACACGATGTACAGTATCTTGAATGACTCCTTACTCAGGTATCGAAACTATTCTTAGGTTTGCAACGTGCCCATATGCTGCAACAGTTATTTGGTTGATGTGCACATCTGGAGATGTGCTGGTATGATACTTACTGGAAGATCCTTTTCCTTGAGTGTGGTTTGTAGCTTTAGACCCCCTAGATTGTACTCCGTCTCCGGTCTTCTCTGACCTTCCCAAATCTTTATGACTTTGCACTTGGTGGGGTTAAACTCCAGGAGCCAGTTGCTGGACCAGGCTTGCAGCTTGTCCAGATCTCTTTGTAGTCCTACCTGCTCCTCATCCGTTTGAATTCTTCGCATTAACTTCAACTCGTCTGCAAACAGGGACACTTCTGAGTCTATCCATTCCGTCATGTCATTCACATATACAAGAAACAGCACCGGCCCTAGGACTGGCCCTTGTGAAACCCCGCTAGTCGCAGGCGCCCACTCTGACACCTCGTCACGTACCATGACTCGTTGCCTTCCTGTCAGGTATTCTTTGATCCATTGCAGGGCCTTTCCTGTTATATCTGCCTGCTTCTTTAGCTTTGCACTCATCTCTTGCGTGCAACTGTGTCGAAAGTCTTCTTACAGTCCAAGAAAACGCAATCTACCCATCCCTCTCTCTTGTCGTACTTCTGTTACCTTGTCGTAAAACTCCAGTAGGTTTGTGACAAGATTTCTCCTCCCTGAAACCGTGCTGGTTATCGTTTATAAACTCATTCCTTCTAGGGCTCCATCACTCTTCTGATAATCTTCCCATGACTTTGCATACTATACATGTCAGTGACACTGGTCTATAGTTCAATGCTGTCTGTCTCTCCTTAAAATTTGTGACTACATTTGCTGTCTGCCACACCTCTGGTAGTCGCCTTATTTCGATAGATGTATTAAATTTTGTTGTAAGTGGTTACACACAGTGTCTCTGCTCTCTCTCAGGACCCATGGAGAGATGCTGTCCAGTCCCACTCCTTTGAGGTATATAGTTCACTTAGCAGCCTCTTCACCTCCTCTTTGGTTGTGTGTATTGTGTCCAGCACTTGTTGGTGTACCCTACCATTCCGGCTTTCTGGAGTCCTTTTTGTCTCTACCTCGTGTTGAGCTCTTCACATACTTCTTGGTCGTTTCTTGTGATCTTCCCTCCTGGGCCTTGACTGTTGTTTTCCTCCTGATGTGGCTGTACGACAGCTTTGGGTCAGATTTGGCTTTTGATGCTGTGTCATTCTCGTATTGCCCCTGGGCCTCTTTCCTTATCTGTGCATATTCATCTCTGGCTCTTAGACTAATCTCCTTAATTTCCTGGGTCCTTTGTTTTCTATACTTACTCCATTCTCTAGCGCACTTAGTTTTGTCCTCTCTACACCTTTGGGTGAACCAAGGGCTCGTTCTGGTCTTCCCATTGTTTCTGTTGTCCATGGGTAGGAACCTTTTCTCTGCCTCCTTGAATTTTGTGGCCACGCATTCCATCATTTCATTTACTGATTTACCCATCAGTTCTCTCTCCCACTGAACCTCATGCAGGAAATTTCTCATGCCTGTGTAGTCCCCCTCTTTTGTAGTTTGGCTTCTTCCATCGAAGAAGCCAGGACCATGTGATCACTAGCTCCGAGGGGCCTTTCAGATGTGATGTCCTCAGTGTCTGACTTACTCAGGTTGAATATGAGGTCCAGTCATACTGGTCATCCATCCTTTCTCTCTCTCTCTCTCTCTCTCTCTCTCTCTCTCTCTCTCTCTCTCTCTCTCTCTCTCTCTCTGCTCTCTCTAGTATTGTCCCTAACATGTTGATACATGTGGTTTTCTAGTACCACCTTCACCATCTTAGCCCTCCACGTTTCTGGTCCCTCATGTGGTTCCAGGTTCTCCTAGTCAATCTTCCTGTGATTGAAATCACCCACAATTAGTAACTTTGTCCTGCCCATGTGGGCCTTTCTGGGCGCCTCAGCTAGTTTATCAACCATTGCTCTGTTGCTCTCATAGTCTTTTCTTGGCCTCCTGCTATTCTGTGGTGGGTTGTACATCACTGCATTCACCACACTGGGACTCCCAATCTGAAGTGTTCCTACTATGTAGTTCCAGGCTTCCTTTCTGTCCACTCTTCCAACTCCTCAAAACTCCACTGGTGTGTGTAAGTTTAAGTTGGTGTATCTGTGTTGTTTTATATACGTGGGTTTGTTTTTTGTGCTTGTCTTTTTGTGAAATACATTTCCTCATGGTGCTTTCGTATATTTTTATTTTAATGGAGAGTTTTATGTTTATATCATTGTGTTGTATGAGTATGGTGGTTTTGTGTTCTTGTGTTTCTCCGCATGTTTGGGTATTAATTTTTTTATAGTGTTTCATCTGGGCATTTACAAATATATTCTCACCTATTTGTAGCTGTGAAATTCGAGTCACAACTCCTGACCACGCCTCTCAGTTACTCACGAACGTAAAGATAAACTTTACCGAACAAGCCTTTATTGGGACAGCGTTACCATCTGTTTGTATCAGCTTCTCACGAACACACACACACACACACACACACACACACACACACAAGCATTTCTTCAGCCACAGAGTAGTCATGAAGTGGAATAGTCTAGAGAAAGATATAGTGGAGGCAGGAACCATACTTAGTTTTAAGACAAGGTATGATAAAGCTCATGGAGCAGGGAGAGCAGAGACCCAGTAGCGGACAGCGAAGAGGCGGGGCCAGGAGCTGAGTCTCGACCCGTGCAACCACAATTAGGTGAGTACACACACACACACACACACACTCTGCCTGGCCTCAAGGACCCTGTTTTACCTATTCTTAAAATTATATTGCTTTTGCTTCCACATCTTCGTTAAGAGTGTTCCACAAACTACTTTTAGACTGAAACAGTGTTGCATCCTGTGAGTCAGACAAAGACACATATGGAACATCTGGGTGTCTTTATTTGAAGACTTCGCCAACGAGTGTCGCCACCGAGGCAGGGTGACCTAAAAAGAAAAACAAATGTATTTTCTTTTTAAATTTAGTAATTTATACAGGAGAAGGGGTTAAAAATCCCTTCCTCCCGGCATTTCAATCGCCTCTTACGACACGCATGGCTTACGGAGGAAGAATTATTTTTCACTTCCCTATGGAGATAAGAGGAAGATTAAGAAAATAGAAGAAAACCCAGATGGGTGTGTATCTATGTGCGCGTACATGCATGTGTAGTGTGACCTAAGTGTAAGCAGAAGTAGCAAGATATACCTGGTATCCCGTGTTTATGAGACAGAAAAAGACACCAGCAATCCTACTATCATGTAAAACAATTACAGGCTTCCGTTTCACACTCACTTGGCAGGACAGTAGTACCTGCCTGGGCGGAATCCCTCAGCATTTCAGAAATACACACAGAATTCAGTAGAAGGTGAGGTAATGAGTCCCTCAGCCTGGAAGTCGGTGTTCAGTGCCTTAGTCTTGATGGTTCTAAAGTACAGGAAGGAAGATGGACTTTTATATCCTAGAGTCTGATGAAGTGCAGCAGTTAAAGTCACGACAGTAATGGGTAAGGCCCACTAGTGGAAGTAAGTCATGCCAAGAGTTAGGTCAGTGGATAGCAAATAGGTGGAATTATGGACGTATCTTAAACTCCTCCACCTCATCTGACTTCAGTATATTAGAGTCCATCTTCATGTCTACACTTCAGACTCATCAAGACTAAGGTACTGAACACCGGCTTCCAGGCTGAGGGACTGACTACTTCATCTCCCACTGTCTTCTGTGTGTAGTTCTGCGAGTCTGAGGGACTGATCCCCTCATCTTCTATTGTCTTGTCCATATTTTGTACACATCCATTTGATTTAATTTATACAGGTGTGCAACAGGTGTTACTAATTTTGAAATTTGATTATGTTGGATGTTATAGCTACATATAAAAATAACATGACTAAATACAGCAATGGACAAATAATAGTGAGCGCTTTCGTGTGTTTACTCACACATATTCAGAGGAAGTGCTCCTCCGAGGATGTGTAAAGACACAGTGGAGCAGAGATATTTTTTTAATGTGGTATTTACCTTTTTTAAGCACACCGGTCGTCTGCTACCAAGGTTGAGTGACCCGTAAAAGAGGAAACACATTCAACATAGCTAATGATCGAGTGATGTTGAATATATTTTCCCTATTTTTGGGTCACCCTGCCTGGGTGGGAGACGGCTTGTACGTTTAAAATAAAATGTAGCCAGATGTTTATCTTGAATAGTTACGATAAAAAATAACTTAAATATAAAATTTAGTATCTCTTTTTCATCGTTGTTGTTGAATTTATGACTTGGTGTGTTTGAACGATGGTGAATGTCTTGAATAATCGGGCGCTCAAAAATATTAAAATCCCAAATTATTATTATTATTATTATTATTATTATTACAAAGCAACACCACGACTTCTGAAAAGCTATGTCCTGTCTCACGAACCTAATGGAAGTCTTTGCGAGTCTCAGAAATTATAAAAATGTCTTGGAGATGGTACAACACAGAAACTGATAGGCAAACTATTTTATTATTATTATTATTATTATTATTATTATTATTACTATTACTATTATTATTATTATGTAAAGAGTACGGTTGAAGGTCACTGACCTCTGTAATACCAGTCACCCAAAAGTTAATTACCATTTGTGGAAGACATTTGTTAATAGAAATGTGTATGTGTGTGTTTTGTGTGGTGTACTCACCTATATGTGGCTGCACGGCTTGTTTTAATTCCAAAAATCAGTCCAGTTGAAACCAATCATATATATATTTTAGAATATGTGTCGTCTCTTGATAAAGTGGGTACGGGGGTGTGAGTCCCCCACACCTGCCTCCTGGCAATGCTTGTGTATATGTTTGTGTCTGTGTGTGTGAAAGAGAGAGAAAGGGAGGGAGAGTTTATACTACCATTTTCCTGTGAAGTTGACACCATTGTAACCAGGTACAAGTATGTTACAAGTTCCTTTTCGTGAAAGAAGCAGTCCTGAGTGATTTACCGAATGTCAGGTGAAGGAAGCAATCAGGTGCTGCAATCAAATGAGTGAAATGATAAGAGTAACCAGGTGCATCTATCAGGAGAATGAAGAAACTAGGTCATCAATCTGGTGAATCATTCAGGTGAGTAAGGCAATCAGAGAGACCACGATTATTGATGAACGAGGGAACCAGGTGCATCAATCAATAAAATTGATGGGAGGGGACTGACGTCAGATATGATGTGAATTGTCCAACGAGATCGATTCGCGTGAGTGACGTCAGAGCGAGTGTTTCAACTAATAATCTCTGTCAGTGGAAGTGACGTCAGATGTCAATTGAAGGAAGCAACAACATCGAACACTGACTCCAGATGACGCTTCTTTGATGTCACCTTGTGTAAGAAATTTCTTTACCTGGTGGAAGTGCAGTACCTCCTGGAAGTGCAGTACCTCCTGGAACTGCAGTACCTCCTGGAACTGCAGTACCTCCTGGAACTGCAGTACCTCCTTTAACTGCAGTACCTCCTGGAACTGCAGTACCTCCTGGAACTGCAGTACCTCCTGGAAGTGCAGTACCTCCTGGAACTGCAGTACCTCCTGGAAGTGCAGTCCTCCTGGAACTGCAGTACCTCCTGAACTGCAGTACCTCCTGAACTGCAGTACCTCCTGGAATGCAGTACCTCCTGGAACTGCAGTACCTCCTGGAAGTGCAGTACCTCCTGAATTGCAGTGACTCCTGGAACTGCAGTCCTCCTGGAACTGCAGTACCTCCTGAAAGTGCAGTCCCCCTGAAGTGCAGTACCTCCTGGAGTGCAGTACCTCCTGGAAGTGCAGAATCTCTGGAACTGCATACTTCCTGGAAGTGCAGTACCTCCTGGAAGTGCAGTACCTCCTGGAAGTGCAGTACCTCCTGGAAGTGCAGTACCTCCTGGAAGTGCAGTACCTCCTGGAACTGCAGTACCTCCTGGAACTGCAGTACCTCCTGGAAGTGCAGTAGCTCCTGGAATTGCAGTACCTCCTGGAATTGCAGTACCTCCTGGAAGTGCAGTAACTCCTGGAACTGCAGTACCTCCTGGAACTGCAGTGCCTGCTGGAACTTCTGAATTTGCCGTAACTGCAGTACCTGCTGGAACCTTCACATAGTACTCATGTGTGGGTAAAAGGTATCCGTGTACTTAAGGACGTTAATAAAAGAAGACTGTTGTATCATGACATAACGCTCCCTCAGTTGTGATGTATTTGTGGAAGGGATATATATATATCGTGCCGAATAGGTAAAACTGGTCAATTATAAAGAACTCATTTAAAATTAAGTCCTTTCTAAAATTTAATTTTACACGTTTAAATGTATATTTTTTAATTTATGTTATTGTAAAAATTAATAATTTTGTACCAGAAGAACCTTAGAAAACTTACCTAACCTTAACTCACGAAATCGTAATGACTCTGATCGCGGGTTCGAACCCCACCCGTGGTATGGTTTACTTACCTAACCTTATTATAACAAGGTCAATTTAATTTAGCCTAATCCAACTAAATATATTTTAGATAAGTTTACTACAATAATTTAATAATAAACAAACACAATGAAATATATATTTTTCATTAGGTTCAGAATGATTTTTGCAAATTATTGCATACACAAATTTTCGCTTGCCTTATTGAGCAAGAAGTGCGTTGCTATTTAAGCCAAAATCTCAAGTTTTACCTATTCGGCACGACATATATATATATATATATATATATATATATATATATATATATATATATATATATATATATATTCACTGTTTTTGCAGTATTGCAGTATTTTTGCGGTGTTTATGTAGTGATTTGCAGTTTTTCTGTAGTGGTTTTTGTAGTGTTTTTTGATGTTTTTGTTAAATACTTTATATATAACATAGTATATAGTAGATTAAGCTGCATCTCCCTCATAAAAAAAGATTTTCTCTCTCTCTTTCTCTCTCCCTCTCTCTCTTTCTCCCTCTCTCTCTTTCTCTCTCTCCCTCTCTCATTCATACACCTCCCCTCACCTCCAGAGATCATGTCAGCAGGTGTTACTACCGACTCAGCTGGAGGGTCGCAGACAAGCTTGTTTAGTAGTCTGGTAGTTTGTCAAGTTTTGTTTGGAATTGATGCAAGTTGCAGAGTAGTGTGTGATGAGTGGTCAGAGGGGAACGTGAACAACACGGAGCAGGTGGCTTTGTGGAGAGGTGAGGGGAAAGAGAGGTTGATAGGGGAAGTCGGAAGAGGGAATATGGCAACAGCAATGGTGGGAGAGAGGTTATGTACACTGGGGAAAAGAGTGAGAGAAATGGTGGGGAAAGGGGAGAGGTAGTGATGGAGATGGTGAACGAAGGAGTGAGGAATGGTGATTGATTGTGAGGAAGAGAGTAAGAGAATGGATGATAGAGAGATTAAGAGAAGGAAAGGGCAAGAAGGGTGTGGAAAGAGGAACAGGACAAGTATAGAGAGACAAGGACAAAACAGAGTGGGATTTTTTATATATATATATATATATATATATATATATATATATATATATATATATATATATATATATATATATATATATATAAAATTGTAGCTCAGTAAGACGAGAGATCACTGAGTACCGTCTATCAAGTCTTCAAGTTTAAGGAACTGAATGCCGTAAAGTTACCTCTCCACTTCTTCCACTGTCTCTAGTAAGAAAGTCATCTCTGCATTCAACTGAAGAAGCCTGTGGCGCAAGCGAAACGTCTCAGCAATAAAACATCTAAGTTTTACAAATGTCTTATCAAGAGACTACTTAGTGACGAAGCGGTGTGGAGGTCGTCTGTGAGAGTGATTGTGTGATTGTGAGGTTAAAAATACTAAGTTTTCTCTGCAATAATGAAAATTCACTGTAGATGCTGTTATTTTGTTGTGTGAAGAATAGTGTTATAGTTAAAGAATTGTGACTGAAGGTATTGTAGTAATTTTTATTTTATTTCGACTCGATGCATAACGTCTTTCTTTGGAAACTTGTTCTTGTATACACTCAGTGGTCTCTTTATTAGATATACCTGTACACCTGCTCGTTAATGCAAATATTTAATCGGCCAATCACGTGGCAGCACCTCAATGCCTAAAAGCATACAGACGTGGTCGAGGCTCAGTTGTTGTTCAGGCCGAACATCAGAATGGAGAAGAAATGTGATCTAAGTGACTTGCACCTGGAATGATTGTTGGTGCCAGACGGGATGGTTTGAGGATGTCAGAAACTGCACATCTCCTGGGATTTTCACGCTCAACAGTCTCTAGGGTTTACAGAGGATGGTGTGAAAAATACAGATCCAGTGAGCTGCAGCCCGTGAAACCTGCTAATGGAGGTCAAGGAATTAAGCTGACAGAGGCAAGTAACCTAAATACCATAATTGCAGCAGTGGTATCTGAAGCATCTGAATACACACGTTGAGACTTGAAGTGGATGGATTAAGCGACAGAAGACAACATAATTCCACTCCTGTCAGCTAAGGACAGATGAGCTGACAAGGACAGGCTCGAACAAAACTGGACAGTTGAACTTGAAACGTTGACTGATTTAACAGAAGCAATTTCTCCTGTGACATCAGGACTTGGGTGGTCGGGTGCTGGGACAGGTCCCACATAATCTTGACAATCTTGATAACTTGAATACCTTTGAAGAATTCGGATTCTCTCTCTGAGCCATCCAGGGCAGCTCTTGGTGCTGTGGTCAACAGGCTGTGTGCTGAGGCCCGCTGCCCCACATATCCATCACAGCCTGGTTGATCTGGCACCTAATCCATATGCAGTGGCATAAATCTCTGAGACCCTCCTTCCCCCCACACACCTGCTTCCTGTCAAGTAACAGTCTGGGTGATTAGGTCATCCACCAGGATGCCTGGTCTGGGACTGGTCAGCTGGGGTGTTGACCCATGGAACGCACGCCAGGTTGGCGCGTGCGCGGTCCAGCAGTCTCCGTCACCCGACTCTTGACAAGTCGGGTGTGAGGGTATGAGCCTTCCTCATCCTCCTCCCCACAAGATGGGTGTGGGGGGGTGTGATTCCCCCACACATTGCATCGTAAGAACTGATACAATAAGAAAAAATTAATTAACTTTTAGTCACATTTACATCTTATCTTACGAGTCAGGAAATATACTGGGGCAGTGCCAGGTTTATTCTCTTAATATATAATAAAGATTAACTCTATCCTGCAGGGTTTTCGTAATTTATGATTTTTTTTTATCTTGGCTAAATAATTTCTCCATATGTAATGTACAATTACGGTTCAACAGTCAGTATTTTTTTTATATATAAAACATAGCATGCAGTTTATGACATTTCACTGAGAAGACGTTTCGCCTACCAGGGACTATCAATTTTCACCGTAAATTGATATTTTCTATTGGACGAAACGTCTTCTCAATAAAGTGGTATAAACTGCATGTTTCTTATTACCACACTTTTGGGTACACAGTCGCTGCTTAACCAGACGAGTGAGAATGATTCAACAGGAAAAAACTGAGAACCTGTGTAAATTAATTCGTGTATGTGACTGGTAGACAAGACAGACAAGATAAACAATTAGACACGTTTCGCCATCCAGTGGCTTTATCAAAACAAATAAAGATACCTAGATATTGTACATGTCTTAATTCTTCAAATTAATTCATGTTTAAAGTCACCTAGTGTCCTTATTTTGTGGCTCTAGCCATTCCTTCCTTAAGAATGTACGTACTAGATTTCTGGTCTTATGTGCCATGTCATACCTCTTCTTCAACTGTGTATGGAATCTTCCTCCACCACTTACCATCCAGGTAGTTTTTCTCTTTGACCACCTTCAGGCTGAAGTACTTCCTGAAGCCAAGAAGTAGTATTGCGAACACTGTCACTGTCGCCTTGGCTTCAAATTTATGTTAATCAAAACCCTTAAGTCATTCTCGCATCCGGTGTTATTAACTTCTACGAGTATATTATTTAGTTCAGTTGCGCGGATATTTTATTTTTCCTGGATGAGGACTTACCTTTGTCCCCATTGAACCTTATCTCACACTTTTCCCAGGATGAGGAAATTACCTTTGTCCACATTAAACTTTATCTCTCACTTTTCCCAGGATGAGGAAATTACCTTTGTCCACATTAAACTTTAGCTCTCACTTTTCCCAGGATGAGGAATTATTTATCACATTAAACTTTATCTCTCACTTTTCTGGATAGGAAATACTTATCAGATTTATTTGCCAGGATGGACTTGTTTGTATCAAACCCTGATGGACCAACATCCAGAGTTGATTTTCGTGTCATGATAATGTTAGGGAGTGTAAATAAAGGTCCGTATGTATGTCGGTGGTTTTATATACCGACAAAATAAGATGGTTATGGCGTTTTATTGAGAAATACTAGACTGATTGCTGAAAAAAACAGTTCCTGATCAGCCGGGTTGTGGTGCATACGTTGGACTGCGAGCGGCGGGCACTAACAGCTTGATCGCTCAGGCCAGCAACCATGAGGCCTGGTCTGGGACCGGGTCGTGGGGGTCGGTGACCTTCGAAAGCGACTCCAGGTAAGCTCCAGGTAAGACGTTTCGGCAACCATAAACCGCATATATTGTGTCGTATTAAGAAATAAAGAGACCCAATACTTACCACCCTTCCTGTGGAACGCCACTTTTAAGTGGTCCCTCCTGTTTGGCTTCCACTTCTTTTCCCTCTGTTGCTTCTTCCTCTTGCCTCTTTCTAACACTTCTTTCCACTCCTCTTTCTCTTGTTTATTTCCTTCTGCTTTGGCTTATTTGTCTTTTTTTTGCAGTAAAATAACTCACTTCGTCTACCTTCACTTGTCTTTCCCTTCTCTTCCTCGTCCTCTCTCTCCTCCATCCTCTTTTCCCTCCCCATCGGTCCCTTCCTCCCCACTCCCCATCGTCTTGAGTCGGGAGTGGTGGGGGAGGGGGCGCTGGCTTGCCCACAGACCGGAAGTTGTGGGTCGCGTCCCCTTGCACATCTGGTGACCCCCCGCCTCCACCACCCCTGCCCCTCTTTCCTTCCCCCTTCTACTCCCCTACCCCTTTATACTATCCTGCCCCTTTCTTCCACTCCCCCTACCCATTTATCTGCTATTCTGCCCCTTTTTTCCACCCCCTACCTCTTTTTCTACTGTCCTGCCCCTTTTTCTACTATCCTGCCCCTTTCTTCCGCTCCCCTACCCCTTTTTCTACTATAACCTTTTCCACTCCCCTACCCCTTTCTACTATCCTGTCCCTTTCTTCCACTCTCCCTACCCCTTTCTACTATCCTGCCCCTTCTTTCACCCCTACCCCTTTATTACTATGCTTACCCCTTTCTTTAATCCTTTTCCTTTCTTCCACCACTATCCCTTTTCCCCATCCCTAAATCTGCCTTAGACTTTCTTTCCCCTACGCCTCCTTTTCCCTCTTCCCCTCTTTTATCCCATACCCTTTTTCACATTCCCCCTTTCCATTGCTTTCACTCTATACTCATCCTATCCCTTTCTTCCATCCCCTACCCCTTTCTTCCACCCCTACCCCTTCCATCCCTACCCCTTTCTTCCACCCCCTACCCATTTCTTCCACCCCTACCCTTCTTCCACCCCTACCCTTTCTTCCACCCTACCCTTTCTTCCACCCCTACCCTTTCTTCCACCCCTACCCATTTATTCCACCCCTACCCCTTTCTTCCACCCCTACCCGTTTCTTCCACCCGTTTCTTCGGCTCTCATCTTTCCTCATTTCCTTCAGGCCTTCATCTCTTCCTACCTCCCCTTTCTTTTCTCCATCTTCTCTTCGTCTTCCACCCACTTCTCTCTCTCTCTACCCTCGCCCCCTTCCTTTCCCTCACTCACTTTCCTACTTCCCTCACCCCTCCTCCTCCTCCTCACCCCCTCCTTCCTCTTATTCGCCTCCCCCTCACCTCTTCCTTCCCCTCCTCACCCCTCTCAGGACAGGCAGGCGTCCTCCAGGGCTGCCAATCCCAGCAGTTTCCCCAGCCAGATGTTAGACAAGTGTTTAGCGTCGTTCTTGTTGTTTTTGTTGATGTTTTTAGTGCTGGTGTTGTTAGTGTTGGTAATGTTGATGTTGTTAGTGTTAGTGTTGTTAGTATTGACTACGTGGTTGCTTAACTTGGCTGGTAAGGAAGACAATGTTATATCTAGGGCATTTTATTGATGAGACGTTTCGTCAGCCAGATGGAATGATAATGCCACTGGTTGGCGAAACATTTTAACCTCAGATGTTTCCTTCATGCATGCTCGTGTATGTTAATCAGAACTTGTTAGCTCGAAGACTGAGACACTCATGTAACATCTGGGAGTCTTTATTGAGGAAACGTTTCGCCACACAGTGGCTTCATCAGTCCAATATTTGACTGATGAAGCCACTGTGTGGCGAAACGTTTCTTCAGTAAAGATTCCCAGATGTTACATGTCTCATTCTTCAACTTGTCTGTTTTAATGAACCACTTAGCACACACTGGTTAGCTCAGTGGGCGTGCATGTACACCCCATAAGAGACACATCGTACTAAGGACGGCGAATAAGACACATGTAAACACCTGGGAATGTTTTATTTCGAGACGTTTCGTCAACCAATGGCCTTTTTTGTGCACCTGAGTACTGGGATGCAGGAAGACAGTGAAAGATGAGGTAACGAGTTCCTCAGGCTGGAACAGGTACTCAGTACCTTAGTCTTGATGAATTGAGATTCATCATGACTATGCACTGAACTGGTTAGGAACATAAGAAAGAAGGAGCACTACAGAAGGCCTGCTGGTCCATTGTAATAATGTTAAGATTATCAACAATATGTTAGGTAAACGGACACATGCGCAACTAATGAGACATTTTATTGTGCCAACGTTTTTGGCGAGCGAAACGTTTTCACAAAATGTCAAAATGTCGCATTAGTTGCAGATGTGTCCTTTTACCTAACCTACTGGCCCATGTTAGGCAGTCCAACTTACTCCCACCCACACCCACTCATGTACCTTTCCAACCTATTGTTAAACCTACCCAAGGTTCTGGCCTCAATGACGCTGCTCGGGAACTTGTTCCACTCATCCACAACTCTGTTACCAAGCCAGTGCTTTCCTGTTACCAAGCCAGTGCTTTCCTGTATCCTTTCTAAAACCACCGCTGCGAGTCCTGTCTTGGTTAGATAACATCTCGTTATTTATATTCTCTTTAAAGATGCCCAAGTGTACCACATATTTACTCTTAAAACAACGAAGGTGCTTCCTATGGAACAGTTTAAACTCATAATTAACAAATTATTTACACTAGAGGAGAATGGTGATGCTATACACTCATTGCCGTAGACTTCTGTTAATAATCACTTTGTATAAAATGGTATACAATACCGACAATATGAAATAAAGACACATGTGCAACATCTGGGTATCTGTATTGTAAACGTTTCGCCATCCAGTGGCTTTATCAATACAAATTCTAGGACATTATATGAAGACAGTAGAACTATATACAAAAGATGAGGTCGTCCATCAGTGACACACCAAGCCTTTGTGAGAAAGGGCGCGCTAACTAACGTAGGTGAGGACGAGGGCGATAGTCACTGGTAGGGGGATTCCCCAGTGGAAGTAGGTCATACCCAAAGAGATGGGTTAGTTGTAGTAGTAGTTGTCGTAGCCGTGAAGAAGGCAACGACTTCGGTGCTGTTCACACCACTCCAAGGCCGAGGGACTGATTACTTCATTTTTTGTATATAGTTCTACTGTCTTCATATAATGTAATAGAATTTGTATTGATAAAGCCACTGGAGGGCGAAACGTTTACAATAAAGATACCCAGATGTTGCACATGTGTCTTTATTTAATAATCACTTTGTGATACAGCATCGTACCCTAATGTTAGGCGGCGAAGGGTGTTATAGGGCATTTCCATGATTTCCATGGCGAGAAACTCCGCAGCCATGAACACCAAGTCAGAAAGAAGCTCGGGGTTTGTGAGGTAGTGGGTCGGAGCTTCTGAAGATCCGATTTTCTGGGATGAAGTTAGAAGGCAGGCAAGCCATGAGGGTAGGATTCGAGCCTGGGGGGAACGAAGGCTGGGAAGCCTGCGGCTGGAGGAAGGCTGGCAGGCCTGAGGCAGGGGAAGGCTGGCAGGCCTGGGGCAGGGAAAGGCTGGCAGGCCTGGGGCTTGGAAGAGTGCGCTGCGCGTGTCAAGGTGACGCCACGCGCGCTTTCTCACCCACGCGCCTCCGCACTCGCCACGTGTTGCTGTTTACATTGTGCCTTCTCGCGTCTACCCATGTGTTGCGGTGGTGACTGCTGGTGGAGGAAACATTGATTCTTGGCTGAAGCTGCATGTTTGTGTTGGTTGCTTGTCGCAATGGTGATGACTGGAGGGATGATGATGTTGGAGGTTGATGAGGGTAATGGTGGTGGTGGTGATATTGGTGGTGTAGCCGCTGCTTCTGGCGGATGTGGAGGTCCTGTTGAGGTAGTGGCGGAGGTGGTAGTAATGGTGGAGGGGTGGTAGTGATGGTGGAGGGGTGGTAGTGATGGTAAGATGATAGTTGTGGTGGGCGTGGTGGTGAGCGTTGTAGCGGTGGTGGGGGTGGTTGGGATTTTGGTGGTGGGGGTGGTAGGGTCGTAGTTGTGGGGGTTGTAGTGATGGTGGGAGTGGTAGTGATGGTGGGAGTGGTAGTGATGGTGGGTGTGGTGGTGGTAGTGATGGGGATGGTAGTGGTGGTGGTAGTGATGGGGATGGTAGTGGTGGGAGTGGTGTTGGAATGGTAGTGGTGGGGATGGTAGTGGTAGAGATGGGAGTGGTGTTGGGGTGGTAGTGGCGGGGTTGGTACTGGTAAAGGAGGGGGTGGTAGTGGCAGAGGGGATAGCAAGGGTAATGTGCAACAAGTTGTTGTGTTGGTGTTGGGAGGGCGGCTCCTCACACGTACGTACGCACACATCCAAAAAACGCACATGCTGATGCACACATCCAGGTGTCTATACACACACACACACACATACACACACACACACACACACACACACACAATATACTACCTTTTGTAAGCTAGTTTTTTATATACACTTAAATTTTCCCATGCACTGTTGTGTAACCTTGTAACCAGTCTTCCTGGGAGTATAAAATATATCTTCAAAACTTTTTATTTATTAAAAGGTCTCTTGTTAATGTATGTATGCATGTGTGTCCGTGTGCACATGTACTTTGCTGTTCCTGTACGTCTATAATCACAGCTAAGAAAGTACACACGTACACACACATATATTCGGCTGAAGAAGGGAGGAGGAGGAAGAGCGCCTTTGAGAAATAACAAGGAAATCTTGAAAATGTTGATCAAACGAATTAAAGAGGTTTCAAAGAGCCAGGGAAGAAGGGTACATCAAGAGGTACAAGACACCATATACACAGTTCAGGAAAAGAGGTGAAGGAGGGGTGTTAATGTTGCAGTTTTATAATTGTAGTGTAAGCACGCCTTTGTTTAGACAGTGATGGAGTGAATGATGGTGAAAGTTTTTTCTTTTTCGGGCCACCCTACTTTGGTGGGAAACGGCCGATGTATGGGACCTTACAAGATACTACCACTTATTTTGCGATAGGGAACAAAGAGGAGACACACAGGTGTTGAATTGCAGACCACATTCTTTGACATTCATACCTTGCAAGATAACGGTGAAAATTGTCAGAGGGAAAGTGGTAGAAGACTGGAGAGTAGTAGTTTCCTAAACGATAACCGGCATCCATTCATAGATTATAAATCTTGTCCCACAAACCTGGGAGAAGAGAGAGAGAGAGAGAGAGAGAGATGGGTGGACTGCTTTTTCTTAAACTGCAAGAAGGCCTTTCATGTTGTACCCCACAAAAGACTGAATCAAAAGGTGCAGACAGGAATAAGAGGGAATGTATCCCGGTGGATGTCAAGACTGGAAAAGTAATAGCAAGGAAGTACTTCAGCTTCAGGATGGTCAGGAAGTGGAATGACCTTGTAAAAGTGGTGGAGACAGACTCCATACATAGTTTTAATAATAAATATGACAGGGCCAACGAGGGTAGGAGAGACCGAATCTAAGAAGCGGCAAGTTAAACGGTGGGACTAGGAGCTGGGACTGGACCCCTGCACCCCACATATTAGAGAATAAATATAGGTGGGTACATACATATGTGGAAAATATAGCAGCTTCCTTGTTACCATTAACAAGGAGAAGCAAAAATTTCATTAAGAGCTGCAGAAAAACAAAATTTAATACAAAAATAACCTAAAGACTTAAATAATTTGAATGTGGTGCACGTGAAGTTGCTATGTGCTACTGTAACTTTAGAAAAATTATAACATGACACGCGCTCCATTAGGTGTTACCATTGTAGCCTAAACCATTGTAATATGAACAGTTATATCCCAGACGGCTTTGATTCTCTGTACCGTTCTCAGGTGATGTACACACCGCCCTCTTCGTGTATACACTGCCGCCCTCCTGATGTATACACTGCCTCCCAACTGTTGCCCGACTTGTCCTTCAAAAGAATAAGTGGCACTTCTAACACCTGCTTCTACAGCCTGCACAACACCTGTTGACAACAAGAGAGAGAAGAGTAGACAAGCAACGTAAACAAAAGCCCAACAGCGCTGGTGTCTCGCCAAACTGCAGATTATATACAGTGAAAGGGAAAAAAGTTCAGAATAACAATCACATTGGTCAGAGATAAATAAAATAATCTACTTAAAATGTTAATTGTAACAAGCTAAATATTAGTCTGTAAGAATTCCATTGAAAATGTTGGTTCTGCTATAACTGTAAACATTGAGAAGCAGAAATATGTATAGTACTTGAGCTTCAGTTAGGAGAAAATTTGTATGTTCATTGATGGTATGTCCTCAACACCACCTGCCTGGTGCATTGATGGTATGTCCTCAGCACCACCTGCCTGGTGCATTGATGCTATGTCCTCAGCACCACCTGCCTGGTGCATTGATGGTATGTCCTCAACACCACCTGCCTGGTGCATTGATGGTATGTCCTCAGCACCACCTGCCTGGTGCATTGATGGTATGTCCTCAGCACCACCTGCCTGGTGCATTGATGGGATGTTCCCAACACCACCTGCCTGGTGCATTGATGGTATGTCCTCAGCACCACTTGCCTGGTGCATTGATGGTATGTCCTCAACACCACCTGCCTGGTGCATTGATGGTATGTCCTCAGCACCACCTGCCTGGTGCATTGATGGTATGTCCTCAGCACCACCTGCCTGGTGCATTGATGGTATGTCCTCAGCACCACCTGCCTGGTGCATTGATGGTATGTCCTCAGCACCACCTGCCTGGTGCATTGATGGTATGTCCTCAACACCACCTGCCTGGTGCATTGATGGTATGTCCTCAGCACCACCTGCCTGGTGCATTGATGGGATGTCCTCAGCACCACCTGCCTGGTGCATTGATGGATGTTCCCAACACCACCTGCCTGGTGCATTGATGGTATGTCCTCAACACCACCTGCCTGATGCATTGATGGTATGTCCTCAACACCACCTGCCTGGTGCATGATGGTATGTCCTCAGCACCACCTGCCTGGTGCATTGATGGTATGTCCTCAACACCACCTGCCTGGTGCATTGATGGTATGTCCTCAACACCACCTGCCTGGTGCATTGATGGTATGTCCTCAACACCACCTGCCTGGTGCATTGATGGTATGTCCTCAACACCACCTGCCTGGTGCATTGATGGTATGTCCTCAGCACCACCTGCCTGGTGCATTGATGGTATGTCCTCAACACCACCTGCCTGGTGCATTGATGGTATGTCCTCAGCACCACCTGCCTGGTGCATTGATGGTATGTCCTCAGCACCACCTGCCTGGTGCATTGATGGGATGTTCCCAACACCACCTGCCTGGTGCATTGATGGTATGTCCTCAACACCACCTGCCTGGTGCATTGATGGTATGTCCTCAACACCACCTGCCTGGTGCATTGATGGTATGTCCTCAGCACCACCTGCCTGGTGCATTGATGGTATGTCCTCAACACCACCTGCCTGGTGCATTGATGGTATGTCCTCAACACCACCTGCCTGGTGCATTGATGGTATGTCCTCAACACCACCTGCCTGGTGCATTGATGGTATGTCAACAACACCACCTGCCTGGTGCATTGATGGTATGTCCTCAGCACCACCTGCCTGGTGCATTGATGAGATGTTCCGAACACCACCTGCCTGGTGCATTGATGGTATGTCCTCAACACCACCTGCCTGGTGCATTGATGGTATGTCCTCAACACCACCTGCCTGGTGCATTGATGGTATGTTCTCAGCACCACCTGCCTGGTGCATTGATAGGATGTCCTCAGCACCACCTGCATGGTGCATTGATGGGATGTTTCCAACACCACCTGCCTGGTGCATTGATGGTATGTCCTCAGCACCACCTGCCTGGTGCATTGATGGTATGTCCTCAGCACCACCTGCCTGGTGCATTGATGGTTGTCCTCAACACCACCTGCCTGGTGCATTGATGGTATGTCCTCAACACCACCTGCCTGGTGCATTGATGGTATGTCGTCAACACCACCTGCCTGGTGCATTGATGGTATGTCCTCAACACCACCTGCCTGATGCATTGATGGTATGTCCTCAACACCACCTGCCTGGTGCAGTGATGGTATGTCCTCAACACCACCTGCCTGGTGCATTGATGGTATGTCCTCAACACCACCTGCCTGGTGCATTGATGGTATGTCCTCAACACCACCTGCCTGGTGCAGTGATAGTACGTCCTCAACACCACCTGCCTGGTGCATTGATGGTATGTCTTAACACCACCTGCCTGGTGCATTGATGGTATGTCCTCAACACCACCTGCCTGGTGCATTGATGGTATGTCCTCAACACCACCTGCCTGGTGCAGTGATGGTATGTCCTCAACACCACCTGCCTGGTGCAGTGATGGTATGTCCTCAACACCACCTGCCTGGTGCATTGATGGTATGTCCTCAACACCACCTGCCTGGTGCAGTGATAGTACGTCCTCAACACCACCTGCCTGGTGCATTGATGGTATGTCTTAACACCACCTGCCTGGTGCATTGATGGTATGTCTTAACACCACCTGCCTGGTGCATTGATGGTATTTATATTTCCCCCTCTTTCTCCTAACATGTAAATTCTTGTCTGTAATATTATCTGTAATATCCACACATCTTCCCAGATCCTCACAAAAGTATAATCCTGGTGTTTAAGGATGGTGGTCCAGTGGAGAGAGTGATGCGTACTTTGTTCATTTCTCACAGGGCTGGACATGGGAACGCAGGATCGAGTCCTGGTCAAGCCGCAGTTCTGTTAATAATTTAGAATCACTTGTTTCGTGATTTCATTGGCATTTTTATATATATGTATGTCGTGGCGAATAGGTAAAACTTGCTAATTTGGCTTAAATAGCAACACTCTTCTTTCCGAATAAGGCAAGCGAAAATTTGTGTATACAATAATTTCGCAAAAATCATTTTGAACCTAACGAAACAAATATTTTCATTGTGTTAATTTATTATTAAATTATTGTAAACTTATCTGAAATATATTTAGTTGGATTAGGCTAAATTACATTGCGCTTGTTATTATAAGGTTAGGTAAGTTTTCTAAGGTTCTTTTGGTACAAAATTATGAATTTTAGGATATATATATATATATATATATATATATATATATATATATATATATATATATATATATATATCTTTAGGAATTAGGCCATTTGCAGTGGGCAACACTTTTCGCCGCCTCGTTTCTAAAGCTGCTGTCAGAAGTATTCGCACAGAGGCGGCCATCATGCTTCAACCAAACCAACTTGGCTTTGGGGTCTCTCAAGGAAGTGAAGCAGCGGTTCATGCAACAAGGGCGTATATCAACAACCTGTCTGAGGAAAATGCGGTGGTAAAATTATATTTCAAGAATGCATTTAATCTCCTGAAAAGAGACGTGGTATTAGAAGCTGTACTAGAACATTTCCCTGGTCTCTTCCCTTTTGTTTCAGCAAGGAATCAATGCTCCTGTTTGGAGAGCATGAAATCACATCATCAGAGGGTGTCCAGCAAGGGGATCCTCTCGCACAATTTCTCTTCTGTATAAATGTTATGGAAATCACAGTCAGACTGACCAGTGAGCTAAACATCTGGTTCCTGGATGATGGCACACTAGCAGGTACAAAGGAGTCCCTTCTAGATGATCTAGATGATCTTACACAGGTGATGACACGGGGACAGGAAATGGGTCTCATCCTGAATCCATCCAAATGTGAAATCATCTCAGTCAATCAAGAAGTGATAGATGCAGTGATATCAAAACTACCAGGAGCATCAGTCATTGCCCCCACAAATAGTGTCTTGCTTGGAGCACCTCTGGGAAGCAATACCATTGACACAATTCTCAGGAAGAAACTGGAAGAGTTGAGGAGAATGGAACAACGAATAGGTAATCTTGACACCCATGATGCCTTGTACCTTCTCACAAAGTGCTTGAGTATGCCCAGGTTGACATATTTCCTAAGATATGCACCCTCATATGATAACCCTGTACTGCACGAATATAGCAGTATCCTGAGGCAATTTTTTACGAAAGTACTTAACCTTACTCTAGAAGATGGGCAGTGGGACCAAGCTACACTTCCAGTCAGACTAGGAGGCATTGGTGTCCGGAAGTCATCACAGATTGCGCTACCTGCTTTTCTGTCCTCATGTGTTGCATCCAGAGGGCTTGTAGCAGCTATTCTCCTTGAACATCTTAGGGACAAGATTGGAGTCCAGGACCAAAAGTTCATTGACGGAGCCATGATCTGGGATAATCTAACAGGCTCTGAAACCAGACCTCTCTATCCCAACAACTACAAACAGTTGCACTGGGATGACCCAATAGTTGAGAATATAGCCTCAACAATGCTTCAGAGTGTGTCAGGGAAGGATAGAGCCCACCTTCTGGCAGTGATAGCTCCTATTCTCGCTGAACACAGGTGTGTTTGTGGCAATGAAACAGCAGACCGATTCGGGTACCATGGTCTTGTGTGCCGTAAATCCGATGGCATGCTTCACGCACGGAGGGCCCGGGTTCAATTCCCGGCGGGGCCGAAACATTTCGAAGTCTTTCGTAAAACACCACACACACACACACACACACACACACACACACACACACACACACACACACACACACACACACACACATACAACAGGCCTAGTGTCTAATCGACATGTGCCTAGGACAAAATGGTAACTAACAACAGCCGGATGCCCAGCAGTAA
The DNA here is from genome assembly GCA_009830355.1 of Cherax destructor. Taxonomy (NCBI): domain Eukaryota; kingdom Metazoa; phylum Arthropoda; class Malacostraca; order Decapoda; family Parastacidae; genus Cherax; species Cherax destructor. The sequence goes on from WNWK01000075.1 coordinate 66,074, forward strand.
GGGAGCCACCCCATCTATGCAGATCTGATGGCAGCCAAAAGCGTCCAGATGGTATCACCCTTCAAGCCTGGACAGACGGCAAGCAGGTGGTGTGGGACTACACATGTACATCTATCTTGGCTGATACCTATCTCCAATACACCAGGGAGGAAGGAGGGGCAGCTGCCAGCTTCAGGGAGTCCCAGAAGTCGAGAAAATCTGGAGAACTTGCCCATCATTATATGTTTGTTCCCATAGGCTCGGAGACCCTTGGCTCATGGGGAAAGAGTGCATCGAAGTTCCTTAAGGAGCTAGGCAAAAGACTCATCAGGGTAACTAGGGATCCCAGGGCAGCTAGTTTTCTGTTCCAGCGACTCAGCGCTGCTGTTCAGAGGGGTAATGCCTGCTGTATTTTGGGCACGCGCCCCAGCTCTGAGGAGCTGGATGAGATTTTCGAATTATAATCATTGACAAACACGTAAATATTCAAATGGCTTCAGGAAGAAATCCAAATATTCTTCCTTGAAGCCTTTTTATCCACTTCTCCGAGGCTGTGAGTCCCACAATTTACACCAGAGGTGGACCCCTAATCTTTAAACGTATAAGAGAAAATTTTAGAAAAAAAAATTTTAAATGAGTTCTTGCTAATGACCAGCTTTGCTTATTCGGCACGACAGTGAAAATAATTTAAGGTCGTAGATGCAAATTGAGCACACTCCTCTCACTTGTACACACACACACACACACACACACACACACACACACACACAACAGTCAAGGACCAGGTGATCAGGCTGAGGAAGGAAGGAGGGAAGGTCACAAGAAATAACCGCGAAGTGTGTGAGGAGCTCAACCTGAGATTCAAAGAGGTGTTCACAGAGGAGACAGAGGGGCCTCCAGAAAGGAGGAGAGGTAGGGTACACCATCAGGTGCTGGATACAATACACACAACTGAGGAGGAAGTGAAGAGGTTACTAAGCGAGCTAGATACCTCAAAGACGATGGGGCCAGATAACATCTCACCATGGGTCCTGAGAGAGGGAGCAACTATCTGAGAGGGCAACTATCTGAGGGCAACTATCTGAGAGGGCAACTATCTGAGGTATGGAAGACAGCAAATGTAGTTCCAATTTTTAAAAAAGGAGACAGGAACGTAGCACTAAACTACAGACCAGTGTCACTGACATGTATAGTATGCAAAGTCATGGAGAAGATAATCAGGAGAAGAGTGGTGGAGCACCTAGAAAGGAATGATCTCATCAACGACGGCCAACACGGTTTCAGGGACGGGAAATCCTGTGTCACAAACCTACTGGAGTTCTACGACAGGGTGACAGCAGTAAGACAGGAGAGAGAGGGGTGGGTAGATTGCATATTCTTGGACTGTAAGAAGGCGTTTGACACAGTTCCACACAAGAGATTAGTGCATAAGCTGGAGGACCAGGCAGGGGTAACAGGGAAGGCACTACAATGGATCAGGGAATATCTGTCAGGAAGACAGCAGCGAGTCATGGTACGTGGCGAGGTGTCAGAGTGGGCGCCGGTGACGAGTGGGGTTCCACAGGGGTCAGTCCTAGGACCGGTGCTGTTTCTGGTATTTGTGAACGACATGACGGAAGGAATAGACTCCGAAGTGTCCCTGTTTGCAGATGATGTGAAGTTGATGAGAAGAATTCAATCGGACGAGGATCAGGCAGAACTACAAAGGGATCTTGACAGGCTGCAAGCCTGGTCCAGCAATTGGCTCCTGGAGTTCAACCCCACCAAGTGCAAAGTCATGAAGATTGGGAAATGCAAAGAAGACCGCAGACGGAGTACAGTCTAGGGGGCCAGAGACTACAAACCTCAATCAAGGAAAAAGATCTTGGGGTGAGTATAACACCAGGCACATCTCCTGAGGCGCACATTAACCAAATAACTGCTGCAGCGTACGGGCGCCTAGCAAACCTAAGAACAGCATTCCGATATCTTAATAAAGAATCGTTCAGGACCCTGTACACTGTGTACGTTAGGCCCATACTGGAGTATGCAGCACCAGTTTGGAACCCACACCTAGCCAAGCACGTAAAGAAGCTAGAGAAAGTGCAAAGGTTTGCAACAAGACTAGTTCCGGAGCTAAGGGGTATGTCCTACGAGGAGAGGTTAAGGGAAATCGACCTGACAACACTGGAGGACAGAAGAGAGAGGGAAGACATGATAACGATGGAAATAAATGGTATAAAATACCGACACAATGGAAAAATAAACACATAAGCAGTATAATGTGATCCTTTATGTGATCACATTATACTGCTTATGTGTTTATTTTTCCAAGACATGATAACGATATATAAGATACTGAGAGGAATTGACAAGGTGGACAGAGACAATGTTCCAGAGATGGGACACAGCAACAAGGGGACACAGTTGGAAGTTGAAGACTCAGATGAATCACAGAGATGTTAGGAAGTATTTCTTCAGTCACAGAGTGGTCGGGAAGTGGAATAGTTTGGGAAGAGATGTAGTGGAGGCAGGTTCCATACATAGCTTTAAGAAGAGGTATGATAAAGCTCATGGCGCAGGAAGAGAGACCCAGTAGCGGCCAGTGAAGAGGCGGAGCGAGGAGCTGTGAATCGACCCCTGCAACCACAACTAGGTGAGTCACACACACACACACACACACACACACACACACACACACACACACACACACACACACACACACACACACACACACACGCACGCACGCACACACACTCGCACTCACACTCGCACTCACACCCTACCTACCTACCTCGCAGGTGTCTGGGGAGTCTGAATGTTGTTGTAAATGCTGAAGAGGGAGTGGGGAGGAGGAAGGGGGATGTAATACATACTCCCAGCAGAACACACCTGCTCACACCTGCAGCTGATCCTAATGTTGAATCATAACAGTTGGATCACGCATTTATTTGCTCCTTTTAATGAAATGATATATATATATATATATATATATATATATAATATATATATATATATATATATATATATATATATATATATATATATATATATATATATATATATATATATATATATATATGCATATATGTTAATGTAAAAATTAAAAAAAAATTACCAAAGAACTTGGAAAACTTGCCTAACCTTATTATAACAAGCTCAGTTTAATTTTGTCTAATCCAACTAAATATATTTTAGATAAGTTTACAATAATTTAATAATAAACAAACACAATGAAATATATTTTTTTCGTTGGTTCAGAATGATTTTCGCGAAATTATTGCATACACAAATTTTCGCTTGCCTTATTCGGCAAGACGAGCGTTGCTATTTAAGTAAAAATCGCAAGTTTTGCCTATTCGCCACGACATATATTCATATATATATAAAGAGCATCAGATAATGACATCACTGTGGCATCACAGCACCAGAAACAGTGTCCCAGTATTCGTATTGACTAGTATATAAAACAGCTGTTGCGACAACAATAGCAACATCACACAAATGATAGAGAAAATGTGCCGTTGAAACAGACAACGGTAGCTGACGCTGCTGTTGCTGTCTGACCGCTTTTTTCTCACTTGTAGCGTGAACAACGGTAACAATAAAATAGAAAGAGGAAGATAAAAACAGTAATATTCGCTTTGGTAGTGTAAAACTCACTCAGATGACATGTTAGCAGGACGAGTAACACCAAGAATAACAGCATAGCAAGATTATCAACATCAACATCTGTAGTTCAGTATCAGTAACAAGCTAACTTCCATCAAAAAGCAGCACAATCAACTTACGCATAACAATAGCACATTACAAAGTAGCGTAGCAGTAAACAAGTACGGCACAGGCAGTGCAGTAACAAGAGTAGGAGTGTCAGTAACAAGAGTAGCAGTGCCAGTAACAAGAGTAGCAGTGCCAGTAACAAGAGTAGCAGTGCCAGTAACAAGAGTAGCAGTGCCAGTAACAAGAGTAGCAGTGCCAGTAACAAGAGTAGCAGTGCCAGTAACAAGAGTAGCAGTGTCAGTAACAACAGCAGCCTTAATAAGCAGCAGCATCCTCAAAAACAAAAGCAGCAGCGTTCGTTAGTTACCAGTTGTCAAAGGCACATGTCGACAAAGACTACCTTTTGTGTGTCTGTACTATAGTTACCAGTCGTCAAAGAATTCTATCGAAACGTACTTGACGGGGTAACAACAGCATCAGCGTAACACCAGTAACAGCCTCAGTAACAACAGTAGCAGCCTCAGTAACAACAGTGTAGCCTGAGGAACAATAGTATCAGCCTCAGTAACAACAGTAGCAGCCTGATGAACGATAGTATCAGCCTCAGTAACAACAATATTAGCCTGAGGAACAATAGTATCAGCCTCAGTAACAACAGTAGCAGCTTCAGTAACAACAGTAGTAGCCTCAGTAACAGCAGTATTAGCCAGAGGAACAATAGTATCAGCCTCAGTAACAACATAAGTAGCCTCAGTAATGACAGTATCAGCCTAAGTAACAACAGAAGCAGCCTCAGTAACAACAGTAGCAGCCTCAGTAACAATAGCAGCTTCAGTGACATTTGTAGCAGCTTTGGTAACAAGAGTGGCAGCCTTGGTACCAGTAGCAACACCACCACTACAATATTAACAGCCCAAAATAAGTGCAGTAACATGAGAGAACATTAAGGATTTTAGACACACATGTTCAAAACACTGCACGTCTCATACTTAAGTGTGCAGTACCTCTGTTGAACACCCACCTTGTAAAACAGTGAAATTCTAGAAAGTACAAGGAAGGGCATCCAGGCTAATGCAAGAAGGGGTACTACCGAGACTAACATGAGGGGGATATAGTTATGACATACAAAATACTACAGGGCATAAACATGGTAGAGAAGAATAGAGTTTTCACTTTGGATCCAACAGGAACGAGGATTCATAGTTGGAATTTGCACACACACAGTTAGGTAGGTAGGTAAGTAGTGGAATGAATTGAGATCGTGATCACAGTGGTAAAAGTGGAAGAATTGAGATGACACAGTGAAGATCACACAGGGAAGTAGTGGAATGATGAGGAATGACACAGTAACAACTCCACAGTGGTAAAGTAGTGGAATAATTGAGGAGACAGTGAAATGACTCCACAGTGGTAAAGATGGAATGAATTGAGATGACAGTAAAATGACTCACAGTGGTAGAGTGGAATGAATTGAGGAATGACAAGTAGAAACTGACTCACAGTGGTAAGTAGTGGAATGAACTGAGGAAGACACAGAGAAACTGACTCCACACAGTGGTAAGTAGTGGAATGAGGGAATGACACAGTGAACTCTCACACAGTGGTAAAGATGGAATGACAGAGAATGACACAGTAGAAACTGACTCCACACAGTGGTAAAGTAGTGGAATGAATTGAGGAATGACACAGTAGAAACTGACTCCACACAGTGGTAAAGTAGTGGAATGAACTGAGGAATGACACAGTAGAAACTGACTCCACACAGTGGTAAAGTAGTGGAATGAACTGAGGAATGACACAGAAACTGACTCCACACAGTGGTAAAGTAGTGGAATGAACTGAGGAATGACACAGTAGAAACTGACTCCACACAGTGGTTATATAGCAAAGCTATCCCATTCCACTCAGGAGAATGTTAAAAAGCTGGACCAAGAGCTAGAGTTCGTTTCATTATTCAGAGGACCAATATGTTGCGTGGTGAGGCAGGCACCTGGGCATCGTGGAGGACCAATCAGCGTGCAGCGTACCAGCCAGGTGATGCCCACCTTCACCTTGCCAACATGCCCTCTACTGTCGTTCCTTCAAGCCGGTGACGGAGCTTCAGATTACTGGAATTGGACCTGATTTTCCCTCCCATGGATCAAACCTCACTGCCTCCCATTCCCTACAGGCGCTGTATGACCCAACGGGTCTAGTGCTTCCCTCACCCATGTATTAATAACTGTCACACTAGCGACACTACCAACAACACTTTTTTTCACAAAAAAAGTTTTTTATTCATGGTAGTTCTCTATAGTTCCTTTACTTTCATGGTAGCTCTCTGTAGTTCCTTTACTTTCATGGTAGCTCTCTGTAGTTCCTTTACTTTCATGGTAGCTCTCTATAGTTCCTTTACTTTCGTGGTAGCTCTCTGTAGTTCCTTTACTTTCATGGTAGCTCTATGCTTTCGTAGCTCTTAGCCTACTTCATTACTTCAAGTTCTTTACTTTCATGGTAGCTCTCTGTAGTTCCTTTACTTTCATGGTAGCTCTCTATAGTTCCTTTACTTTCATGGTAGCTCTGTAGTTCCTTTACTTTCATGGTAGCTCTATGCTTTCGTGGTAGCTTTCTCTACTTCCTATAATACTTTCATGGTAGCTTTCTGTAATTGCTATAATACTTTCATGGTAACTTTTTGTAGTTCCTATAATACTTTCATGGTAGCTTTCTGTAATTGCTATAATACTTTCATGGTAGCTTTTTGTAGTTCCTATAATACTTTCATGGTAGCTTTCTGTAGTTCCTATAATACTTTCATGGTAGCTTTTTGTAATTCTTATAATACTTTCATGGTAGCTTTCTGTAGTTCTTATAATACTTTCATGGTAGCTTTCTGTAATTCCTATAATACTTTCATGGTAGCTTTCTGTAATTCCTATAATACTTTTATGGTAGCTTTCTGTAATTCCTATAATACTTTCATGGTAGCTTTCTGTAATTCCTATAATACTTTCATGGTAGCTTTCTGTAATTCCTATAATACTTTCATGGTAGCTTTCTGTAATTCCTATAATACTTTCATGGTAGCTTTCTGTAATTCCTATAATACTTTCATGGTAGCTTTCTGTAATTCCTATACTTTCATGGTAGCTTTCTGTAATTCCTAAAATACTTTCATGATAGCTTTCTCTAATTCCTATAATACTTTCATGGTAGCTTTCTGTAATTCCTAAAATACTTTCATGGTAGCTTTCTGTAATTCCTATAATACTTTCATGGTAGCTTTCTCTGATTCCTATAATACTTTCATGGTAGCTTTCTCTAATTCCTATAATACTTTCATGGTAGCTTTCTCTAATTCCTATAATACTTTCATGGTAGCTTTCTCTAATTCCTATAATACTTTCATGGTAGCTTTCTAATTCCTAAAATATTTTCATGGTAGCTTTCTGTAATTCCTATAATACTTTCATGGTAGCTTCTCTGATTCCTATAATACTTTCATGGTAGCTTTCTCTAATTCCTATAATACTTTCATGGTAGCTTTCTCTAATTCCTAAAATACTCTCAAGGGAAATCCTACCAAAATATTTTTTAGTTACATTCAAGTACTGTGATGATAGTCTCTCCCATCCTGGCATATGATGAGGCCATGGAGGATGGAATGAAGGAGAGGCTGTAAATCCTTACGGGCTTACAGCTTTTCTATTTATATAGTGAAATGAATATTTTTAGTATATTGGATCAGAAGATTTTGTGTAAATGACTTTGTAAATCTTGAACTCAGCTGTTTATCAGCACATGTTTTAGGTGTAAACAACTACACTCTGTAGTGAGTCAAGTGTAAACAGCCGTACTCTGTAGTTAATCATGTGTAAACACCTGCACTCTGTAGTGAGTCAAGTGTAAACTACATTGTAGTTAGTCAGGTGTAAACAACTGCACCATGTAGTGAGTCAGGTACAAACAACTGCGCTCTGTAGTGAGACAGGTGCAAACAACTGCACCCTGTAGTGAGTCATATAAACTGCAACACTCTGTAGTGTGTCAGTTGTAAACAACTCTGAAGTAAGTTGTAAACAGCTACACTGTAGTGAGTCAGGTGTGAACAACTACACTGTAGTGTGTCAGGTGTAAACACCTACGCTGAGGGGCGTCAGGTGTAAACAACTACATTGTAGTGAGTCAGGTGTAAACCAGCTATACTCTGTAGTTAATCAGGTGTAAACTGAAGTTGTAAGCAACTACACTGTAGTGTGTTAGGTGTAAACAACTATGAGGTGAGTAAGATGTAAACTGAAGTAAGTTGTAAACAGCTACGTTGTAGTGTCATGTGTAAACTACACACAGTAGTATGTCAGGTGTAAACAACTAGGAGGTGAGTTGCGTGTAAACAGTTACACTCTGTAGTGAGTCAGGTGTAAACAGCTACACTCTGTAGTGAGTCAGATGTAAACATCTATACTCTGTAGTGAGTCAAGTATAAACTATTGTCGTGAGTCAGGTGTAAACTACTGTCGTGAGTCAGATGTAAACAACTTTGTAGTGATTCTGGTGTAAACAACTGCTCAAGGGTAAACTACATATTAGTGAGTCAGGTGTAAACAATTGCACTCGGTGTCTAATATATTTCTTTCAATCCTTCTTTCCCTATTTCTTTGTTATTTTTTGGGCCTAGCTAGATAGTAAATTTTCACTGCTGTCCAGCTTCGTCTTGAAGACAGCCAGGGAGGTATGTTGGTAATCACACTTATGTATGCTGGGAGGCAGTTGAACAGTCTTGGGCCCTTAACACTTATTGTGTTATCTCTTAATGTAGTCAAGGTACCCCTGCTTTTCACTGGGGAAAGTTGCACCGCCTGCCGAATTTTTGCTTTTGTGGGGAATGATTTCCGCATGTAGATTTGCGACTAGTCCCTCTGGGATTTCCCGGGTGTAAATTATAACGTATCTTTGTTGCCTACGTTCCAAGGAGTACATGTCAAGGGACTTCATACGTTCCCAGTAATTGATCTGATTAATTGAATCAGAGACAGTGTGAGCTAATGATATTTTTTAATAACTTTAGTTATTTTGTTATTGGGGGCTGAGCATGTGCTCTTATTTATGGAGCTTCATATAGGTATTTAATTCTTTGTCTCTCTCTCCCCCTCCTTCCATTGTCGTTGCTGTCGATGATAATAATGATGATCTTTCTTCTTCTCTTCTCCTCCTCCTCCTCGTCTAGAAAACATGCAGCTTCTTTCCTGGTTTCTTCTGATGGCTACGCGAATTGTGATGTGGTCTCTCTTACACACACACAGCAGCAGCAGCAGCAGCATCTGTACCTCCCTGGATCACCTTGGCAGCGCGTGTCGCCGACCAATCAGCGCCTAGCATCCCAGCCAGGTGATCCCGTTTCCTTGACAGCATCCCGTTGGCTGCGACACCGACAGAGAGAGGAGAAAACAAAACCACGTATCGCCCATAACAATTTTCAAGATAAATTTGTTCATAAATTTTCGTGGTTCGAGGGGGGCGAGAGATGACGTCAGTGCGATTGTGTGGGTGGCCAGCGTCCTTGTGGCCGCTCCTCTGACCTTGTGGCCCAGATTTGTTGGGTGTGGCCTTGGGAACTCCTGTCTTGCCCCTCCTTCCCTTTCCCTCTCCTACCCCCGTCCCTCTTTTCCCCCATGCCCCTCCCTTTCCCCTTCTTCCCACTTGCCCGTGGGCGTCTGCTGCTGCAGCCTGCTTCTGCTAATGTTATTATGGTTGTATTAATTTTTCTACTACTACTAGTACTACTACTGCTACTATTACTACTACTTCTTCTACTACTATTACTATTACTACTACTAGTAGTAGTACTACTGCTACTATTACTATTACTACTACTACGACTATTGTTGCTACTACTACTACGACTACTATTACTACTACTTCTACTATTACTACTACTACGACTATTGTTGCTACTACTACTACGACTACTATTACTACTGCTGCTAAACACCTTAATAATATCCTTAAAAATATAATTTGTCAGTCGCTGCACGATTCGAGAAAGATATACTTGCATCTCAAAAGCTCAGCCCCCTCTACCTCAGTGCACGACAGGAATAGTGCACTGAGGAGTGGTTATAAAACCCTATGAAATAAAATATTTATGTACACTATGTACACGTATATATGTCTGTGCGTATGTGTCACCGTCCACGGTTACCCCACTCTAAGGGTAACCGTGGACGGTGACACATCCGCACTACGCTACTCTGAGAACTCTCTCCCTGCTTTAGTTGCTCTCTTGCAACATTGCAAAGCTCCTGATGACGCACTGAGAAGTGTGAAAGTACTTGAGCTAAAGATTTCCACCCCCTGGTTTGTTTGCATAGTTAAGATCGCCCGTCTGCGATTGTTTGCATATATATATATATATATATATATATATATATATATATATATATATATATATATATATATATATATATATATATATATATATATATATTATATATTATTCACACACAGCGTCCCTGGTAGTGAAAAATGGCATCGCATAACTAAGTGTTGTGTTTTTTGCTTTGAAAGTGTCAGCAGTGAGCGTGGCCTCGCAGCACCTGGGATGAACCTTATGCATCACCTCCCTCTCTATTGTCTTCTAGGATGGGAGGTGCATCACGGAGGAACTGGAAGGGAAAGGGAAGGGAATAGAGAACAGAACTATATAGGCAGGGTCAGTACTTGTTCTGTTAGGGAACGATGTGTTGATATTGCAAAGGGAAAGAAGTGAGAATGGTTAATTAATGAGAGGGGGATAGGATAAATGGAAGGGATTTAAAAGAATGCTGAAGATTCCAATACGGGTCCATTTATTGAGGAATATAAAGATAGACAGTATAATAACCTATGTGACATGTCAAGATATCTTATTAATGAAAATAAGATACCAGATATATTAAGCAAATTTCCTTGTAACAGATAAGTGAACTGTAGATATAAATCCAGATGTTCTCGTAAACCCTTCTGGGGCCTAGTTCCCAGGCCTTGTGTATCCACATGCTCTTGTGCTATACCCTCCACAGGATGGATGTGGGTGCACAATAAACTAGCCACTTCGGTGGCAAAATCTGAAAGCCTTTACGGGCTCTGCGAGGCTCAGTTCAGTAGTGATATGTGTTCCGGTACGTCTGAATGTATGTCAGGCTGTCATCGAGTAAGCAGCACCAGCATGGAGCCATCGCCTGAATATGTACAGAAAACTGAGAAAGTATTAAAATTCTCTACGAGACTAATTTTTGAGTATAATGGATCGACATATGAGGAATATTAAAGAAGATGAATCATACAACACTTGGAGAGGGAAACTAGGGGGGAAGGGGCCATGATTGCGACATACAAGATACTCAGAGGACATGATCGTAAACACTGAAGTGAGGGAATGAGGGACCAAGCAACATATACAAAGTAAGACAAACTATTCTGGGTATCATAAAATACTTGATTCAGGGTAGGAAGTGGAACGATCTGGATGAAGGAGTGGAATGATCTGGATGGAGAGGAACGATCTGGATGAAGGAGTGGAATGATCTGGATGAAGGAGTGGAATGATCTGGATGAAGTGGAATGATCTGGATGAAGGAGTGGAATGATCTGGATGAAGTAGAATGATCTGGATGAAGGAGTGGAATAATGTGTACTGAGTGAGGACTCGTGTGCTCAGTATAGAGCAAGAACACGTGTTTTGAATTAGTATACTTGTGCTGAATTAGAACACGTGTGCTGAATTAGTATACTTGTGCTGAATTAGAACACGTGTGCTGAATTAGTATACTTGTGCTGAATTAGTATACTTGTTCTGAATTAGCTGACGTGTTTAGAGAACATGTGTCTGGAGAACATGTTTATGTTCATCAGTAACAAATAAATGTTGGAAGGAACACGAAATAATCTTAAAATACGAATAGTGTCTCAGATCTTCAGTGTGTGTGTATGTGTGTGTACTCACCTAATTGTGGTTGCAGGGGTTGAGACTCAGCTCCTGGCCCCGCCTCTTCACTGTGTGTGTCTGTGCGTGTCTGCGTGCGTGTGTGTGTGTGTGTCTGTGTGTGTGTGTACTCACCTAGTTGTGGTTGCAGGGGTCGATTCACAACTCCTGGCCCCGCCTCTTCACTGGTCGATACTAATTATTATTATTATTATAATCAAATACAAGCGCTAAACCACAGGGGTTATACAGCTGGTCGATACTAAGTCACTCATAAAGCTATGTATGGATCCTGCCTCCACTACATCACTTCCTAGAATATTCCACTTCCTGACAACTCTGTGACTGAAGAAATACTTCCTAACGTCCCTGTGATTCATCTGAGTCTTCAGCTTCCCATTTCTGGAACATCCTGTCTCTGTCTACGTTGTCGATTCCTCTCAGTATTTTATATGTCGTTATCATATCATCCCTATCTCTCCTGTCCTCCAGTGTCGTCAGGTCGAGTTCTCTTAATCTCTCCTCGTAGGACATGCTCCTTAGCTCTGGGATGTTGCAAACCTCTGCACTTTCTCTGATTTCCTGACGTGCTTGGCAAGGTGTGGGTTCCAAATTGGTGCTGCATACTCCAATATGAGTATGTGTGTGATTGTCACTGTTCACCGCGGGCGGAGGGGGCCGGGAGCTGGTGCTCAGCCTACGTTAAATATGACGAAAAGTGACCATTCCTCAGCGAAGCAGTGTGGGACGATGTGTCAGCAAGGATAAAACTCACTGTAAATTTTTACAGCTCCTCCAAAGGTGTTGGTTGTGTTGGGAAGGTACCAGCAGGAGGGAAGGTACCAGCAGGAGGGAAGGTACCAGCAGGAGGGAAGGTACCAGCAGGAGGGAAGGTACCAGCAGGAGTGTTCCCACCCAAGCGGAAACAAGAAGCAAGAAGAGAACCACTGGTCATTGAGAATGTAATGAAGTTATGGAATAAAAATGAGAAGAATGAGAAAAGTATAGATGAAGTGCAGTGCCGAGAAACAGGGAACTCAGCAGGAGAGCAAGACACGAATATATTAGGACGAAGAAGGGAAATACACAATTTGTAAATGACATAACAGCAAAGGCCAATTAAAAAAAAGGTGAATCACAGCTATTATGAATCTACATTCACAGGGGAAAATGATGTTAGGGACCCAGTAATAAAACTGAAGTGAGAAGACGTGTGAAACAGACGCAGTAGTATGTTAGAAACTTTGAATCTTTCCAGTGTGTGTGTACACAATAAAACTGGACCCATTACCAGATCAAGAATGATGACTGGGGGAAAGTATTGCACCAGCGAGACAGCTTTGGAACATCCAGTGAAGGGGCGGGGAGCTTGATAACAGCTGGACACATGCGAAGACCAACGAGGGAAGGCAGCGAAGATGTTGGGTACTCTTATATGAAAAATTTAACTCCGTCAAGAGTATCATTTCTCTCTCTCTCTCTCTCTCTCTCTCTCTCTCTCTCTCTCTCTCTCTACACACACACACAAGGGTTGTACTAGGTTAGGTGAAGAATAAAACTCATAATAAATTCTTATACACACACACACTCTCTCTCTTTTTATTCTTTTCTATCTAGATACCACTAGACAGATCTATCTTTTCCATGTACACCATGTACTCTATAAACAAAATTCTCACATTCCAAGTCTCACTCTCACACACACTCCCCACCGTCCCTTCCGTAACCTGTGCTCCGGGACCCACCTCATCTAAATGCTAGGTAAATGGACACAGATGCAACTAATGTGACATTTTACTGTGACTTGACAAAGCTCCTGAAGAGTGAAATGTTGCCACAATAAAATGTCACAGAAGTTGCATCTGTGTCCATTTACCTAACATTTTGTCGTTAATTCTACCATTGTTACATCTGAAGACTGTAGGTGTAGATACAGACGATAGCTCCCGTACAGACTACAATCTTGAAAGATGCTAATGCCCGTGTTGGCCAGTCAGGAAGCAGCACAATGATTTCTACCCGTAGGTAATCAGAGCAGGCATGTGATTTCTGCTAATTGCCAATCAGAGCAGGGGCGTGATGTCTGCTCCTAGCCAATCAGAGCAGGAGTGTCACTCTGATCCTCGCAAATGATAAAAGATCACAATACCGTGACTGCAACAGTACACAAATATTCTTCAAGACTACGGTGCTCTTCCACCAACTACAAGGCTGAGGGACTGATTACCTCCAGCTTTTGTATATAGTTCTACTGTCTTCCAATTATGTCCTTGAATTTGTATTGATAAAGCCACTGGATGGCGAAACGTCTACAATAAAATACCCAGATGTTGCACATGTATCTTAATTTCATCTTGTCGGTATTATATACCATTCTTGTACAGCAATGTGATCAGTCCATCACCCTCCAAAATGTAGTTTTGAGGTGGTCAGTCCCTCAGCCTGAAGACGAACTCTGCTCCATAGTCTGGAACAGTGTGAAGCTGAAGCAACACAATGATGACTTATATACTGTCAAAGTGAGACGGAGAAAATATTGACGACAGGACAGGCGGGGCCCACTAGTAGAAACAAGAATGTAATCATTGAGATGCAGTGTAGCAAACCTACACTGTATCTCAAATCCAACCTTACTCACTCGTACCTAGTGGTCAGGCAGTAAAGTTGTCGAACATGTCCTCTGCAGTGTCTGATAGTGTGAATATGATAATGGTATACAATACCGACAGGTTAATAAGTAAGACACAGGTGCAACAGTAAGAGGACATCTTCGACAAACCTGACCACTAGTTACGAGTGAGAAGGGTTGGAGAGAGAGAGAATACCCAGTAGGTTTGCTATGCTGCCTCTCAATTATTAAATTACTTCTACTAGTGGGCCCCACCTGTCCTGTCGTCAAGATTATCTCTGCCTCACCTTGACAGTAAATAAGTCTCCATTATGTTACTTCAGCTTCACGTTGTTTCAGACTATAGAACAGAACTCTTCTCCAGGCTGAGGGACTGACCCCCTCAAAACTACGTGTTCGAGGGTGATGGACTGATTACATCGTCTCTACCTCTCCACTGCTTCTTCTGCCTCCTCTGTATTCGACTGAAGAAGCCTACTGTGTAGGCGAAACGTTTCGGAATAAGGATACCTAATTGTTGCAGTAGGTAGTAAAAAAAGGAGTAACAGTGGTAATGGTGGTAGTAGTAGTAGTAGTGGTGGTAGTGGTGTAACTTGTAGTGGCAGTGGTTAAAGTAGCAGTAGTAATGGTAGAAGTTGTAGTAGTACTACCGCTACTACTAACAATACTACCACTACTGCTACTTACACTACTACTACTACTACCACCACCACGACCGCTACCACCACGACCGTTACCACCACTACCACGACCGCTACCACCACAACCGCTACCACCACTACCACGACCGCTACCACCACGACCGCTACCACCACTACCACGACCGCTACCACCACGACCGCTACCACCACGACCGCTACCACTACTACCACGACCGCTACCACCACTACCACGACCGCTACCACCACTACCACGACCACTACACGACCGGTACCACCACTACTACCACGACCGCTACCACCACCAGTACCACCACCACTACCACTGCTAGTATCTACTGCCCTTACTATTACACCTCCCTTCCCCGTCCCATCTGGAATATATTCTCACCTTCCCTTCTCGCTTCAGTGTGACTTGTCAATGGTTCAAATAAGACCGAAACGTCGTCATAACTTTCCCTCTCCTAAGTGCGAGTTATTTGTGTACTGATCCTCCCAGCCAATCAGAGAGCAGGAACGTGACCTCTCCCCCTCCCAGCCAATCAAAGAGCAAGAAGGTGACTGTTGCTGCATCTTACAGCCAATAGGAGGTGGTGGAACACGTGCTAGACGGCAGACTTCTACGTTGTGTGTGTGTGTGTGCATACTCTCCTATTTGAAGTTGCAGGGGTCGAGTCTCGGCTTCTGGCTTCGATTCTCCGATAATCTCTACTGGGTTCACTCTCCCTGGCAACATGAGCCCTATCATACCTGTTCGTAAAACAATATATGGATCCTGCCTCTATTATTTCGCTGTCTAGGTAGTCTCAATCCCCGACCACTTTAAGACTGAAGAAATATTTCCTAACATCCCTGGGACTCATCTGTCTATCCATGTCTGTTTCTCACCTCTCTCTCTCTCTCTCTCTCTCTCTCTCTCTCTCTCTCTCTCCACCCTCTCTCCCCCCCCCCCTCTCCCCACCCCACACACACACACCTAATCACATACCAGGAAAAAGTCAATGTGAGTTATCATTAAGAGTATCAAGTGTATGTCATAATTACCCTGGTGAGATAAGGTAGACCAGATGACCTTGTGAGGGAGGAAGGTCCAGTTGGTGGTGGTGGAGGATAGTACCAGCCCCACCTTGTGAGGGAGGAAGGTCTAGTTGGTGGTGGTGGAGGATAGTACCAGCCCCACCTTGTGAGGGAGGAAGGTCTAGTTGGTGGTGGTGGAGGATAGTACCAGCCCCACCTTGTGAGGGAGGAAGCTCTAGTTGGTTGTGGTGGAGGGTAGTACCAGCCCCACCTTGTGAGGGAGGAAGATTAGTTGGTGGTGGTGGAGGATAGTACCAGCCCCACCTTGTGAGGGAGGAAGATCTAGTTGGTGGTGGTGGAGGATAGTACCAGCCCCACCTTGTGAGGGAGGAAGATCTAGTTGGTGGTGGTGGAGGATAGTACCAGCCCCACCTTGTGAGGGAGGAAGATCTAGTTGGTGGTGGTGGTGGAGGGTAGTACCAGCCCCACCTTGTGAGGGAGGAAGGTCTAGTTGGTGATGGTGGAGGATAGTACCAGCTCCACCTTGTGAGGGAGGAAGGTCTAATTGGTGGTGGTGGAGGATAGTACCAGCCCCACCTTGTGAGGGAGGAAGATCTAGTTGGTGGTGGTCGAGGATAGTACCAGCCCCACCTTGTGAGGGAGGAAGATCTAGTTGGTGGTGGTCGAGGATAGTACCAGCCCCACCTTGTGAGGGAGGAAATCTAGTTGGTGGTGGTGGAGGATAGTACCAGCTCCACCTTGTGAGGGAGGAAGTCTATGGTGGTGGTGGTGGAGGATAGTACCAGCCCCACCTTGTGAGGGAGGAAGATCTAGTTGGTGGTGGTGGAGGATAGTACCAGCCCCACCTTGTGAGGGAGGAAGTCTAGTTGGTGGTGGTGGAGGATAGTACCAGCCCCACCTTGTGAGGGAGGAAGATCTAGTTGGTGGTGGTCGAGGATAGTACCAGCCCCACCTTGTGAGGGAGGAAGATCTAGTTGGTGGTGGTGAGGATGTACAGCCCCTACATTGTGAGGAGAAGATTAGTTGGTGGTGTGGAGGATAGTACCAGCCCACCTTGTGAGGGAGGGAAGATCTAGTTGGTGGTGGTGGTGGAGGGTAGTACCAGCCCCACCTGAGAGGGAGGAAGGTCAGTTGGTGGTGGTGGAGGATAGTACCAGCTCCACTTGTGAGGAGGGAAGGTCTAATTGTGATGGTGAGGATAGTACCAGCCCACCTGTGAGGAGGAAGATCTAGTTGGTGGTGGTCGAGGATAGTACCAGCCCCACCTTGTGAGGGAGGAAGATCTTGTTGGTGGTGATGGAGGGTAGTACCAGCCCCACCTTATGAGGGAGGAAGGTCTAGTTGGTGGTGGTGGAGGATAGTACTAGCCCCACCTTGTGAGGGAGGAAGGTCCACCTAGTGGTGGTGTACAGTAAGGCTGTACACTCCTAAAATTTAGGAATATATTGACCTTTATGTATGTATTAATCCCGGACATTATATGTATTAAAGTTATTCTTCGTATTTTTTTCAGTAGGGGAAGTCGGTAAGAATACTAAACGTCAAGAAGTACACGATCTCCAGAAGCTTGTATACACCCGAGGTTGGCAACCAATGAAGTAACATCAAATTTTTATCCCATCAACAGAAGGAGGTTCTTGGAAACTGCTACTTTGAGGAAAGGACGTATAACGAAACTAATTTCAGCATAGGCTAATTGATATAAACATAATTGGTGCACAGTGCGCCTGTTACAATCATTGGTGCACATTGCGCCTGTTACAATCATTGGTGCACAGTGCGCCTGTAACACTCATTGCAACAAGGTTAAATCAAGGAATAAATGTTTGCACAACGAAAATTGTAAGGAGCACCACGTACCACCAATCAGTGCAAGAGAGAAGGTGCAAACTCCACACACACACAGTGGCCCCGGCCGAAACGACGTTAAGTGAGGACTTACTGTACTCTGTTGTGAGTGCAATAATACTTGCGTCAGAGTGCGTTGCAGTTGCTTTAAGCACTTATTTGATGTCAGTTTCACAAAGGGATGATTGGGGCGATTTTTAACTAAGAGTTTTATTGCTACACTGTGTTACTTTACTCGCTGGGAAGCGCAAAACCGTAGGGTTCATCCTAACAGGGCCTGGAAAGTGGGAGTTATCAGATTTAATCCAAGGAACGGGAAGGTAGTTTTAATTCCTTGAATCAAAGACCCTTTACCATCAAAACCTCCTTCAATTGGTCTATTAATTCCTTGAATCAAGGACCCTTCATCAAGACGTCTTTTAATTGGTCTATAGTGTACCTTGAGTGCTTTCTTCAGTGATTGATGGACGCAAATCACTGAGTATATAATGTGACGTGAAGGTGTTTAGAGTGCGTCTTCGTGTAGCTTTAAGTGCATAAAATTGCGCAAGTTCAAAGGAAGTACTAAGATTTGAGTGTTTTCTAGAGGTCACATTTTAAGTTGTAATTTTCCTTACACCCTATGACGTGACTATGTGTGTGTGTGTGTGTGTGTGTGTGTGTGTGTGTGTGTGTGTGTGTACTCACTGCAGGGATCGAGTCATAGCTCCTGGCCCCCGCCTCTTCACTGGTCGATACCTCGTCTTAAAACTATGTATGGTTCCTGCCTCCACTACGTCACTTTCTAGGCTATTCCACTTCCAGACAACTCTGTGACTGAAGGAATACTTCCTAACATCCCTTTGACTCATCGGAGTCTTCAACGATCCAATTGTGACCCCTTGTTTCTGTGTCCCATCTCTGGAACATCCTGTCTTTGTCCACCTTGTCAATTCCTCGCAATATTTTATATGTCGTTATCATGTATCCCCTAACCCTCCTGTCCTCCAGTGTCGTCAGGCCGATTTCCCTTAACCTTTCTTCGTAGGACACTCCCCTTAGCTCTGGGACTAGTCTTGTTGCAAACCTTTACACTTTCTCTAATTTCTTGACGTGCTTGACCAGGTGTGGATTCCAAACTGGTGCTGCATACTCCAGTATGGGCCTGACGTACACGGTGTACAAGTCTTGAACGATTCCTTACAGAGGTATCGGAACGCTATTCTTAGGTTTGCCAGGCGCCCATATGCTGCAGCAGTTATCTGATTGATGTGCGCCTCAGGAGATGTGCTCGGTATTATACTCACCCCAAGATCTTTTTTCTTGAGTGAGGTTTGCAGTCTTTGGTCACCTAGACTATACTCTGTCTGCAGTCTTCTTTGCCCTTCCCCGATCTTCATGACTTTACATTTGGCGGGGTTAAATTCAAGAAGCCAGTTGCTGGACCAGGCTTGTAGCCTGTCCAGGTCTCTTTGTAGTCCTGCCTGATCCTCATCCGATTTAATTCTCCTCATTAACTTCACATCATCTGCAAACAGGGACACTTCTGAGTCTATCTCTTCCGTTATGTCATTCACATATACCAAAAACAGCACAGGTCCTAGGACTGACCCCTGTGGAACCCCGCTCGTCACAGGCTCCCACTCTGACACCTCGTCACTTACCATGACTCGTTGTTGCCTCCCTGTCAGATATTCTCTGATCCATTGCAGTGCCTTTCCTGTTATGCGTGCCTGATCCTCTACCTTTTGCATTAATCTCTTGTGAGGAACTTGTAGTCCAAGAAAATGCAGTCTATCCACCCCTCTCTCTCGTGTCTTACTTCCGTTACCTTGTCATAAAACTCCAGTAGGTTTGTGACACAGGATTTTTCTTCCTTGAAACCGTGCTGGTTGTCATTTATAAGCTTGTGTCTTTCTAGGTGCTCCACCACTCTCCTCCTGATAATCTTCTCCATGACTTTGCATACTATATACGTCAGTGACACAGGTCTGTAGTTTAATGCCTCGTGTGTCTCCTTTCTTAAAAACTGGGACTACATTTGCCATCTTCCATACCGCAGGTAGTTGCCCAGTTTCAATGGATGTGTTGAAGATTTTTGTTAGTGGCACACTTAACATCTGCTGCCTCTCTATGGACACACGGAGAGATGTCCGGTCCGGTCATGCCTTTGAGGTATCAAGTGTGTGTGCGCGCGCGCCTGTCTGTCACTATGTTTGTCTCTGTCAAATTGCTTTGTTTATCTGTGGATATGTCTCTGTCTCGTGTGTTTTTTCTCATTAACCTACTCCACCATAATAACTATGGTAGACGCTACCAGGAAACATTCATCACAACAAATCATCCAGGTTGTAATTATGCTGCCTACTACATCGTTAAAATATTCCCTCAACTAAAAAAAAAATGAAAAAAAAAAAAAAATCCTTGAAAACTTGAACCAGTTAAGCAGATTGCTTAATCCTTCCTCTGAATGTTGTTGATATCCTGTGAAATTGATTTTCTCTTGTTTGATTATATCTTCTTGAATCCATTATCACCATCGCTAATCCCATTTTCCCATTAATCGATTGTCATTTGTCTGTGAGATTGAACTTTACAATTCTCTCTAGCTTGTGCATGTAGACACTGTTGTTGTTAAGTCACTGCTACTGTGTGAGTCACTGTTATTGTGTGAGTCACAGTAGTCATTGTATTGATGTTCATCTGAGAGTGAATGTGTTGGATCCTTTGTCACATTTAACTTCATATATCTCCTAGTGTTCGATCCTCTCTCACATTCATAACCATACATCCCCTACTGTTAGATCCTTTCTCACATTCATCACTATACAGCCCCTAGTGTTGGATCCTTTGTCACATTTAACTCCATATACATCCCCCAGTGTTGGATCCTCTCTCACATTCATCACCATACAGCCCCTAGTGTTGGAGCCTCTTCAAATTTAACTCCATATATTACCCAGTGTTGGATCCTCTCACTTCATCAAAATAGTCTATAGCGTTAGATCCTGTCATATTAAACTCCATATTTCCCCCCGGTGTTGGATCCTCTGTGACATTAAACTCCATACAACCCCTAGTATTGGACCCTCTCTCATATTCATCACAATACAGTCCTTAGTGTTGGATCCTCTGTCACATTCATCACCATACAGGCCCTAGTATTGGTTCCTTTGTTATATTTTAACTTCATATATTCCCTTGTGTTGGACCCTCTGTGACGTTCAACTCCATATTACTATGACTTTGATTCCTCGTTTTTTATTTGTTTGGTAGTTTGTGTTTAAGAAAGACTTTCCAGCTTAGCAAAAAACTCTCCTGCATTAATAAGTTTTCTGCCTTGACAGCAAACACATTTAATATAATTATTCTCCATTTAGTAAAAAAGTGCATCTAGATTAATCATTCCAAATAACGTTGGTAGAGTCCAGTGACTCTCACATTGTATTCACTCTTACTATAATGGGTTTGTCGACGCTCATTTGTTTAGAGTGGATCCCTTTGGACAGCAAGACAGTCTCCTCGGCCACGCTCTGTGAAGCGTTGTGCTGCAGTGTCTGCCGCTCACCCCTGGTGAGCGTACGGTAGGAGGGAGGAGGGCAAGACAATGGTTACTCATACTGTTGTTAGATATTTTTTTTAATATCTTATATAAGACGTATTTCAATACTTAGTCATATGGAGTTTTTACACAGGTTATGACGTTCAGCGGCACTTAGTACTGGGTGTTGTTACAGTGTCTTACAGTAGTTGTCTTAAGTGGTGTCTAAGTACTGGTGTTGTCTACAGTCTGAGTTCTAGCTGCTCGTCTGAAGACGTTAGATTGCCTGTGCAGCTGTCTCCTGCCTGCCTCACCTTCACCTGGTGAGCTTGAGTACTGGTGCAGGGAGAGGGAGGAGGGCAAGGGACACCATGGTTACCTCATACTGATTGTTAGAGTATTAATTGTTGTCTTACTACAGTACTGGAGTGTTAGTCTTACAACCAGTTTACCGGAGTGTGTCTTACAGCAGTCTGAGTGTGTCTTACACAGTACTGGAGTGTTGTCTTACACAGTACTGGAGTGTTGTCTCACAGTACTGGAGTGTTGTCTTACACAGTACCGGAGTGTTGTCTTACACAGTACTGGAGTGTTGTCTTACACAGTACTGGAGTGTTGTCTTACACAGTACTGGAGTGTTGTCTTACACAGTTTTTACCAGTTGGAGTGTTGTCTTACACAGTACTGGAGTGTTGTCTTACACAGTACTGGAGTGTTGTCTTACACAGTACTGGAGTGTTGTCTTACACAGTACTGGAGTGTTGTCTTACACAGTACTGGAGTGTTGTCTTACACAGTACTGGAGTGTTGTCTTACACAGTATGAGTGTTGTCTTACAGTATGAGTGTTGTCTTACACAGTACTGGTGTTGTTTACCAGTATGAGTGTTGTTACAGTACTGGAGTGTTGTTACACAGTATTGACAGAGTGTTGTCTTACACAGTATGTTGTTACTGGGTGTTGTCTACAGTACCATTGAAGTGTTGTCTTCACAGTATGAAGTGTTTACCTTGGTTGTCTTACAGTAAGAAAATTTCAGGGAAGAAGTTTTTTCTGTCATATTTTTCCCCAGGATGCGACCCACAGCTGTCGACTAACACACAAGTACTTATTTACTGCTAGTTGGATAGGGTCAGCAAGGATGTAACGAAACTGGCCCATGATTTTCTCCTTGCCTGGTAATCAAACCCTTACCTCGCGATTGCGAGTCGAATGCCCTCACCAGTGAGCTACGGGGGTACACCAGAATATAACTGAATGTGATTCTTGAGAGAGGTGGTTGGGATGCAGCTCATTCTTGAACAACGAGTGCTAAACCTTCCTATTGTTGTTGTTAATTCGCCGGTACTCTCCCGGCCCGGGTGTAGTTAAATTATGTTTTTTTTATATATAAATTGGTGTAAAGTAACCTAACCTAACTTAAATTTAAGAAGATTAGATTTTAATAATTGCAACATGAAGAAACTGACGTTGAGTGCCACGTCAAAAAATTGACTTGGCACACTGAGGAGAGGTTGGGAGTAGAGTGGGTGGGTGAGTATCTTTAAGTTGGTAAGACACAGCTGCAACACTCAAGTATCTTTTCGAAATGTTTCGCTTGCAAAGCAGGCTTCTTCGGTTGAATGCAGAGGTAGTTACACTCCTGGAGACAGTAGAACCGGAGATGTAGTTTGAGGTAATCAGTCCCTCAGCTTTGATAGGAAGATAGTCTCTTAGCTTAAATCAGAGGCATGACGTCAGACTTCCATGCAGGAACCGGAAGTGAGGTAGCAGCTTGGAGACGAGGTTACAGGTGAGCGGGGCCCACTAGTGGAAGTAGGTCATGATAAACACTTGTTAACAATAGAGTTGTAGAAGACTTTCCCTATACCAAGATAACCATGGTGTTGTTGTGTCAGAAAAGTGTCATGCGAATGGTATACAATACCGAGAAGTTAATGAGGTTAAGACACTGTCTAAGACACTTACCATCTTCTAGGTTGAGGGACTGATCATCTGAAACTATCTCTCCACTTCTACTGTCTCCAGTATTGTTTTCACCCCTATATTCGACTGATGAAGCCTGCTGTGCACGCGAAACGGTTCGTCACTAAAGATATACAACTGTTGCACATGTCTTACTCATTAACTTGTCTGTATTCTATATCATTAATATTTTTAAACAAAATTGGATACATCAACAATGTGCTGTTACAGTATTCTATATGAGAGTTACATAATGGGAACAAAAGCTAGCTATGTTCCCTGTCATATTCCATCACACATGACGGGTTACATACAACATAGTGTTGAAATCTGTCAGCCCGAGTTGGAATACTTCAGTAAGGCAATGAGGACATCGTCAAGCATTCCAATAAGAGTTCGTCAGCTGCAGGAGCTTCAAAGGTGGTCGCTGGAAGTTGGTGTAGTGATGGGTAGTTGTGGTTGGGAGAGAGAACTGGGGGAGGGCACTAAAAGACCAGGTGGTTGGCGGTGGTTAAGAGCAGATTTGCGGATCAAGTAAATGGTGGCAGTTGGTAGACAGTATGTAGAGCGGATAGCCAGGTACTTAACAGTAACTGGAAGTAGGAAGACAAGGAAACCAAGTAGTTGGCAGCAGGAGACTAGGTAGTTGGTAGCAGAGAGACAGCAGGAGACCAAGTAGTAGCAGAGTCAGAGTAGGTGTGTGCGTCCACTAGTAAACCTGTGTCAATGCAGTGGGTGTGACTCCAGGTGCTGGATCATGTCGAGGAGAGTGTCAGCACACGCAGCTGCAGTCACTACAGGTCTCTCCTCTCCCACCTTCCAATCCTCTTCTCCCCTGCTATATTTCTACTTACCCTTCATCATCATTCTTTGCCTTTCTCTTAAATCTTCCTCCATTTCTCCTTTATCATACTAGATTCTCTTCCTCATCCTCTTTTTTTGTTCTCTCTACAGTCTCCTGTTTTTTTTCTAAGTTATCGTCGTGGTTCGTGCCAAGTAGCATCATGAGGTGCCAGGGCCCTCAGTGCCTAACAAAGACGAGGTTACTGTGTGCCTCACATGCTTGATAAGATACCACTCTGTCACACTACTGATCCAACAGCTGCCATTATCATCACTCCACCACCCGTGCCATGCCGCACCTCCACCACCGGTGCCATGCCTGTGCCAACCCCCACCCCCACCCTACCCTGCCTGACTGTATAAAGTGAGAGACTCTCTGACCGCGGGTTCGAACCGCACCCGTGGTATGGTTTGTGAGAGAGACGAGTTAAGAGAATGATAAAGAACTAATAAATCCAATAATAATAAAATAATTACCAGAAACATTAAAGTTAACACTAAATAATTTTTATAAGTATAATCGAAGGAAATAAAAACGCTATGATAGTACCTATAATTGACTTACGATGAAGAGACATATAATTGACTTAAGATAAAAGACTAACTATAATGAGATGGCTTCTGTACTTAATGCAACTTTCAACAGAGCCGTTTCACTATATAATATCGCTAAAATACAAAGGTCACAAAGATGTCTTTGTAGTTACTTTGATACTACGTATTAAGTGAAATCAGCATCCCAGACACTTTAAAATATCCAGAGAAGCTGAACCTAACTCCGCCAGTATCTTAGAGTCTACACTACTAAGTGAACTCCTTCTAATGGTAATATTTTTAGGAAATATATAAAAGAAGGGAAAGTGGGAAGTGATTACCAGCTGAATAATATTACTACAGTATTCGAAAGAAAGGAGAAAATAATGTAGGTTATAATTAGTTAACGTTTGTAGATTTCCATAATCAAAAGGGATTTTGCAATAAAATATCCTCCCTCGGTAATTTCCAGGCATATAATTTCCTAACAAATAATTTCCAAGCATATATACGATCGGGTTCCCACAGATGTAGTTTAACTCTGATAAAATACCACTTGGAAGATTGCAAAGACAATGTTTCTAACGTCTTGACAAAGCTCCTGGAGAGCGAAACGTTGCCACAATAAAATGTCTCACTACTTCCATCTATGTCCATTTACTTAACACCAAGGTTTATGTTTTTTTCAATTTGTTAATAATAATAATAAAAATAAAATAATCTTTATTTCTACAAGTACATGATACACTTACACAGATCACAGCTGATATTGACATACTAAATAGAAAGCCCCTGGTTATTCAGAGCATTTCGGGCAACTTATGTAAATTTTGTCCCCCAGGATGCGACCCACACCAGTCGGGTAACACTCAGGTACCCACTCACTGCTAAGTGAACAGGGACAGCAGGTGTAAGGAAACGCAAAATGTTTACACCATTACCGGGGATCGAACCACGAACACTCATTGTGTGAGCTACCAACGGAGCTACGGGACACCTTTAAAGTATTGAAACAGACTCCATCATGAAGAGCTAAAAAAAAAGTTCTTAATAAGTTCAAAAATACTTTGCAAATATGACAATCAACTAGACACAGTGTGGCTGGTAGTGACCGTTGCAGTCCTGACATTAGTTCAGATTCCTGTAGATCAGGTATTACCCAAGACAGTATTTGTGATAGGATACATAGTATCCTATCACAAATACTGTCGGTATTTTATATATTTTCAACACTGTCCACCTACTCATCCTTGCATTTACCCATCTACCCCTTTTCCCACCCAGTCCATACCTATCCTATACATCAGTGAGTCACCACCGCCACACCCATGATCCCAATGACACAGTAGAAAATATAGAAAAAATGCATGCTTCCAGATGGCTGCCAAACCTAAAAATAAAAGTTACGAAAAGGATTTGAAAACTGAAAACGAGTCTGTTGCTTGATAAAAAGAGACATGATAACCATAAGCAAGATCATAAATGGCTACAAGATAACGGGATTACGAAGATTTCTTAGCACTATCGTCTAGCAGAAACTGGGAGAGTGGTACCTAAAGGATGTTCGAATAGAACCCATGAATTAATGTGCTCCTACAACTGGAAAACTATGAAATTATACAATAAATGGTGAAGGCGGAACTCAAGAAGTACAGCTCTGCTCCTGTCACTTTAGATAGGTAACAGATGAGTAATCTTTCCCTCGTACGCATAGCCATGGACGACTAGGATGAGTAACAGGTGGGTAAGTATGGAAACCAAACCATCGAGAAGACACAGACATTCAACAAGACACAGAGTATATAGATCGAGAGTGTGTACCTATTTATCACTTAAAGTCTTAAGTCCATCCCTATTCTAGGTATTAACATTTATCACCTTTTCCACCTCATCATTCCACTAATCAGTTGTCTTCCCACCTGCACACACCCCGTTATATCTCGATGTCAGTGTCTGAGTAAATCTTAATGACCCACGTACAGTCGATATGCCTTATCTAACAAAGCAACAAGCCACTTGAACATACCCTTATACCCACTCAGCACACCTGGAGTCACTCTGGTCACTCTGACCTCGTTGTGAGTGTGAGGGAGACAAAGATGAAGTCACCTCCGAAACAAAGGCAAAGGTGACCTCGCTATCAGTTAGCCCAGATTGTCTGAAGATTTCGAGTAGAACCACTTGTAAAGACTCGGCTCCCCTGATTACTCTCACTGAGATTGACGACACACTCTTGCTACCACACTTATTATTTTGGTTAGCATTCTGCCCGTGTATGAGAACTTACTCATTTGTAATCAAAGCAAAGTTTGTTTAGTTGTAACAGCAGAGTTGTGTGTGTGAGATGACCCATTTGTAGTTACAACGGCAGAGTTGTAGGTGTCAGATGGCACAGTTGTAGTTACAACAGCAGAGTTGTGTGAAAGAGATGGCACAGTTGTAGTTATAGACTGAACTATGCTGTTCGGTGATTACCATTATTAGTAACAATGTGTATGTGTGTGTGTGTGTGTGTGTGTGTGTGTGTGTGCTCCTCTATTTGTGGCTGCAGGGGTCGAGTCTCCGCTCAAGGCTCTGCTTAATTTGCCACTTTCTGGGTTTTACTCACTCTTAGCTTTGAAGTGCATTGTCACACCTGTTCTTAAAAGTGTGGGTGGAGCTTACCTTGTTTACTTCTTCGCCTAGGTTATTCCACTTCCTGACCACTCTCAAGCTGAAGAAATACTTCCTGCCTTCCTTGTGATTCATCTGTTTTTAACTTCCAGCTGTTCCTGCCTCTCGAAAGGTCTATCAAGTCCTTTGAGTATTTTCCATGTCGTTACTATATTTCTTATGGTTTTTCTGTCCTCTGGTTCCAGATTCAGTTCCTTTTGCCTCTCCTCAAAGCCCATTTCCTTTAACTCTGGGATAATTCTCGATGCAAACGTCTGCAATTTCTCCAGTTTCTTAGCATTCTTCATCGGGTGAGAGTTCCATGCTGGTGCAGTATTCTCTAAGATTGTTCTGGCATGTGTTGTATAAAGGGTATTGAATAATTCTTTGTTGAGATCCCTGAAAGTTAGTCTCAGATTTGTCAGATGATTATTTGTTTGGCGTCCTGGCACTATACTCGTCTCTGGGTCTTTCTCCGTTTGCAGCCTCTGTCTCCTGAGTCCATCCTCAGTCTATCCACTTGTAGTCTTTCCTTGTTCTCAGGTGACTGGTTCATTTTGTCATGTCTCTATTCTCGCAATATCTACTAAGAAAATGACATTCTTAAGATTTCTCTCTCTAGAAGCTGTCTTCATTCTGGGTAATGGTGTTTTAGGTACTGATTAGAGTGGGTTCTAGATACTTCAACTTTATTTCCCAAAATCAAGGCAGCATCATGAAAACAGAGACATAACATAATGTACAATTCACCTGAAAACCTGGGAACTTTTCTCTGATATATAAACTCTGTGTTTCATGTGTACTGACTTGGAAAAGTTTGTGAAAAAAGGGAAAAGTTTACTTTTATAAATGTTTTTCAAAATGTATTAATTTATTAATATTATTAATATCATGGGAAAGCACAAAATCTTTCGGGGTCATATAGTGCCTGGGAAATGGGATATAGTCAAGGTAAATCCATGGAAGGTTTGCACAGGTCCAATTCTTTGAATCCAGAACCACTAAGATGATATTGCATTAATGTGTCGTATCTGTTACAGTTTATTGGTATTCACAAACTGTTTCAGTTCATGTTTGTGTTTTATGCATATCTTTTTTTTTTGTTCAATATAAGCGTGTATGTAGTTGTAATAGTTCATCTATATTTTACCAGTGGTCTGGCCGCTTGCATATATGAGTTATACTAGAGGGACTGACCTCCTTCCACTGAGGGTGACAGACTGATCACATCATGACTACTTATCCTGACCGCGGGTTCGAACCCCACCCGTGGTATGGTTTGTTTGCAATCGTGTCATTACGATTTTGTGAGTTAAGATATCCAAGTTTTGTAAATGTGTCTTATTCATTAACTTGTCGGTATGGTATGTGGCCTGGTGGCTAAAGCTCTCGCTTCACACGGCGAATTTCTGAGTTCGATTCCCAGCGAGGGTAGACACATTGGGCGTGTTTCTTTACACCGATTGTCTATGTTCCCCATCAGTAAAATGGGTACCTGGGAGTTAGTCGACTGGTGTGGGTCGCATCCTGGGACAAAACTGACCTAATTTGCCCGAAATGCTCAGCATAACAAGGGGCTTTCTATATAGTACTATGTCATTGATGTCAGCTATGGTCTG
>WNWK01000075.1:100000-157500 GCA_009830355.1 Cherax destructor
AGCTAAGGAAGAAGTAGCAATAATGTTGAATAATCAGTATGGCAGGAAGAGAATTATGTATAAATTCAAGATTATGTGGTGTAAAATAAAGGTTTGATGTAAAAAGTGGGTTATAGTAAGTGTTTATTCACCTGGTGAAGAGAGAAGTGTAGAGGAGATTGGGAAATGTTAAGTGAGTGCGTGGGGTTTGCAAGTGAGAGTACTTGTAGATTCATTTACCCACTTTAGTGGGTAAAAATGTTGTGGAAGGAGTAGTAGGTAAATTTGGGGTGCCAGTGGTAGATGAAAATGGGAGGCCTTTAATTGAACTATGTGTACACCTGGAGGGTGTTTCGGGGGTCACCGCCCCCTGGCCCGGTCCATGATCAGGCCTCGCAGTGGATCAGGGCCTGAATCAACCAGGCTGTTACTGCTGGCAGCACGCAAACCGACGTACGAACCACAGCCAGGCTGGTCAGGTACTGACTTTAGGTGCCTGTCCAGCTCCCTCCTGAAGACAGCCAGGGGTCTATTGGTAATCCCCCGTATGTATGTTGGGAGGCAGTTGAACACTCTTGGCCCCAGACATTTTTTTGTTGTCTCTTAGCATATGTAGAAAGAGGTTTGGTAATAAGTAATACATATTTTATGAAAAAGAGGATAAATAAGTATACAAGGTTTGATATAGCACGTAATGAAAGTAGTTTGTTAGATTAAGAATGGGTGGATAAAAGGTTGATGGGTAGGCTTCAGGATGTACATGTTTATAGAGGGGCAACGGATATATCGGATTATTATTTATTTGGTTGGAGCTACAGTTAGAGTAAAAGGCAGATGGAGCAAAATAAAAATGGCAACAGCAAATAAGAGAGAGGTGAAAGTTTATAAACTAAGGGAGGAGGAAGTTAGGGTGAGATATAAGCAACTATTGGCAGAAAGGTGGGCTAGTGCAAGTATTGGTAGTGGGGGAGGGGTGAAGTGAGATGCGATAGTTTTAAATGTTCAGTGTTAGAATGTGGGGCAGAAGTTTGTGGCTATAGGAGGGTGGGTGCAGGAGGAAAGAGGAGTGATTGGTGGAATGATGAGGTAAAGGGTTCGATAAAAGAGAAAAAGGTCGCTTATGAGATTTTTTTATAAAGCAGAAGTGATACAAGAAGGGCGGAGTATATGGAGAGTAAAAGAAAGATGAAGAGAGTGGTGATAGAGTGCAAAAGGAGAACAAATGACAGAATGAGTGCGGTACTGTCAACAAATTTTGCTGAGAATAAGAAATTTTTTTGGAGTGAGATAAACAGGTTAAGAAAGCCTACGGAACGAATGGATTTGTCAGTTAAAAACAGAGTAGGGGAGTTAGTAGATGGGGAGCTGGAGGTATTGGGTAGATACAACTTTTAAATGTTGATGAAGAAAGGGAGGCAGTAATTTCATGTACTGGCCAGGGAGGTATAACATGTTTTAGGAGTGAAGAAGAGCAGGAGGTGAGTGTGGGGGAGGTGCGTGAGGCATTACGTAGAATGAAAGGGGTAAAGCAGCTGGAACTGACGGGATCATGACACAAATGTTAAAAGCAAGGAAGGGGGATATAGTGTTGGAGTGGTTGGTATTTTTGCTCAATAAATGTATGAAGGAGAGGGAAGGTACCTAGGGATTGGCAGAGAGCGGGGGACAAAAGAGATTGTAAATATTATAGGGAAATGACTTTACCGAGTATACCAGGTAAGTGGAAATTAATCTCTAAGAACTCTCCTTTTTGACAGTTCTTGCAGCCTTTCCGAAAGCATCGCCTCGTTTGTTTTTCCAAGTGAATTTCATTTTTAATATCTCTGATTAGGCTTTCCTATGAAGTATTTTTTAGGGGATGAAAAGTCTCCCTCGCTTTTTACGAATTCGCTATTATGCGATGTCCAGTGTCTATTAGTAATTTCGTATGCTATTTCCAGTCACATATACGGAAATGTCTGTGTAAGATAGACGTTGTGTAAGCACTCTGCTAATGTTGTTTCTCAAGGTTACACAGTGAAGAGTTTGTTGAATACAAGTATTTCTTGAAATGTTGGTGAATATTTTGTGACTTGGGTTTGTGAAATAACTGATGATGCAATGATGTCTTGGCAGTAAGTGTTTGCTTGTAGTAATCTCCTGCATGCAATGATCTTGTTTTGCAAGATTACTGTGCCCTGCTTTCAATGTGTCGTGCTTGCAAGGTGCCTTGCTTTCAGTGCTTCTGCTAGTGTTCCCTGCTTTCAGTTTGCACTGCTATTACTGTACCCTGCTTTCAGTGTCCTGCTATTACTGTACCCTGCTTTCAGTGGCCTGCTATTACTGTACCCTGCTTTCAGTGGCCTGCTATTACTGTACCCTGCTTTCAGTGGCCTGCTATTACTGTACCCTGCTTTCAGTGTGTCCTGCTATTAATGACTGAGACACTTGTTCAACACTTGGGAGTCTTTATTGAAGAAACTTTTTCACAGTAAATATTCCCAAGTGTTGCACAAGTGTCTCATTAATCAACTTGTCGGGTTTTCCAAACAATTTATATACTAATACAGTGTTCTGCTGTTACTCTGCACCTCTTTCAGTGTTCTCTGCTTACAGTAATGTTTGCTTGCACTAAATATCTGCTGGCAGATTTTTTTTTTCAATACAGTTGCTCTTGTTAGCATAAAAATGCAGAAAGCTTCCCATTAGTTTGCAACAAGATCCTTATTGCAATAAATTCTATAAACTCCTGTCTGCATGACGTGTATCCTTGAAATAAATGCCTTGTAATATAATCCTATCTGCAATATGCTTATATATACAGTAAACTGCTGTTTCAGCTCCTGAGTGCACTGGAAATTCTTAACTTTAGATCTTGCTTACGTTAATAATAATAATAGTAATAATAATAATAATAATAATAATAATAATAATAATAATCCTGCTTATGGTAAGTTCCTGCATGCAGTATTTCCTTATAATAAATAGACAGTAAACGTTCATTGCATTTTAGATGTTTCTCTCAGGGTTGAGTTTTACTAAGTCTCTTAACTGAGTGGAGTAAATGCGAGCTCATTGCAAACCTGATATAAAACTAGCAATCGTGTACTCTAGCCACTGTCATACCAGCCTATGAAGATTCATCCGACTAGTTGTATTTCTAGACACACTAGGAATGTTAGCATGGGCCTCACTGTGACCACAAATGCAGGTTTTTACAGACGAATCTACACCAGCATGACTGTGTCGTGCTCTCTCTAGTCCCTTCAGAGCCGCTATAGACTGTTCAGTGAGTTCTTTACAATCCTGGAATCATCCTTACCTATATATCCAACAACTTCAACCAGAACAACGGCTTCTATAACATAGCTGAACCCCTTGCTAAGAACTTCTTCATCGTTATCCCACATAACTACATACGCATCCACCAGTCCCGTGGAGGTCCTTATCAGATCAAACCTACCCAGCATTCTCCACCTGACTCCATTATATAAATACTCACGTACCTTTCACCCAGGTAGATGTTTGTGAAATACTACGGGCAAACTTGTACAAGGGTAACATTATAATACTGCTTATGTGTTTATTTTTCCACAGTCGTAGTATTGCGATTTCGCGAGTCCAAGTCAATGTTGACTTGGGTTAAGGTTAATCTTGAACGAAACGTTGTGTAAAATAAAGGGTTCTGCGTTGCGTGTCTTCATACACACTGGAATTACAAATCATTAAATACTATTGAATTACCTCGTATAGTGAGGCAAGAACAAACAACTTAGTAAATATACAAGAAGACAATGATGACACATGAACTGGAGGACAACTGGAAGACAGCAAGTAGACAATAACAAAAGCCAACAAGTGGAAATAAAGACACTTATAGCAGCCAATATAAAACGCAACGTTGCAGGACGGTGAGACAGCATGTCTGATGCTATATGCCAGTATCACTAGAAAACATTATATTTAGGTTAATAAGAGATGAGTGGAACACCTGTAGAGTACTATACAAGCTTTGTGCTCGAAAACTTCTCACGAAGATAAAGGATGCAGGGGAAAACAGGGGTAACCTTTTATTTTAGCTTTCTGTACATAACATGCAGAAAACGCAGTGGTCTTGAGAACACACATATGTTATGAGCACATAAAAAGTACATTATGTAGAGTTTACGTAAGATAACTCATTAGTCACTGTGGCTCTGGTGAGGTTGGGTAAGTATAAGAGATGGAGTATGTTAGGGATATATCCTAGAGCCCATTCTCTTTCTCAGCTATGTGATTTGTTGAGCAGAATTGCTTCCTATATGAGTTGAAGAATGAAATATTTGTGAAACATTTGGAAAATTTTATTGAGGAAACACTTTGCCAGCCAGTTGCTTCTTTAGTCCAACACAGAAAAGAACAGTGGAAGATGAGAAGAGTTTGAGGTAATCAGTCCCTCAGCCTGGAGTCGATGTTTTCAGTTCATCAATCTTTGAGAAAGTACAGCATATGCTCCGAGAAGTGGCTTATATACTGCAGTCAGGTGAGTAGAAGCAGGAGGAGGCGGAGTCACCATTGGACAAATGCACTAGTGAAGTAGATTATGCCTGTAGATTAGAAAAGCTTAAAAGAATTCCCTGTATCAAGATCCCAAGATGAACACTTCAAGGTGCCGATCATTGTAGGAAGACTAGAACAGAGTGCCTGAGTAGTCAAGCAAATGGGAGTTTGGAGTTCATCGACAGCAAGGGAAGAATACTGAAACTTGGCGCTGGGAAGACGAGCGGAGACCAAGTACCACCTTCGACAAGGTCAACACAAGGTGTCAGGTAAAGGGACCTGGTAGCAGCCATAACACCAAACCTGTACCTTGTGACACAAACACGGCAACATCACCGGCATACTCAACACCAGCATATATTAAACCACCACCAGAAACCTGAACAATAAGTGATTTAGAACTCAATACAGAATTCCACGTATGTAACACCGTTCTCTGAGACTAATATTTAAGTTGGATCTTAGAGCACCCAATTAAGGGCTTAGTGCTCAAATTTAATATAATAATAATAATAATTATTATTATTATTATTATTATTATTATTATTATTACTCACACAAAAGTGCTTACTCCTAATTCTCGTCGTCCTCCTCCTCCTCTTTTTTCTTCTATCTCTCCATCTAATCATTATCTTTCTCTACCTCCTCCAGCAACTGCTACCACTTCTACTTCCACCACTACGAGGAAAAGTTGTAGTGTGTAGTCCTAACCACACTAAAAACACTAAATAAAGAACATATATTACTGAGACATAAAAAAGGTAATTAGAACCCCGTTACTTTCCCCACTGAGCCGTTATTTTCCCCATTGCTACATTATTGTTTCCATTTCTTTCCCACTTTTCCATTGCTTTCTCCACTACCCCATTATTTCTCACACTACTCCGCTACTTCTTCCACCCCATTGTTCCAGCACTCAACACCCCCGAGTTACATCACTACACACTTCTCGGCACCCTCCACAGTCCACCCCCACACCACCACCACTTCAGCTCCACCACCCTCGTCCACTACTGCTACTATTGCTATTACTACTACTACTAGACTATCTTTTGATTCTATCCCTTGCATCCCACTTTATCACCACTTCCTGTACCCACTCCTCTCAAGAAACTCTTCCTCTCCTTTCATTTCCTCTTCTATAGCCTTATCTTCTTACTCCCTAAAATCCCTTTCCCCTCCCCCTTTTTGTTCTCTCTCCGCTCCCTCAATTTGATCCTTTCTATTCTGCCGTCCACTCCCAGTCTTCTGTTTCTCCTCATATTAACACTTTCCATTAACTTTCCACTCTCCACCCTCCCTTCGTGTGAGGGAGGTTGTGTGAGGGAGGTAGTATGAGATAAGAGGCAATGTAAGGGGGGTAACGGGGGGGATAAGAGGCAGTGTGACTGTGGTAATGAGTAATGGAAAGCAAATAGAGGTAGTGAGGGATGAATGGCAGTGTGAGGAAGATGAGATAAAATGAACAGTTGCAAATTGGGTTGGAGTAAGGGAAGGAGGAGAAGGAGAAAGAAGAAGAGGAGGGAAAGCAGTTCTGAGTGCTATCTGACCAGCTGAATGATGGGATACAGTCAGGGCGTGAAGAAGTCAGTGTGTGGGTGAGATGGAAGGGCTTGAAGTTGATGGGGACCAGTGAGTGGGTGGTGAGATTGATGGGTGGGTGGGAGTGGATTAGCCAAGCTTGGAGAGTTCATTGCAGGATAGAAATCAATGAATCGAGGGTTCAGAGGTTGAACGTGATAGATGAGGATTGGAAGGTGGAGAGAGAATATGTATAGATGATAGCTGGCTATTGTTGAAGAAGTGGAGGTTTGAAGATTGAAGCAGAAGTATACAGTGGATGAAAGAGGCGTGATTGAAGACCTGGACGCTGAAAGGTGTATTCAAAATAATGTAGAGGTGATGCACGAAGCAATGATTGAGGATGTAAGTGTGAGTGAGTAGGGAAGGGTGAGAGGGCAAGAGCTGCAGTCCAAGAGTGAGAGTGGTAAGAGCACCAGGAAGCAGAATCAGGAACTGTAAGAGCAACAGTAAACTGGGGAAATATAGTGAAACTTAACACGGCAAACGGCGAGGCGCTTCCTTGTGAAATATTTGTATAACATACCGTTAAGTTTATTGTTTAGGAAAAAGAATGATACATACACTAGGTATAGTGGAGCCTCGCGTGTGTATGCTCTACTGGTGTATATTTATATAAATAATCTTGCTTGCGTGCTGGTCTTTATAAGGACACAATACAATTATCACGCAACGAGATGACCTAAAGCAGGGAGAGAGGGGAAGATGGAGAGAAGAAGGGAGAGAGATAGAACGGGAGGGAGGAGGGATTTAGATTTTGGGAGGCGACAAGAAAATGATAATCAGGATGAGTGAGAAGTAGGGTAGTGGGGGAAAGTGGTGTGTGCGCACGCCAGAGCCTCGTCAGGAGGTATCAGTGCCCGGGTCTGCGTCACGGTGGGCGGCCTGATCACCTGCTGGAACACCCACCAATGACAAATGGGTTACCACCATCACCGCACCAACATTTCTGCAGCGCCACACACACCATCCACCGCTAATCCCTCTATACAACAATGATTAAATTTTTGAGGAAACGAGAGAACTTAGCATAAATGTGGGAGAGAACGAGTGAGAAAGAGAGAGAGTAGATGTTGCACACGAAGGTCAGAAGGGATAGTAAATCTTGGAACTCTACGTTGTGTGGCAAGACGAAGATTAAGATCAGATACCAGGAACTGGACCGTCTTGTTAATCGTTATCGAATCCCACACAAACCTTTATTGTCGGAAAATATTTTGTCAAATATGAAGAGATGTATTTTATCTAATCATTCGTATAATTGAAGAATACACTAATTTAGCTTTCATTATCATTTTAATTTTTCGTGAATATCTTTATCACAAATTATATACACTGATGAATCTAAGCAGAATGTACTGGCACGGCTGCAGCTGTTCTTGTTGTCACCTTCCTAGATAAAAATTCTAGCAATCATGTTGAGTTGGGTATAAGAACATGACTCACGATATCGTAATGACACAATTGCAAACAAACCATACCACGGGTGGGGTTAGAACCTGCGATCAGAGTCTCAAAACTCCAGACCGTCGCGACGGTATGGAGTTTTGAGACTCTCTGATCGCGGGTTCTAACCCCACCCATGGTATGGTTTGGGTATAAGAAGTAACAACTGGGCGTCTAAGAAGTTAGAGGTACAAAAAATAAAGAAAAAAATATAGGGCCAGAAAAGCAAGAGGATAGATATTGGAAAAGAATATGACGAAATTACAAAACACCCAGTAAAGTCTATTGATAAACAATAAAACATAAACGATGAAGGTTTGAAAAAATAAAAGGTCATAAATTTGTGAAAGGAGGAGGAGGAAGTTTGGTAAAAGATGATAGACTAACATATATGAAGACCAGTGATGAACGACAGTTCTACAGTCTTCCCATTATGTCCCTGAATTTGTATTGATAAAGCCACTGGTTGGCGAAACGTCTATAAATAAGATACCCAGATGTTCTCCATTGAGTATATATGATGATGATGCTTCTACAATAATTTTATAACTTGATACTAGGGGTAGCAGTGGTGGTAGTAATAGTATTAGTAATAGTAGTAGTATGGTGCCAGGCATGTATAAATAGACAGGGATAATAAATTTTCACCACGAAGTCATAGGTGCTTCAGTTGGCTAGTTTACTTGACAACACAAACACGTCTTCCGGAGCCATAGTGCATGCAAGACGGGTACCCAGGTGGACGAGGTATGAGGAGGGTACAGTAAGAGAAACTTTTAGCGTGCCCACAAATCTAGTAGGGCGTGGCAGAGGCTGGTGAAGGAGAAAATCCTTCAGCGTACCCGCTCCTTTGGCAAAGGCGTTGCCGCGGCAGACTGTACTTAAAAAAAACTATTTAGCAACAGGTCGTAACAGTTTTAGACATTAGGGAAAACATCATGTTTTTAAGAATTCATAAATAGCAAGTGTGGATTATTAATGAAATCTAGAAATCTGTTACGTATATAAAGGCGTTATTTTTTGTGAATTCTAGATATTCGGTGCGTATATAAATCCGGTAGGTGGAAAGACACTGATGGCAGACAATCCTTGTAACACAAAGTTTAGCCCAAGGCGAACCTTTGATAAAGCCTTGGACGAAATGTTGTATTAGAAGAATTCACTGCTACCAGTATCTTTATTTCCACCGATTGTAGAGGTGACCAGCAAGAGGTGGGTAGGTTGGTGGTCTTTGAAAATGAGCTCCAGTGTTGACAATGTCAAGTAACTCTGTTGGTATGCAACAGTGGTAAACATAAGTATAAAATTTCCTTACACACATTGTATACAATTGTATACAAGTAGATGAATAGGACACATGTATAACACTTTGGTTATTCATTGTGATATCTTTATTACTTAAATACAGATACCAAAGTGTTGCAAGTGTGCTTTGCTCATCAGCTTCTCGGTACTGAATACCATTTATAATTTAACATAGGTATAATGTATTTGGGAACCTGCAAGCTGAGATGCAAGACGAGGAGGACCTTGAAGTGGTCCTTAACAGTGAATGATCCTAAGCTCACTAAACCGTGTAACTAACACACTACTAGCTAACAAACTACTAAGCTCATACCTAGACATCGTGATTCCAGAACATTAGAAGCAACATTGACATTCTAACACTGTCCAATTTTTAGTCGCTAACTTGTATAGAGAGGACCAAGATAAACTTGGCAAAATCCAGTTAAATCAGTGGATTATTTTTTACCTTTTAAGTTAGCAGTGTCTGTGCTGCTTGGGCACCTGCCTCACAAACTTGGTGAAACCCAAACCCAAGCTGAGATCAAAGAAGGGCAAGAAAACTCGGATCTTCACGCAGCAAGAAACCCGACAAAGAAATACCCTTAGAAAAGAAAACTTTTTTCCAGGAAATGGAGACTACGCGATCTCGTTCAGACTTCGAAGAGGAACAAATTTGACACTCAGACGTGAAGAACACTGATTTGATACCCCGGGGCAGGAAACGTGAAGAACACTGATTTGATACTCCGGAGCAGGAAACGTGAAGAACACTGATATGAAACTCGGGGGCAGGAAATGTGAAGAACAGTGCTATGAAACTCGGGGACAGGAAATGTGAAGAACACTGATATGAAACTCGGGGGCAGGAAATGTGAAGAACACTGATATGAAACTTAGCACATAGCAAAGTATATAGTAATAATAAATCCAAAGTTTATTTCCTACTTTCTTATTAAATACCAATGTACGTTTTTCAATTCGGCGTGGTAATTCTTTGCATCTGTCATGGCTGCAGTGTGATCGGGAAGGAAGAGGTGGAGGGCAGGGAGAAAGTCTTCTATATTATGCTGACCTCGGTAGTCTAGATCAGAGGTTATTAACCTTTTTTTTTGCGATTACAGACCCCCAGTGGATTGTCCAATATGTCCCACACCAAACTGTGGAAAACATCTTCATCACCACCAGTCCCATTAGGTGAAAGTAAGACTTCAAAAGATGTCAATAGCTTGGTTTTACTTTATATTTGGATAGCTAGGAACAAAACAGCTAAGAGAAAATCTTAACGATTTTATATTTATTGTACGTATTCACTATCATATCGTATTATGGTAGTATACAAGTTAATGAATAAGATACAGGTGCAGCACTGAAACGTTTCACCTGCATAGCAGGCTTCTTCAGTCGAATATATGGGTGATTTTAATATTAGAAACGGTGGAAAAGTTGAGAGGTATTTTTTAAAGGTATTCTGTCCCTCAGCCTTGATTAAAGGTGGGCAGTTCTTGATCTTCAGGCTACGGAACTGACCACCTTCAGTCATGGTCATAGGTATGTCGCAGCAGTGTTCCACAGACAAAGATCCTATATTGTTTATAATTACCGAGGTGCCCGTAGGGACCTCGCGGGTACTTTGCGAAGAGCCTTTAGATAATTCAATGTGGATTTTAAAAGTTGTTGGTTATTTTAGTTTAGTATGAAATGTTTATTTGCATTGAATGTTTATGTTTGTGGTTTTTATTGTTTGTTAATTTTTATCCTTATGTTTTGTGCATTTTGTGTATAATTTTTAAGTGTATATGAACGATGAGTGACGTGAACGGTCAGACGTCACAACTACTACAGGCTCAACCTCTATAGACACAGAGGTTGAGCCTGTTGTTAATAGGTTGATAGACAGCAACCCTCCCTCTAGACCGCAGCGGTACGCAACCTGCGGTTCGTGGATCCCTAGGGACCCGCGAAGATAGTACTGGGGGTCCGTGAGCTAAGTTCAAAATTTCAAAGACTGCAGTGTAAAATGTATAATTACTCACGATAAGGCTGATAAAGATAGACTGGAGAAATAAGAAACAGTTTTAGGGATTATTTTCCTCTCCCTGATACCAATAGCAAGTGGGGTTAGGTATCCATTTTATGTAGATATAAAAAATATAAAAGATATAATTGCAAATGAAGAAAAATAGTATTGTCGAGCTTAAGTGTGACACCTCACTGAAGTGAAGTTTCATTCATCACAACTTATCAGACTTTTGGTTACATGTGAAAATAAGTAGCCAGAAGTGGTATCCAAAGTACTGAGATATTTAATGTCATTCCCCACTACATATTTATGTGAGCAGACTTTCTCCCACCTGTTAAATATAAAAATCCAATACAGAAACAGGATGAATGTGGAACCTGATCTAAGATTAAAATTGTCTGCCATTGAACCGGAAATTCGGAACATAGTGTCAACAAAGCAGCATCAACCATTTCATTAAACAAGTAAGTTTTTTAATACTGGCATTTATTTAATTGTATACTCAGTTACATGTCTTTCAGCTGAGAGGAACTGGAAACAGTTGGTTAGCAAAAATCGGCTTGTTGAGTAGACAGACCTTTCAAAACCTGGGGTCTGTGAGAAAATGTAATTTAATGAAAGGGGTCCTTGGTGGTGAAAAGAGTGCCGGGTCACCACATGGAGAAGACCCGGGCCACGACCCGTCCTGGCGAACCCACCTATACCCACCGTAGGGAACCACTGCTCTAGGGCCTTACTCTACTAGCCTTCTCTTAGAGTAGTAAGAAACGGAAGCCTGTTAAGCGCTCTGCACTCTGGTAGGGATGCTGGGAGTTTCTTTTTGACTTGCGGATAGAAGATAGGTAAACTCTGTCTGTCTGTCTCTCTCTCTCTCTCTCTCTCTCTCTCTCTCTCTCTCTCTCTCTGGTGTAGCATTTTTCTCATTTATTCCCACCAGTTACATCACGGGAAACACTACACAACGTAGTTATCCCGGTAATTACAACTTATATAAACCAGTGCCGTGTATCAGTGTGTCCTTCCCTCCCTCTGTCCAGCCTTCCCTCCCTCTGTCCAGCCTTACCTGCGCCCAGCCTTCCCTCCGTCTGTCCAGCCTTCCCTCCGTCTGTCCAGCCTTCCCTCCGTCCAGCCTTCCCTCCGTCAGTCCAGCCTTCCCTCCGTCTGTCTAGCCTTCCCTCCGTCCGTCCACCTACCCTCCGTCCGTCCAGCCTTCCCTCCGTCCGTCCAGCTTCCCTCCGTCGTCCAGCCTTCCCTCCGTCCGTCCAGCTTCCCTCCGTCCGTCCAGCCTTCCTCCTTCCGTCCAGCCTTTCCTCCGTCCGTCCAGCTTCCTCCGTCCGTCAGGCCTTCCCTCCGTCAGTCCAGCCTTCCCTCCGTCCGTCCACCTACCCTCCGTCCGTCCAGCCTTCCCTCCGTCCGTCTAGCTTTCCCTACGTCCGCCCAGCCTTCCCTCCGTCCGTCCACCTACCCTCCGTCCGTCTAGCTTTCCCTACGTCCGTCCAGCCTTCCCTCCGTCCGTCCAGTTCCTCCGTCCAGCCTTCCTCCGTCTCTAGCTTTCCTACGTCGCCAGCCTCCTCCGTCCGTCTAGCTTTCCCTACGTCCGCCCAGCCTTCCCTCCGTCCGTCTAGCTTTCCCTACGTCCGCCCAGCCTTCCCTCCGTCCGTCTCTGCATGAGAGTGCTGATTCCCGTGTTCCTTGTGGTTACCCACGTTCAGGTACCGACTTCTGTACTGGTGTTCAGACTCTCATTTGCGAGTATCGTAGGAGGATAAGTATTGTAGTATTATAAGTATCGTAAGATAAGTTTCGTCGAATTGCGATAGGTATCGTAGGATGGATAAGTACCGTAGGACAATAACTATCGTAGGATGACATGTGGTGTAAGGAAGATTAATATCTTTGGATAAGTATCGTAGGAGGGTGAGTATCGTAGGATGTTGGATATCGTAGGATGAGTATCGTGGGATGTTGAGCATCGTAGGATGAGTATCATAGAGTGAGTATCATAGGATGATGAGTATCATAAGATGAGTATCGTAGGGTGATTAGTATTTTAGGATAAGTATCGTAGGATGAGTATCGTAGTTGTTTTATGATTCAATTGGTACTTTTGTTGGGAATATTGTATTGGTACTCTTGTAGTGAATGTTGTAGTGGTACTTTTGTAGTGGTGCTCCTGTAGTGGGTGTTGGTGTCTGCGGGGTGGCAGGTGTGCGCAAGGCGGCCGCAGAGTGCCTAGGAAGCTTCACCTGGTGACGCACGACGATTGGACGCCAGTCTGCACATCTTGCGTCGTAACCTTAACCTGGTGACGCACGACGATTGGACGCCAGTCTGCACATCTTGCGTCGTAACCTTAACCTGGTGACGCACGACGATTGGACGCCAGTCTGCACATCTTGCGTCGTAACCTTAACCTGGTGACGCACGACGATTGGACGCCTGTCAGCGCATCTTACGTGGACGTGTGTTCCGTCAGCCTCGCAGGTTAGAGCACTGACCAGGGTGCTCAGAAAGCTGTGGTGGGAAGCGGTGTTTGTGTTTTTATGTATCGTGGTTGGTGGTGGTGGGTTGGATGGAACGATGGTTGTTGATGTTGGTGGGTTGATTTTAAGGGTGGTGGATAGTGGGGGTTGGTTGGTAGGATGGAGGAGTGGCTGTGGTGGTTGGATGGAAGAATGGTTGTTGGTGTTGGTGGGTTGGATGGAACGATGGTACTTGGTGATGGTGGGTTGGATTGAAGGATGGTGGTGGTGGGTCGGTTCTGAGGATGGTAGATAGTTGTGGTGGTAGTGTTGATAGGATGTATGGAGGGTGGGTAGTGGGTATGGATTGGTGGTGGGGAGGTAGGGGGGTTGGTAGTAAGTGGGCATGGAATGGTGGGGATGGGGGTGCTGGAGGTTGTAGACTGGACGAGAGAGGGTGGGTAGGGTAGGTGGTCGGCATGGGGCAGGGAGTCAGCAGCAGCTGCTGGGGGCCGGCCGGGCAGCTGGTGGCCAGATGCACTCCCACGGTCTGAGACCTCATACCACTCTACCTGGTACCCCCATACCCAGCTCCTCTACCTGATACCATGTTGCCTCCTGCTACCCTCCACACATGTTACTCCCCCATACCATGAACCCTCCCCTATCATACCCATACCACGAACCCTCCCATACCATACCAATACCATGTACCCTCCCTACCATACCCATACTATATACTGTATATGGGTACCAATGAGTATTCCGGTATATAAGTTCGCCAGTACCAAGTACTTAAATACCCTCTACCTGGTATATCTGGAGTATACCTGGATACCTGGAGAGGGTTTCGGGGTCAACGCCCCCGCGGCCCGGTCTGAGACCAGGCCTAGTAATTAGTATCACAGTGCCCTAGTCCTGGGTATTTATATATTAGGTCAAACTTGAGAATCCTGCACCTATTTACTACCCAGGGAGGTAGTACACTACTGTCGTTTGAGTGAATGGAAAGTACTACCCAGGGAGGTAGTACACTACTGTCGTTTGAGTGAAGGGAAAGTATTACCCAGGGAAGTAGTACAGTACTGTCGTTTGAGTGAAGGCAAAGTACTACCCAGGGTTGTAGTACAGTACTGTCGTTTGAATGAAGGGAAAGTGCTACCCACGGGGGTAGTACAGTACTGTCGTTTGAGTGAAGGGGAAAGAACTACCCAGTGGGGTAGTACAGTACTGTCGTTTGAGTGAAGGAAAAGTACTACCCAGGGAGGTAGTACACTACTGTCGTTTGAGTGAAGGGGAAAATACTACCCAGGGAGGTAGTACTCTACTGTCGTTTGAGTGAAGGGAAAGTACTACCCAGGGGGGTAGTACACTACTGTCGTTTGAGTGAAGGGGAAAGTACTACCCAGGGGGGGTAATACAGTACTGTCGTTTGAGTGAAAGGAAAGTACAACCCAGGGGGGTAGTACAGTACTGTCGTTTGAGTGAAGGGGAAAGTACTACCCAGGGAAGTAGTACACTACTGTCGTTTGAGTGAAGGGAAAGTAGGGAGGTAGTACAGTACTGTCGTTTGAGTGAAGGGGAAAG
The DNA here is from genome assembly GCA_009830355.1 of Cherax destructor. Lineage (NCBI taxonomy): Eukaryota > Metazoa > Arthropoda > Malacostraca > Decapoda > Parastacidae > Cherax > Cherax destructor. The sequence goes on from WNWK01000075.1 coordinate 114,881, forward strand.
TACTACCCAGGGAAGTGGTACAGTACTGTCAAATGAGCAAAACTAAGACCTGTGCAACGTTTCGTACTCTGGCAGAGTGGCAAGTGAAGGGTTCTTGAGCCAATGAATTGGAGCTCCCGTCCCCTTCCTCGTATCAAACTTGATTACACATTTCAACACCTATGCAGTATGAGGGGGACTTCCTGTTGCACTTGTTGATTCCCTGCACGAGTAGTATTGTTCGATCAGTCGACGTTTCTTTCGTGCATACAGCGAGCAGCAGTAGTTTGATTGACCAGGTTGTCAAAACGGGCTGATGAAAAATAGAATTATCAACATTAACTGTAAACATCAACTATCAACTTTTATGGTACGGTGATTCTTTTTTTTTCGTCTGGGTTGATCGGAAGTGCTGGACACACACACACACACACACACACACACACACACACAAGTCGTGCTGAATAGGTAAAACTGGTCAGTTAGCAAGAACTCATTTAAAATTAAGTCCTTTTAAAAAAAAAATATATATACATTTAATATATTTTTTCATTGATATTAATATAAAAATTAATTTTGTACCAAAAGAACCTTAGAAAACTTATCTAACCTTATTATAACAAGCGCAATTTATTTTAGCCTAATCCAACTAAATATATTTTATAAAAGTTTTCAATAATTTAATAAGCAAACACAATGAAATATATTTTTTCGTTAGGTTCAGAATGATTTTTGCGAAATTATTGCATACACAAATTTTCGCTTGCCCTATTCGGCAAGAAGTGATGATTCTTTTGCATATATATATATATATATATATATATATATATATATATATATATATATATATATACCACTGGCTGTCTTCAAGAAGGCACTGGACAGGCACCTAAAGTCAGTAATGACCAACCGGGCTGTGGTTCGTACGTCTCAGACCGAGCTGCGGGGGCTTTGACCCCCGAAACTCTCCAGGTTTAATATATATATATATATATATATATATATATATATATATTTTATATATATATATTATATATATATATATATATATATATATAATGTAAACAATGACATTCCTCCATGCCTTGCAATACTACATGCCGACAGATGTCTCGACCACAGCTGTCGAACACACGTGTATGGAGGCCAGGTGCAGGTTGTAATGACTCTTAATACCAGTACAGGTGTCATGAGGGTAGTATTAGAACCACCTTGTGTGTGTGTGTGTGTGTGTGTGTGTGTGTGTGTGTTCTGTGATGGTTAATGACAGACGTCATTGAGCCTCTCTCTCCCTCTCTCTCTCTCTCTCCCTCTCCCTCTCTCTCTCTCTCTCTCTCCTCTCCTCTCTCTCTCTCTCCCTCTCCCTCTCTCTCTCTCTCCTCTCGATACACACAAACATACACATGTAACCCAAACATTATTGATTAATAGGACCTGTTTGGATGCTCCGAAAATCAATACGTCTCTCGCTCCTCTCCCAAAAACAAAAATGTTACTACTAGTATTACTACTACTACTGTTGCTGCTGCTGCTATTATCACTGAGTAATTCAGCTGTGTACTGTAGGCAAATACAAGTTACTGTCACAAGGTTGACATTAACTGTATGACTGGCTTGTATCATCAGCAACAAGTGCTAACAGCACAAGGAGAGTGGTGTAGATGTCTTCTGTTTGAGTGGCTGGTATCATCAAGTGCTAGTATGACTGGCTCGTATCATCATCAACACGTGCTAGTATGACTGGCTGGCATCATCATCAACAAGTGCTATTATGACTGGCTGGTATCATCATCAACACGTGCTAACAGTCACCTCCATATTGATTGTTTGCCAGTTAAAGGGCACTCTGGGCCGCTTTAGACAGGCGCAAGTGGGTCGATTACGTAGCTGGTGTTGGGGGGGTGGGGAGAAGGCTGTTCAGTGCTTGTTAGGAGGTGAAATGTGTTTGTGTTTTTCTGAAAAGTGTTTGTATCTATGAAATGTTTATGTGAAATGTTTGTATCTTTGAAATTTTGCTTCTTCGAAATATTTGTATCTGTGAAATGTGTTTATTTTTCTGAAATGTTGATATCTGGTTTCATTAGCACTAGGTTTTATTAAGCATATGTTTTATTAGTAGGCCTAGGTTTAAACAAAACTATGTATTATTAGGGCTAGGTTTTAATAGGTTTCTTACCTGTGAGTCCCTTCTGTTATGTTCTGTAATAGGTCGAGGCTTTATTCTTAGGCTAAAAGAAGATAACATGAAGATCACGTCATAACTAAGACAACAAGATCACGGCATAATTAAGACAACAAGATCACGTGATAACTAAGATAACAAGATCACGGCATAATTAAGACAACAAGATCACGGCATAACTAACAAGATCACGTCGTAACTAAGACAACAAGATCACGTCGTAACTAAGACAACAAGTTTACGTCGTAACTAAGACAACAAGATCACGTCGTAACTAAGACAACAAGATCACGTCGTAACTAAGACAACAAGATCACGTCGTAACTAAGACAACAAGATCACGTCATAACTAAGACAACAAGATCACTTAATAACTAAGACAACAAGATCACTTATAGAACACAGTTCAACATATGGAGGAGAAGTGGAAGAGAATTGTTCAATGTAGGAACATGTGAGGGAGAAGAGAGGTGAGACTGATGAATGGTTAATGTAGGGAGGAGGGGAAGGTGGGGTGAGAGAGGGATTACGGGAGAGAGTAATGCAGGAGGATGGGAGGGATAACGGAAGGGAGTAATGCAGGTGGGAGGGTCACGTGCAACACGTGGTAGTTGTGGTGTGTGGTGTGTGTGTACTCCTATTTATACATGCCTACAGTATTTGTACACTCTTGATTGCACTTCCCTATTTTGTCGCACATATTTGTACTTACCTATTTATACTCGTATTTGCACTCTATCACGTCTTTCTTTGAAGATGTAGTGTGTACGTGTGTGTGTGTTCACGTGTGTATATATATATATATATATATATATATATATATATATATATATATATATATATATATATTATATATATATATATGTGGTTGTAGGAGTCAAGTCATAGCTCCTGACCCCGCCTCTCAACTTGCCGCTTGCCATATTCAATTCCTTTTAGCTTCGTGGGCCCTAACGTACTTGCTCTTGAAACTACCTCTTCGTCGAGGTCATACTTCCTGACTACCCTGAGACTGAAGAAATACTTCCTGACATCCATGTGGCTCGTATTTGTGATTGAAGGGGCCGATTCAAGCTCCTGGCCCCGCTTCTTCGCTGGTCGTTACTAGGTGCACTCTCTCCCTGCTCCGAGAGCTTTATCGTACCTCTTCTTAAAGCTGTGTGTGTTTGTGTGTGATTTTGTGTTCTGAAGAGAGGTGTGAGTGTGTTTGAGTGAAGCTTGTGACTACTGGTGATGTTTTGAGGAAGAGGGAAGGGTTGCCATGGGAAGTGGTGATGGTGGGCAGGAGGTGGAGTAGGGGTTGTTGGGGCGTGGGTACAAGTGACGCCGTCCTGCCATCTGGACCCCAACACACCTGCCATCTATCCACTCCACACCAAGCCATTTTCAAAATCGCATACACACACTAGCTAATTTTTGATCATCTGCATCGCATCATCCACAGAATTGTCTGCTATCATTGTAAAATAAATATGTATCGACGTAAAATTAGTGTTGGCACGTATAATTACAACTGTAAATGATACTTGGCAACTGTACGCACGCGCGTCCCGACGCACGTGCTGAGGCGGGCGAAGGCGCACGCGCATGATGCCTTGATATTACATCATATACACGTGCTCACAGCCGCGTGTTTGAGGATTACAACAAGCTTGCCTTCCCTCGTAGCGGCACGGACCTTGTGTCTGCATCATCTGCTGCTGTATCTGATTTAGACACTGCTGAGTATGTGATTGTAGAAGGGGTTGAGAGAGGGGGATTGTTGGTGGGGTGTTGTAGAGGGGTCTGGTAGTGGCGTCAGTGGTGGTAGTGGTGGTGACCAGCTGGGCTGTGTACAATGGTAGGAACCCCAAGTACACACAGCTGCTGGTGCCGCCTAATCTATACACTGCCACCACCACCTGCACCTACACTGCCACTACCACCTGCACCTACACTACCACTACCACCTGCACCTACACTACCATTACCACCTGCACCTACACTGCCACTACCACCTGCACCTACACTACCACTACCACCTGCACCTACACTCCACCACTCACCACCTCACCTCACCACCTGCCTACCACTCACACCTACACGACCACTACCACCTGCACCTACACTACCACTACCACCTGCACCTACACTGCCACCACCACCTGCACTACCACTACCACCTGCACCTACACTACCACCACCACTTGCACCTACACTACCACCACCACTTGCACCTACACTACCACCACCACCTCACCTACACTACCACCACCACTTGCACCTACACTACCACCACCACCTGCACCTACACTACCACCACCACTGCACCTACACTACCACCACCACCTGCACCTACACTACCACCTGCACCTACACTGCCACCACCACCTGCACCTACACTACCACCTGCACCTACACTACCACCTGCACCTACACTACCACCGCCACTTGCACCTACACTACCACCACCACCTCACCTACACTACCACTACCACCTGCACTACACTACCACTCACACCTCGCACCTACACTACCACACCACCTGCACCTACACTACACTACCACCTGCACCTACACTACCACTACCACCTGCACCTACACTACCACCACCACCTGCACCCACACTACCACTACCACCTACACCTACACTACCACTACCACCTGCACCTACACTACCACCACCACCTGCATCTACACTACCACTACCACCTGCACCTACACTACCACTACCACCTGCATCTACACTACCACTATCACCTGCACCTACACTACCACTACCACCTGCACCTACACTACCACTACCACCTGCACCTACACTACCACTACCACCTGCACCTACACTACCACTACCACCTGCACCTACATTACCACTACCATCTGCACCTTCCCTATCACTACCACCTGCGCCTACACTACCACAACCATCTGCACCTACACTTCCACTACCACCTGCACCTACACTACCACTACCATCTGCACCATCCCTATCACCATCACCTGCCCCTACACTACCACTACCACCTGCACCTACACTACAACTACCATCTGCACCATCCCTATCACCACCACCTGCACCTACACTTCCACTACCACCTGCACCTACACTACCACTACCATCTGCACCATCCCTATCACCACCACCTGCGCCTACACTACCACTACCACCTGCACCTACACTACCACTACCACCTGCGCCTTTATCACCACCATCTGCACCACCATTATCAAACAGATAACACCCATATCACAGAGATAAAACAGCATCACAGATATGACATCCACAGCATCACACGGATGGCAACCACAGCATCACAGATGACACCCAGAATATCACTTATGACACCCACATCATCAGGCAGATGACACACACAGTATCCCATATGTCACCGACAGCATCTGACAGATGACATACACACACAGTGTTGCAAGACACTCACAGCATCAGACAGATGACAGACACAGTATTGCAAGACACTCACAGCATCAGACAGATGACAGACACAGTATTGCAAGACACTCACAGCATCAGACAAATGACAGACACAGTATTGCAAGACACTCACAGCATCACATAGACGACACTCACAGCCTTGCCCACCACGACAACCATCTTTTAAAGCCTCCACAACTACCAGGGTAATTACTCAACCATTAACGAGGGGAAGAAGCTGCCAGTACCCGGAAGCATAAATTGGGCACGCGCGCGACGCCTGTCACCCCGCGTTGCCACGTGTTGAATGGAGGCCACGTGCGCGGCGTGCGTCACTCACTGCGCCAGCCGCACAAGTTTGTCTTCCTTGGCTAAGATGCGCACCTTGTAGACTACTATGTATTTTTAACAAACCATTTTGTATTTTTTCTTCTGTCCCTATTTTTCTTTCCGGCTTGTTTCTTTTTTTTCTCTTTCTCAAATGTTATCATTCTTTCTCTCTTTCGTAAGAATAAAAGAAAGTTGTGTTAGTGTGTCAGGCTGTGTTGTTGTGTGTAAAAGGCTGAATTAGCGTATGTAAATATTCCTAATAGAGAATTCAGATCAAGCATGAATGACCCTAAATGTATAAGCAACAGACTAAAACGTCTCTAGTTAATGATCCAAGTCGGAAAGAAACGTTGTCAAATTTTCTTTCTCCTGAGTTCGGGATATTTGTGTAAATTATCTCTGGGGTAAAAGGAGACATTTACAGGCGAATTAAAAAAAAGTGATGAGGGATCACCTTAATGAACAATATATCCAGTTTGAGAGAGAAATAAAAAAAAATGAATTAGGTTGCGAGGGAATCAAAGACCAGGTATTAAGGCATATTATGGAAACGCTAGGACCACAGGAATGTAACTCAGGTCAGCTCACTGTTAGTGACAATGAAATGCGTATTACTTTCAAAACTTATTTCCAGAAATCAGTAATTATACTGGACAGGACGAAAACAAATTGTGCAGTATCAAAGTCACTGGTCTTCAGACAGCTAGGTAGGTTGAAGCCAAACAAGTCAGCGGCCCTGATGAGCTGTTTGCAAGAGCTTTAAAAGAATGTAAAAAGGAACTTAGCAAGCCAATAGCATTCTCTTCAGCAGATCACTACAAACAGATATCAGACAGAATAAAGGGCAAATGTTATGTCTATTTACAAAGCAGATAGGTCCTTAGCTGCAAATTGTAGACCTGCTAACCTAACTTCAATTGTGGGAGCGTTGAGGCAATCAGTAATTGTTGATACAATTCGAAGTCATCTTTAAAGCTTAATTTGATCAGTGAATCTCGACACAGTTTCACAAAGGTGCGTTCTTGCCCTAGTCGAGGCGGGAAGAATATGGTATTGTGTATGTGGACTTCAGTAGGGACTCTGAAAGTTCTGTAAAGGAGATTTAGAAAGTAGCGGCAGATTGAGTAGGAAAACTTATTTCCTGGTTCAAGGCATAGCTGACCAAAAGGCAACAGAGAATTTGCATTAACGGGGAGAAATCGGAATGGTGACTTGTTACGAGTGGTGTGTCACAGGGGTCAGTGTTGGGACTCTTGTTCTTCATAATCTACATAAACGACAGTGATCAGAGAATAAATAACGACGTAAGTTTACCGATGACACAAAAATAGGCCGTCAGATAATTTCTGATGCGGACACTAGATAGCTACAGAATGACCTGGACAGGTCGTTGTTGTGGTCTGAGAATTGGCAGATTCAATTCAACGCACATAAGTGTAAGGCTCTAGTTCTAGGAAAATGAAACAACTATGGGACTTAAAAGCTAAATAACGCAGATCTTAGTCAAAGTAAATACGGAAAAGATATAGGAGTTATGGCTAGTAGAAATTTAAAGCCAAAACAACAGTGCATAGTTGTTCGAAATAAAGCTAATACAATTCTTGGCTTCATTTCAAGAAGTATAAACAATACTTTATATACGAGTAACTTTGGTTGGACCTCATTTAGATTATGCTCTCACTTCTAGTTTCCATATTACAGGATGGATGTAAATGCGCTCAAATGGTGAGGAACTGCTCTAGGAGAGAGAGCTCAGGAGTGGGTGAGGAACTGCTCTAGGAGAGAAGCTCATGAGAGAATGGGTGAGGAACTGCTCTAGGAGAGAGAGCTCATGTGAGAGAGTGGGTGTGAGGAACTGCTCTAGGAGAGAGCTCTGAAGATGGGTGAGGAACTGCTCTAGGAGAGAGCTCGTGATAGAAGTAGGGGTGAGGAAACTGCTCTAGGAGGGGGAGACTCTAGAGAGGGGGTGGGTGAGGAACTGCTCTAGGAGAGAGAGCTCATGAGAGAGTGGATGAGGGGAAACTGCTCTAGGAGAGAGGCTCATGAGAGAGTGGGTGAGGAACTGCTCTAGGAGAGAGAGCTCATGAGAGAGTGGGTGAGGAACTGCTCTAGGAGAGAGAGCTCATGAGAGAGTGGGTGAGGAACTGCTCTAGGAGAGAGAGCTCATGAGAGAGTGGGTGAGGAACTGCTCTAGGAGAGAGAGCTCATGAGAGAGTGGTGAGGAACTGCTCTAGGAGAGGAGCTCATGAGAGAGTGGGTGAGGAACTGCTCTAGGAGAGAGAGCTCATGAGAGAGTGGGTGAGGAACTGCTCTAGAGAGAGAGCTCATGAGAGAGTGGGTGAGGAACTGCTCTAGGAGAGAGAGCTCATGAGAGAGTGGGTGAGGAACTGCTCTAGGAGAGAAGCTCATGAGAGAGTGGGTGAGGAACTGCTCTAGAGAGAGAGCTCATGAGAGTGGGTGAGGAACTGCTCTAGGAGAGAGAGCTCATGAGAGAGTGGGTGAGGAACTGCTCTAGGAGAGAGGCTCATGAGAGTGGGTGAGGAACTGCTCTAGGAGAGAGAGCTCATGAGAGAGTGGGGGAGGAACTGCTCTAGGAGAGAGCTCGTGAGAGAGTGGGTGAGGAACTGCTCTAGGAGAGAGAGCTCAAGAGAGAGTGGGTGAGGAACTGCTCTAGGAGAGAGAGCTCGATGGAGAGTGGGTGAGGAACTGCTCTAGGAGAGAGAGCTCATGAGAGTGGGTGGAGGAAACTGCTCTAGGAGAGAGAGCTCATGAGAGAGTGGGTGAGGAACTGCTCTAGGAGAGAGAGCTCATGAGAGAGTGGGTGAGGAACTGCTCTAGGAGAGAGCTCATGAGAGTGGGAACTGCTCTAGGAGAGTCAGAGAGAGTGGGTGAGGAACTGCTCTAGGAGAGAGAGCTCATGAGAGAGTGGGTGAGGAACTGCTCTAGGAGAGAGAGCTCGTGAGAGAGTGGGTGAGGAACTGCTCTAGGAGAGAGAGCTCATGAGAGTGGGTGAGGAACTGCTCTAGGAGAGAGAGCTCATGAGAGAGTGGGTGAGGAACTGCTCTAGGAGAGAGAGCTCATGAGAGAGTGGGTGAGGAACTGCTCTAGGAGAGAGAGCTCATGAGAGAGTGGGTGAGGAACTGCTCTAGGAGAGAGAGCTCATGAGAGAGTGGGTGAGGAACTGCTCTAGGAGAGAGCTCATGAGAGAGTGGGTGAGGAACTGCTCTAGGAGAGAGAGCTCGTGAGAGAGTGAGAGTGGGTGAGGAACTGCTCTAGGAGAGAGAGCTCATGAGAGTGGGTGAGGAACTGCTCTAGGAGAGAGAGCTCATGAGAGAGTGGGTGAGGAACTGCTCTAGGAGAGAGAGCTCATGAGAGAGTGGGTGAGGTGTAATCAACAAATTTTGCTGAAAATAAACTTTATCATTGTAAGATCAAATGGAGATAAATGTTTAAATTTATGGAGTAGAACAAATAGATTTAACAGTTAAAAAGAAAAAGGGGAACCATTAGATAGGCAGGTAGAAGTATTGGGAAGATGGAGGGAATGTTTTGAGTTGTTGAATGTTAATGGAGAGAGAAAGACAGCGATTTCTTGTATTGGGCAGCGAGGTAAACTTTTTAGGATGAGGATGAGCCAAATGTGAGTGTAGGGAAGAGGTGCGTGAGGCAATGGGTCGAGTAAAAGATGGAAAAGTACTGGGATAGATGGGATTAAGACAGGAATGTTAAAAGCAGATGGTATATTTTTTGAGTGATTGGTGCATTTGTTCAATATGTGCATGAGAAGGAAAGGTACTCAGGGATTGGCAGAGAGCATGCATATTTTCTTTTTATAACAGAAAAAAGAGATAAAAGAGAGTATAAAAACTATAGGGGAATAAGGCTGTTGAGTATACCAAGTAAATTGTAAATAATTTCGTCCGTTTATGAATTGTAAACATTCCAAAATCTCATTCGAAAATCACTGCATGTGGCAGGATTTGATGAACTTATCACAAGTCCGGTGTTTCGGACTTATATATATATATGAAGAAGAAATATATATGACGGTAATATATATAGTGTAATATGTAATATATATATATATTTATTATATATATATCAATATTTAATAATAATATATATATATATAAATAATATAATATATATATATTTATATATATTTTATATTATATATCGTGCCGAATAAGTAAAACTTGCTATTTTAGCTTAAATAGCTAACGCATCTCTTTCGTCATGCGGAACTGTAATCAAGGCAAGCTAGAAATTATATTGACATGTATGCAATTCATACTTCGATTCTAAATATTTTATATTATATATATATATATATCGCCGAATAAGTAAACTTGCATTTTGCAAATAGCAACGCTCTTGCCAATAAGCAGCTAAAATTTTACAAAAACTTAAATCATTTGACTAGAAATATTTCATTGTGTTTGTTTATTATTAAATTATTGTAAACTTATCTAAAATATATTTAGTTAGATTAGGCTAAATTAAATTGCCCTTGTTATAATAAGGTTAGGTAAGTTTTCTAAGGTACTTTTGGTACAAAAATTATTAATTTTTACATTAACATAAATGAAAAAATATATATCTTAAAGCGTTTAAGAAAAATTTAATAAAGGACTTAAATTTAAATGAGTTCTTCCTAATTGACCAATTTTACCTATTCGCCGGAACACCCTCCAGGCAGACTCCAGGCAGACTCCAGGTACAGTCGAAAGGCTTTAAACCTAAGTATTTCTCACAGCAGCAGCGGGTGTCACAGTGACCGGAAGTGTGGCTGTGATGTCGCCGGAAGTAGGTCAGCAGGATGCTAGGGAGAGGAAGGAGTGGGCGGAAGTGGAGGAAGAGTGACAGGGAGAGAGTAGGGGTGAGAGAGGGAAGGAGGAGGAGCAGGAGCAGGGCACCAGACCGGGGTTCAACTGGGGTGACCTTACAAAAATAGAACATTCCTGGCCTATTTTTTTCCCCTTCTAATTCGTTTTCCTTATTAGGTTCAAATTTTATCTTCCCTTTAACGATATATATATATGCAAAATGACCACGGGGGAGGAATTGAATGATAGCTCTAGGTTTTTCGTGTTGCAATCAACACATCATCAGGAGCTGATGATGTGATCAAGCAAACACGTACAGAGGAAGCGTTTTTGCTGAATGAGGGAAGAGGGAAGCAGTAGACGATTAGTGCCCCAGACATACCAACCTGTACCCAGTGGTTGGTATGCTGGGTACTCACGCACGCTTGCTGGAAGTCTAAGCCCCTTGCACACAAAACCTTCCTTACCCCTTCCCTCCAACTTTTTCTAGGACGACCCCGTATCCCGCCTTCCACTATGGATTTATACGACCTCCAAGTCATTCTATTTTGTTCCAGTCTCTCTAAATGTCCGAACCACTGCATAATATTTTTTAGAAACCCCGCACCTCCTAATCTTCAAGCTACGGATTCTCTGCATAATGTTCACACTGCACATTGCCCTCAGACACGACATCTCCACTGTTCCAGCCTTCTCCTTGTAACATTCACCACCCATGCTTCACATCCATATAAGAGTATTGATGCCACTATACTCTCATACATTTCCCTATTTGTTTCCATGGATAACGTTCTTTGTCTCCACAGACTCCCCAGTGCACCACTCACCCTTTTGCCCCCATCAATTCACCTCGTTTTTCATAAACCCGTCTGCTGAGAAGTCCTCTCCAAATATCTGAATACTTGAAAAGATTGACGGACTGATCACAATAACACCAGGCTGAGGGACTGATTACCTCAAACTCCTGATCCTCAACCATTCTTCTCAGTATTGGACTGATGAAGCCACTGGTTGGCGAAACGTTTCCACAATAAAGATACCCAAGTGTTGCACAAGTGTCTAATTCATCATCCTGTTGGTTCTCTGAACCATTTATCTACAAAGAAAATTTTTGCATCAACTTGGTTACTAATGGACCCAGACTCCTCACTATCAGCTCCTTCCTCAGGATGCGACCCACAACTTGGTTACTAATGGACCCAGACCCCTCACTATCAGCTCCTTCCTCAGGATGCGACCCACAACTTGGTTACTAATGGACCCAGACCCTCACTATCAGCTCCTTCCTCAGGATGCGACCCACAACTTGGTTACTAATGGACCCAGACCCTCACTATCGCCTTCTCGGATGCACCCACAACAGTTACTAATGGACCAGACCTCACATGACTGATCATTAAGACAGCTGGTGTACTGATACATCAAGACAGCTGGTGTACTGATACATCAAGACAGCTGGTGTACTGATACATCAAGACAGCTGGTGTACTGATACATCAAGACAGCTGGTGTACTGATACATCAAGACAGCTGGTGTACTGATACATCAAGACAGCTGGTGTACTGATACATCAAGACTGCTGGGTTTACTGGTAGATCGAGACAGCTGGTGTTAATAACAAGCCTATTTCTACGACTAAGAAATAACCTCACACATAGGCGAGGCTACCACGACGTTTTGGTCCTAGTACCTTTCTTGTCCCGTCCCTGTCTGCTGGCCTATATATACTCCCACCTTCTCTCCTTTTTTGTTAGTGTGACTTTGTAAATGGTCCAAGTCGGACCGAAACGTCGTCGTAATCTCCTCTCTTCTATGTGTGGGTTATTTGTGTACAGCTGGTGTTCTGATAGATCAGGGGAGAAACTCCCACATACTTCTCTTCCTCCTTCTTTTCTCCCACACTGTCTCCTCCCCTTTTATTTTTTCCCTGTCCCCTCCTCCTCCTCCTCTTGCTCCTCATCATGTGTTCCTCCTGGTGTAGGTGCTGTAGGGTTCACCTACAGTACTGACCCAGGTGCCAGGTGACCTCCAGCTGTTGTCAAGGTCACCTTCCCACGAAGCTCGCAAGCTTGCCTCCCCTCTTCCCTTTCCCTTACATCCCCTACCTCCCTAACTCCCATCCCTATTCCCCCTTCCCTTGTCCCGTGTCTTTCATTCTTGCCTTGTATCATCCCTTTCATCCATACTTTCTCGCATCCTCTTCATCCATGCCTTCTCACATCCCTTTCATCTTTGTCTTTATTCTCCCCTCTCTCTTGCATCTTTCCAACTTTTCCTCCACACTTGTTGCCATGCGTGTGTAAATGCACGCTGGAAATTTTGATGAGCGCACCGTGCTGCCAGGCGTTAATTTACATTAGCAGAGCAAACCTGAGGTAAAATAAAATGTTAAAATTTAAACGTAATTCAACGTACAGAAAGCACGAACAGCAAGTCGTGTGAGTTTGGCTTCTCTAATTGGAGAACAGGTGAGACCTGGCCGCCAGGGGCAGTGACCCTTTGAAAATAGTTTTCAGGTAACCATACTTTCTGTCTCTCTCTCTTTCTTTCTCTCTCTCACCTCAAGAATGTGTCATCCACTCGGTGCATAACTGAAACTCCACCTGATCACCAAGCCGTCAAAATATATAGCTGGGAGTTAATGTACTGGTGCTGAGAAACATCCTGGGAGATAGTGTACACAGGAATCACAGTGCTGAGGAATCACAATACAGGAGCGGCACAGTAGTGAGCATTAAGAACAAGTCATAGACAGGAACTAGAGGACAAGGGATTCAGATACAACAAACCTGGTAGATCACGATAAGCTTGGTAGATCACGATAAGCTTGGTAGATCACGATAAGCTTGGTAGGTCACGATAAGCTTGGTAGGTCACGATAAGCTTGGTAGGTCACGATAAGCTTGGTAGGTCACGATACGTGTCACGATAAGCTTGGTTCACGATAAGCTTGGTAGTCACGATAAGCTTGGTAGGTCACGATAAGCTTGGTAGGTCACGATAAGCTTGGTATATCACGATAAGCTTGGTAGGTCACGATAAGCTTGGTAGGTCACGATAAGCTTGGTATATCACGATAAGCTTGGTAGGTCACGATAGGTTATCACGATAAGCTTGGTAGGTCACGAAAACGGTAGGTCACGATAGGCTATTCGCATTACTTTACTACTGTTGTAGGTCTGACAAACTGTTCAACATTACTATCATTACTACTATTACTACTACTACTACTACTACTACTGTTACCAGCACTGCAACTACGTATAACTTTAATAATAAAATAAAAAAAGAAATAAGAGAAATGTTGAATATTATGGAAGTCTCAGCTCTAACCGCACAGTGTCGTACAGTAGAGCAAGTGAGACCTGTATTCACCTATTTGTGGTTGCAGGGGTCGATTCACAGCTCCTGGCTCTGCCTCTTCGCAGGTCACTACTAGGTCCACTCTCTCCTTGCTCCATGAGCTTTATCGAACCTCTTAAAGTTATATATGGATCCTGCATCCACTACATCACTCTACAGATTGTTCCACTTCCTGACAACTCTATAACTGAAGAAATACTTCCTGACATCTATGTGACTCATCTCAGTTTTCAACTTCCAGTTGTGACCCTTGTTGCTGTGTCCCATCTCTTGAAACATTTTGTGCCTATCTACCTTGTCAATTCCTTTCAGTATTTTATATGTCGTTATCATGTCCGCTTATCCCTCCTAACCTTCAGTGTCGTCAGGTTGATTTTCCTTAACCTCGCTTCGTAGGGCATACCCCTTAGCTCCGGGACTAGTCTTGTTGCAAACCTTTGCACTTTCTCTAATTTTTTGACGTGTTTGACTAGGTGTGTGTTCCATACTGGTGCTGGATACTCCAATATGGGCCAGACGCACACAGTGTACAGTGTCTTGAATGATTCCTTACTTAGATGTTGAGACGCTGTTCTTAGGTTTGCCAGGCTCCAATATGCTGCAGCAGTTATTTGGTTGATGTGCGCCTCAGATGTGTGTGTGTGTGTGTGTGTGTGAGTGTGTGTGTGTGTGTGTAGTGTGTGTGTGTGAGTGAGTGTGAGTGTGTGTGTGTGTGTGAGTGAGTGTGGAGGGGAGTAAGAAGACTGGACAATGGGGAGAGTTGGGTCACGAGCCGAGAAAAGGCTGAATAAGCCATCTGCCATCCTTAATGTCGGCTAATTACAACGTACATGAAGATGAGAGGGAGGAGAGTGAAGACGAGAGAGAGAGACCGATCGAACACGAAATTCAAGACACTATTAAACGTTGGGTAACTTTAAGATTACGTTTCGCTTGATCTTCAAGCTTGGTCTTAAATAAGTTTGGTCTTAAATCTTCATCTAGAAAAAGCTGGGTTGTCAACCTTGGTGTTAAATCCTGTTGTTGGAAAACAAAATCTTTATTCGCAAGCTTAGTCTTTATTGCACTCTGTATTTCGTACGTTTAGCGTCTGAGAAACACGAGAAAAATAGTGTTTTATTCATTTTAAATTTATTTACTACACGAGGGTTCAGTCAGGAATGCTTCCACGCCTTAAATATTGGTTATAGTAAACTCTTTGTGTATATACACAGACACACATCAAGGTGTACGTATATGCATTTCGGTATAAGTACACAGCGATACACAACTGTTGGTCTGTATACGCTGAGAGAGACACATCTCTGTGTTGAGTTGAGCCCAGTCTCACTTCATAAGATGTCCATCAGTGTGTGTGTATGTATTATTCATGCACTATGAATATTGTCAGCGCGGCGTGTACATTCAAGCAGACTGATCATCATATCCTGGTCTCTAGCTGTCAACCCCACGTAAATCTTGTCTCAGCCTCCACACCAAATAACGTAAACGTCTGTTTTGGCGTCGTGGTAGTTATTAGAGCTCTTTCTGGTGAGCTCTTATATGCTGGTACTGGTTGTAGTGGCAACTCTGACATTCCTAACTGTGATCTTGCAAATGTTTTTGGCTACATTGGAATTTGGGAGAGGTGTTCATTTTTGTTTTGTTTTTTAAACACGCTGGCTTTTGTATTTACAATTGTAAATGAAAGTGGAGGTGACTGGAGATGGAAGTGCTGTTTTGTGACAGTTACTTAGATATAATCACTTGTATATTCCTCTGTACGATATTTTTAGACTACGGATCCTAAATGCCCTGAGAAAGAATCCAATAACACTCTGTGCTTCATTCTACTCTCATGGTACGAGTGGTAATGCATTATATCATCATTATTCGTCGGTTTATAATATACTTTAAAAATATACCGTGAAGCAACGAATATGGTATTAAATATTTTTTTCCAAAAAGGAATATAAGACGAAATGATAAAGAATAGCTTAATGGAAGGTGCTGGAGAGCTATGAACAATTTTGGAACCAGTTATTCAAGAAACTTAATAAAGTGAGATTAGAGGGGGATTAGAAAAAGGGAATTACCAATAGAAGGTTACAAATAGATGAGTGTTGAATTTCAGATTGCACTCAATGTATATCCTTAAAAAAATTTCCCTGGTCTTGTCTTTTTTATAAGTGAATTATTTACTTTTATATTAAAGTAAGAGTTATTCTGTAACATGTGGAAGGTCTTATCAGTATATAGAGGGAATGTAGAGACGGAGTATTGGGTCGTCAGAGCCTTCCAGGCCTACGACACCTCAGTGGGCCAGATGGGCTGTGAAAGAAATTGTGCTCGCGCGTGTAGGTAATTACCTTTTTGTAATTGCCTACCTGTGTGTGTGTGTGTGTGTGTGTGTATTTGGAGTATCTTTTCAGTTTGTGTGCTTATGTGTGTGTAATTAGGTCTTTACTGTATGCATTTCCTCGAGGTCAAGACATCTGTTGTCGAGGCTAAGCATCTGTTGGAGACCTCTAGCCATCTGTTGGCTGGCTTCAAGGGTACCGTTTAACAGAGCCAACAAAGGGCTGAATACATTAAATTACAGTTGCGCTTATCGTTCATAAAAGGGTAGTTTAAGCGAGACAATGGCGAGTTGGCGATCTGTAGGAGTCTGTGCGCTGATACAATGGTTACACTCACCTCTCGTGATTTGTGGCTAACTTTATGATAAAATGACCACTTAATTTAACCACTTGATTCGTTTCTCTCTCTCTCTCTCTCTCTCTCTCTCTCTCTCTCTCTCTCTCTCTCTCTCTCTCGATCTCTCGATCTCTCGATCTCGATCTAGAGAAACTTTTTTGAGTCTTGTGAAAATAAATTAATGTTTTTTTTTTTTTTTTTTTAATTTATTCTGTTTTTGTAACGCAATAAGATAATGTTTATTTGTCTTGAGTGTTTTATTTGTGTTCGTGGCTTTTATTGTTTGTTAAATTTATCTTTGTTTTATTGTGTTGTATAGTATATCATTACTTTATGTGACCACTTTACTCAACTTCCTCGGTATTTTCTGGACCAGCATGTTTATAGGGAGAAGAGAGTTAGTGGCGGGTAGTGGTAGTAGTCGTAGTGATGATGGTATTATCATGAGTGATGTGTAGTTCACGACAATATAGTTCCGTGACCGCCAGTATTCTCAAGAGTTTGGTCAACTGTAAGTTCCTTGGTTCTGAGTAACTGTGTGGGTTGTCATGATGTTTCGTATCATTTTCTTTTATATTTGTCACTTTTCATGACTAATTTGGCATAAACAAAGGTGAGTTAATATACTGGACGCATATGCACACGTACACGGGTCGTGTACTTGTGTTCTTGGATACAAGTGGTTAAGTTGATGGGAGTTTCACCGGTGTATACCTTGCTACAACCTCCACTTGGGATTTTGCAAGCACCAGTATCCACTGTTTGGTTGTGACTGCTGTTGTGCCTTACAAGGTTGTGAACAGTGCTGGACTCTGTGACAGCTACTATGTTGTCTGGTTGACTCTATTTTTGTGTGATGGAAGCTGCTTTACTAATGGTAGGGAAGCCTAAATATATTTGTTTTGGTGTCTGTTTTAGATTTACTTGTGATTTTTCTGGTTCTGTGTCTTCAGTTTAAAATAAAAGATGAAAGGTATTGTAGCTTTCTGAAAATACGTCTCCCAGAAAATCGAAACTGAAAATTTTATATTCATGTAGGAAGAAACTAATTGTAACACCTTTTTCTTGTCATGTGATATGTAGTGTATGAGGTCATTTTAAGGTGGGTTTGTGGTAACCTTGAAAAGAGCAAGAGTCTTCCTCTGCCCTTCTGATTGTTTTTATTTTATTTTTCAACGAATCGATCGTATCCCACTGAGGTAGGGTGAACTAGAAAGAAAAACAAGTCTTTCCTTTTATATTTAGTAATTTCTACAAGAGAAGGGGTTACTAGCCCCTTGCTCCCGGCATTTTAGTCGCCTCCTACGACACACATGGCTTACGGAAGAAGAATTCTAGTTTCTTCTTATGAACAAATATAATCTGCAGTTCCAGTGTTCTAGAAGATGAGTGTAAAACTGTCAAAGATATTTTCAGAAAGCTACATTACCCTTCACTTTTTATTCCAAATTGTAGACAGAACCAAAAAAAATCCTGAGTACGCTCAAAATCTATAAAAAACAGACATATATTTAGTCTTCCTTGATTTGATTTAATTATGTGTAACACCACAGTTCCTTTAACTTGAAGGTAAATATAAACAACAGTTTGGCCTTGCTATGGGCGCGCCTCTCAGTGCCGTCCAAGTTAATTTGTGGAAAGTTAAGACTCTAACTGCATCTTGACCAGCATCCCTGACCAAGTTATCAGAATGCAAAGCATAGGCGACGTTCTAGTCGTCGTGCCCAGAAATCCTGAAGTACTGAACATTCATCACCTTAAACTTAGTATTAAGTTTACTATTGAAGAAAAAAAAAGAGAACCTCTAACCTTTTCGTTGTATTAGTTTACACTGGAAGGCAGAGACTGTTGTTCAAAGTATTCAAGAAATAAACATTAAAAAATAATTGATTAACCTTATTCCCACCATGATAAAAGAACAAAAAGAGGCGTACTATAGGTTTTTTCTCAGAGCTTCTGGTATTTGTTTCCCTCGTCACCTGTTTGATGAGTGCACATACCTTACTTAGGCTTTCAGCCTTCTGCGGTGACCAGAAACTCCGGCTGGGGTTGATCATATGACTAAGACCCTCGTCAGGAAATACTTGTCCTGTTTCCTGACAAACCTAACTTACACTTTCTCTTCCATTCGATCTCTGATTACCGAGAGCAGAAACATCGATTCTGCAATTGAGAAGCCCACCACACACAGTGTGGTGGACACACCAGTCAGGAACGTGGCATCTAGTTTCCATTTGTATTTCCAATTACTTATTGAAGATAGTTACTAACTCTTCCGTCACTATTAAAGATTTAGTGCAGGAAATGCTGGAAACTCCTACATGTACAAACTAGAACTGACTTGGTTGTTGAGACTATGCTAACTAGAAATCCCCTGATTCTACCCAAGCAATTTAGACTTATATGATCTCTCCCTCTCTTCAAGATGCCATGTGCACAGAGGGACTGATTCCTACAAATATTCAAATGACTGATTTAACAACGGGTACCCTATTAATCGTTAAACCTTTAGCACCCGGTTCGCTGGTTGGGAGGCAGCCAATATGGGAATGTGACATACGCCGAATAAATTGTAACATACTCTTTGCATGCCACAATTGATATATAGTGACGGCAGTATCTAGGTTGGTTGATATCTAGTGATGGCAGTATCCAATGCTGGTTGATATCTAGTGATGGTAGCGTTTAGGTTGGTAGATATCTAGTGATGGTAGTGTCCAGGTTGGTTGATACCTAGTGAAACCAGTGTCCAGGTTGGTTGATACCTAGTGGTAGCAGTGTACTGGTTGGTTGATACCTAGTGATAGCAGTGTCCAGGTTGGTTGATAACTAGTGATAGCAGTGTCCAGGTTGGTTGATATTTAGTGATGGTAGTGTCCAGGTTGGTTGATATCTAGTGACGGCAGTGTCCAGGTTGGTTGATATCTAGTGACGGCAGTGTCCAGGTTGGTTGATATCTAGTGACGGCAGTGTCCAGGTTGGTTGATACCTAGTGGTAGCAGTGTCCAGGTTGGTTGATACCTAGTGATAGCAGTGTCCAGGTTGGTTGATATTTAGTGATGGTAGTGTCCAGGTTGATTGATATCTAGTGACGGCAGTGTCCAGGTTGGTTGATATCTAGTGACGGCAGTGTCCAGGTTGGTTGATATCTAGTGACGGCAGTGACTAGGTTGGGCAACAACATATTTGGGGACGCTGAAGCTGGCCGACTTTTACTGCGTGGTGTTAGAAACTGATACAACAGCGGCTTCTAAGCATTTTCGTCATGTCTCCCTGGCTGCTCCTGTGTTGTACACAGGCGTTATCAAGATCATCACGGTTGCAAGAGTACTTATGTTAGAGGGCTCTCAGATGAGGGACCCCTCCCCCCTCTCTGCCACCTATATATTTCCTGGCACATCCTCCCACAGGGTATGATAAGACTACCTTGGTTCATTGACCAATCACAGGCGAACTCGCCAAAGCTGAAGTAACGTGGTTCACTTGTGTTAAGCATTGGCAGACTTGCCTAGCTGCTGGTTGAGTACGGTGCACTCTCTCTGGCTTCTGCTTTGCCATCTGTTACCGTGGTGTACACTTACTATTCTATCAGTACATAGTGTACATACTTGTATATATTATCTGGTGAAGGCAAATATACCTTATAGTCTACTGTTGAGTTTTGTTTGCTCCACATTCCCATTACGACCAGGTGTCACAGGCCATTCTTTACTTGTGTTCGTAAAGCCAACCAACCTAGACACTGCCATCACAAGATAATAACCAACCTAGACACTGCTATCACTAGATACCAACTAACCTGGACACTGCCATTCCTACATACCAACTAACCTGGACACTGCCATCCCTACATACCAACTAACCTGGACACTACCATCACTAGATACCAACCAACCTGGACACTATCATCACTAGATACCAACTAACCTGGACACTGCCATCACTAGATATCAACTAACCTGGACACTACCATCACTAGATACCAACTAACCTGGACACTGCCATCACTAGATACCAACTAACCTGGACACTGCCATCACTAGATACCAACCAACCAACCTGGACACTACCATCACGAGATATCAACCAACCTGGACACTGCTATCACTACATACCAACCAACCTAGACACTGCCATCACTAGATACCAACCAATCTTGACACTGCCATCACTAGATACCATCGAACCTAGACACTGCCATAACTAGATACCACCCAGCCTTGAGACTGCCATCACTAGATACCAACCAACCTAGACACTGCTGTCACGTGATATCAACCATCCTGTACACTAACATCACTGAATATCAACTAACCTTGACACTGCCATCACTAGATACCAACCAACACTGGCATTGCTTTAGATCCATCAAGACTGAGGTACTACACACCTGCTCCTAGGCTGAGGGACTGATTACCTCATCTATCACTTCAGTCTTCTGTATTGTATTGGTTAAGCCACTGGTTGGCGAAACATCTCATGTGTCTAATTCTTCATCTTGTTGGTATTATATAGCATTGTTGTAAGGCTGATTAGTGGCGGAGGTGAAGTGCTGCGGGAGACAGGTCGGGGCTGTGTGAGTGCGGGAGACAGGTCGGGGCTGTGTGAGTGCTGGAGACAGGTCGGGGCTGTGTGAGTGCTGGAGACAGGTCGGGGCTGTGTGAGTGCTGGAGACAGGTCGGGGCTGTGTGAGTGCTGGAGACAGGTCGGGGCTGTGTGAGTGCTGGAGACAGGTCGGGGCTGTGTGAGTGCGGGAGACAGGTCGGGGCTGTGTGAGTGCTGGAGACAGGTCGGGGCTGTGTGAGTGCGGGAGACAGGTCGGGGCTGTGTGAGTGAGGGAGACAGGTCGGGGCTGTGTGAGTGCGGGAGACAGGTCGGGGCTGTGTGAGTGCACTGTTTCACTTAGGTACAATACTTGGCAATGATGAAATTTTCATTAGAACTGTGGTTTTGGTGGTTGTTAAGAGCTGTGGTTATGAGCTGTGGTTTTGGTGGTTAAGAGCTGTGGGTTTGGTGGTTAAGAGCTGTGGTTTTGGTGGTTGTTAAGAGCTGTGGTTTTGGTGGTTGTTAAGAGCTGTGGTTTTGGTGGTTGTTAAGAGCTATGTTTTTGGTGGATGTTATGAGCTGTGGTTTTGATGGTTGTTATGAGCTGTGGTTTTGGTGGTATCTATGAGCTGTGGTTTTGGTGGTTATTGTGAGCTGTGGTTTTAGTGGTTATGAGCTGTGGGTTTGGTGGTTGTTATGAGCTGAGGTTTTCGTGGTAGCTGTGGTTTTGGTGGTATCTATGAGCTGTGGTTTTCGTGGAAGCTATGAGATGTGGTGGTGGTAGCTATGAACTGTGGTGGTGGTAGCTATGAACTGTGGTGGTGGTAGCTATGAGCTGTGGTGGTGGTAGCTATGAACTGTGGTGGTGGTAGCTATGAGCTGTGGTGGTGGTAGCTATTAACTGTGGTGGTGGTAGCTATTAACTGTGGTGGTGGTAGCTATGAGCTGTGGTGGTGGTAGCTATGAACTGTGGTGGTGGTAGCTATGAGCTTTGGTGTTGGTAGCTATGAGCTGTGGTGGTGGTAGCTATGAGCTGTGGTGGTAGCTATGAGCTTTGGTGGTGGTAGCTATGAACTGTGGTGGTGGTAGCTATGAGCTGTAGTGTTGGTAGCTATGAGCTGTGGTGGTGGTAGCTATGAACTGTGGTGGTCGTAGCTATGAGCTGTGGTGGTGGTAACTATGAGCTGTGGTGTTGGTAGCTATGAGCTGTGGTGGTGGTAGCTATGAGCTGTGGTGTTGGTAGCTATGAGCTGTTGTGGTGGTAGCTATGAACTGTGATGATGGTAGCTATGAGCTGTGGTAGTGGTAGCTGTGAGCTGTGGTGTTGGTAGCTATGAACTGGTGGTGGTAGCTATGAGCTGTAGTGTTGGTAGCTATGAGCTGTGGTGGTGGTTGCTATGAGCTGTGGTGGTGGTAGCTATGAACTGTGGTGGTCGTAGCTATGAGCTGTGGTGGTGGTAACTATGAGCTGTGGTGTTGGTAGCTATGAGCTGTGGTGGTGGTAGCTATGAGCTGTGGTGTTGGTAGCTTTGAGCTGTTGTGGTGGTAGCTATGAACTGTGATGATGGTAGCTATGAGCTGTGGTAGTGGTAGCTGTGAGCTGTGGTGTTGGTAGCTTTGAGCTGTGGTGGTGGTAGCTATGAGCTGTGGTGGTGGTAGCTATGAGCTGTGGTGGTGGTAGCTATGAACTGTGGTGGTGGTAGCTATAAGCTGTGGTGTTGGTAGCTATGAGCTGTGTTGGTGGTAGCTATGAGGTGTGGTGGTAGCTATGAGGTGTGGTGGTAGCTATGAGCTGTGGTGATGGTAGAGATGAACTGTGGTGTTGGTAGCAATGAGTGATTACTTTTCTGTAATGTCCAACCCAGCCACCTAACACCACCATCACCAGCCACCTAACACCACCATCACCCAGCCACCTAACACCACCACCACCCAGCCACCTAACACCACCATCACCCAGCCACCTAACACCACCATCACCAGCCACCTAACACCACCACCACCACCATCACCCAGCCACCTAACACCACCATCACCCAGCCACCTAACACCACCACCACCCAGCCACCTAACACCACCATCACCCAGCCACCTAACACCACCATCACCAGCCACCTAACACCACCACCACCATTACCCAGCCACCTAACACCACCACCACCCAGCCACCTAACACCACCATCACCCAGCCACCTAACACCACCACCACCATCACCGAGCTACCTAACACCACCATCACCGAGCTACCTAACACCACCATCACCGAGCTACCTAACACCACCATCACCCAGCCACCTAATATCACCACCACCACCCATCCATCTAACACCACCACCCATCCACTTGACACCACTACCCATCCATCTAACACCACCACCTATCCACTTGACACCACCACCCATCCATCTAACACCACCACCCATCCACTTGACACCACCATCCATCCATCCATCCATCTACACCACCACCCATCCATCTAACACCACCACCCATCCACTTGACACTACTACCAGTCCACCTAGCACCACCCTCGTCCACGGACACCACCCTTCATACACCTGCCACCACTACCACCCATACACCTACCACCACCACACCCATCCACCTAACACCACCACCCGTCCACTTGACACCACCATTCATGCACTTGACACTACCATCCATCCACTTGACACCACTACCCGTCCACCTAACACCACCCTTATCCACGTAACACCACCTCCCATATATCTACCCCCTCCATCACTACCCATACACCTACCACCACCACCACCACCACCCATTCACCCAATACCACACATCCACCCACTACCAACAGAGACCACCCGGCTACAACGCATTTTTCAATGTTATTGTAATTGGTCCTAAGGACGTCTCAGAAATTGATTGTGATTGTAGGTTGTGTCGCTGCGCACACAATACTTTCTGCCATTCTGCTTAACTAAACTACCAAATTATTTTTTTTCTGATGGTACAGTGGCAATTAACTAGTAGTTACCAGCACCGCCTAACGACCCGTGTCCGTAACTAATTAACTGATGACCGTCGCGAGTGTGGGATTAATTTGTTGGCTGGTGATGGGTGGTTGGCTGCAATCCTCTTAATGGGGTTGTTAGTGACGATGGGGTAGAAAAAAATGCCTCCATTCTACTAGTAAGCTGGTCTTGATGACGTTTAGGTTTCAAAACCGCTTAGAATATGGAAAATTAGACACGTGTGCGACATATAGGTATCTTTATTTGTAGACGTTTCGCCCTCCAGTGGCTTTATCAATACAAGGACATACTGTGAAGACTGTAGAACTAGTTACAAAAGATGAGGTAATCAGTCCCTCAGCCTTGGAGTTGATGAAGAGCACCTGGAATATGGAACATGTGAGGCTCCTGTGACTGGTTTCAAGGGGTCTTCTGCACCTGTAGCCCGGCCTTGGGCCAGGCTTACCAGTTCATCTAGGCTGCTGCTGTTGACGGCCCGTACTTGATGGCGCTTGGTGTTATGTTGTATCAGCAGTGTTGTTGTGTTGTATCAGCAGTGTTATGTTGTATAAGCAGTGTTGATGTGTTGCATCAGTAGTGTAGATGTGTTGCATCAGCAGTGTTGATGTGTTGCGTTAGCAGTGTTGTTCATCAGCAGAGTTGAAGTGTTTCATAAGCAGTGTAGATGTGTTGAATCAGCAGTGTTGATGTGTTGCGTTAACAGTGTTGTTGTGTTGCATCAGCACTGTTGATGTGTTGCATCAGCAGTGTTGATGTGTTGCATCAACAGTGTAGATGTGTTGCATCAGCAGTGTAGATGTGTTGCATCAGCAGTGTAGATGTGTTGCATCAGCAGTGTTGATGTGTTGCACCAGCAGAGTTGATGTGTTGCATCAATACTCTTGGTGTGTTTCATCAGCAGTATTGTAGTTGTATTGGGTCAGCAGTGTTGCGTCAACACTGTGTTAAGTCAGCCGTGTTGTAAATGTGATCCATCACCAATGTTATAATTGAGTTGCATCAGAAGTGTTGATGTATAGCGTCAGCAGTTTTGTATTTGAATTGTATGAGTAGTGTTATAAATGTATTGCATCATCAATGTTAGAGGTGTTGCGAGGAGTGCTGTAAATGTATTAATTTGGTGCAAAAGTAAAATTTTAAAATGTCAACGCTGGATTGCTATCTGGGTCGCATTGATGTCTCCGCCCGATTTAATTCCTCTATCCTTCCATCTATATTAAGTCAATTTAAGGAGAGCCAGGTTAGGTTGTCAGGTTGTCATGATTCACCTGAATATGTCAGTTTATAAGTTGAATATAGCCATAAAACTTTTTTGGGGGGACCAGTTTGGTATTAGTCCATGGGGAGGGGGAAAAGAATTCTTCCTCCGCAAGCCATGCGTGTCGGGAGCAAGGGGCTAGTAACCCCTTCTCCTGTATACATTACTAAAGTTAAAAAGAGAAACTTTTGTTTTTCTTTTTGGGCCACCCTGCCTTAGTGAGATACGGCCGGTTTGTTGAAAGAATATAATATATATATATATATATATATATATATATATATATATATATATATAGAGAGAGAGAGAGAGAGAGAAGTCCACAATACTGAATATATATACACTATGAGTAGCTATTTTGTATGAATATCTACCTACGGTCACTCCAAAGATATCTATATAATATAGAGAAAAGCTTGGATCGCTCTTTATATAAATTAAACCATCTCTCCAGATCACATAAATGTGGTCATAAGATATGCAACAACAACAACCAATATTGCAAAGCCTTTTAAATACAACAGTGAAGATATATAGAGTACATAATATAAAACCTATATTAGACCAAGTTGGAGTGGAAAAAAGTAAGATTTTTTATAAAAGTGGATAAAGATATTTAATCTTTGAAAAGCTGCCTAAGACATAAAAAAATCTCATTGTTGGAGGTTGGAGCTGGCTTAGATATGGATACAAATACTTGTGTCTGCTTGGCATCTGTACTGAAGATCAAACTATATGTTAAGTATGCGGTCAGCCTTATGATCAATTTCATGAATATTTGTCGTTGATTTTCCACTTATATGGGAATATAAAGATTGACGGAAGGGTCAGAGGAAGGCGGCGAAGGAAATTTTTACATGGTAGGGATTTGAGCATCCAGCAGGCGAGTGGAGACGAATGGTTTTCTGGGTTCGACGTGCTGTTGGAGTGTAAGCAAAGTAACACTTATAAAGCGATTTCGGGAAACCGGTTAGCTGGAGTCCTGGAGATGGAAAGTACAGTGCCTGCATTGTGAAGGATGAGGGAGGATGTTACAGTCTTGGAGGTGGGAAGTACAGTGCCTGCACTCTGAAGGATGAGGGAGGATGTTACAGTCATGGAGGTGGGAAGTACAGTGCCTGCACTCTGAAGGAGGAGTGAGGATGTTACAGTCTTGGAGGTGGGAAGTACAGTGCCTGCACTCTGAAGGATGAGGGAGGATGTTACAGTCATGGAGGTGGGAAGTACAGTGCCTGCACTCTGAAGGAGGAGGAGGATGTTACAGTCTTGGAGGTGGGAAGTACAGTGCCTGCACTCTGAAGGATGAGGGAGGATGTACAGTCATGGAGGTGGGAAGTACAGTGCCTGCACTCTGAAGGATGAGGGAGGATGGTACAGTCTTGGAGGTGGGAAGTACAGTGCCTGCACTCTGAAGGATGAGGGAGGATGTTACAGTCATGGAGGTGGGAAGTACAGTGCCTGCACTCTGAAGGAGGAGTGAGGATGTTACAGTCTTGGAGGTGGGAAGTACAGTGCCTGCACTCTGAAGGATGAGGGAGGATGGTACAGTCATGGAGGTGGGAAGTACAGTGCCTGCACTCTGAAGGATGAGGGAGGATGGTACAGTCTTGGAGGTGGGAAGTACAGTGCCTGCACTCTGAAGGATGAGGGAGGATGTTACAGTCATGGAGGTGGGAAGTACAGTGCCTGCACTCTGAAGGATGAGGGAGGATGTTACAGTCATGGAGGTGGGAAGTACAGTGCCTGCACTCTGAAGGATGAGGGAGGATGTTACAGTCATGGAGGTGGGAAGTACAGTGCCTGCACTCTGAAGGATGAGGGAGGATGTTACAGTCATGGAGGTGGGAAGTACAGTGCCTGCACTCTGAAGGATGAGGGAGGTTGGTACAGTCTGGGCAAAACACCTTAATGAATAAAAGCTCGTATCTATTATTAGTTTTTTGGATCACTGTACCTTGGTGGAAGACAGACTATGTGCTAACAAACTTCAATATGGAAACTACAATTACTTATATATAGTGTACATATCAAAATATCTTATTAAGGATTTTTTTGTAATAGATTAAGGTGAAGTGACGACTACTTGTGAGTTTTTGAGATGCTGTGAGAAGACGGAAAAATATCTTGAAATTTGCAACGTGGATATGAAAGGGGAGAGTGAATCTGTGTACAGAAAAACCTGCTGGAAGTAATTCTTTAAACACATTAAAGCTGGTGAGTGTAGTGAGCTGCAGATTGTCGCACAGACAACACTTGAAAAATTTGCAATTGATTAATAAAAGAAGAGACCACATTAATAAGGAGACAACACATTAATAAAAGGGGAGACAACACATTATTAAAAGGAGAGACAACACATTAATAAAAGGAGAGACAACACATTATTAAAAGGAGAGACAACACATTAATAAAAGGGGAGACAACACATTATTAAAAGGAGAGACAACACATTAATAAAATAGACCATAAAGTAATAAATAGGAGACAAAATAATGAGAGAGACCACTAACAAAAGAAAGACCACAAATAATGAAAAAAAAAAATAATAAAAGAAGGGAAACAACGAATCAATAAAAGAATGGAGACCATAAATTAATAAAATTATGATAATAAAAGGGCGACTCCAGGCGAAGCTCATCTCTTGTAACTCCACACAGCTAAACACACACATCTGTAAATGCAAGTTGAATGCCTGAATTAATGAGACATAGAAGTAACTTTCTCTGTATGAAGGTAATAAAGAAGTGGACGTAACTTCCATTAACATTTAATGGAAGTTACGTCCATCCTAGAATGCAATAGTAGGTATGATACAAGCCAAGGGACTGACCATGCCAGTCGACTGAAGGATGAGAATTGGTCCCTGAAATCACAAGGTCACAACCCCACACTCATAAGAACAAAAGAATGGAGGAACACTGCAGAAGGCCTACTGGCCCATACAAGGCAAGTCCTTATCAAAACCACCACAACCCTTGGTCAGAAAAGTGGCAAATGCAGTTCAATGTAGATAAATGCAAGGTTCTGAAGCTAGGGAGTGTCCATAACCCTAGCACTTATAAGTTAAATAATGAGAACTTAGCCATACAGATTGGAGAAGGACTTGGGGTATGGTAACAGCAAACAAACCAGAGAGCAATGAAGCGTACGTAATAAGGCTGATTACTGGTTATATCAAAGTAAGCAACAGAAGTCTAGCGGTTATACTACAGCTTTATACATCATTAGTAAGGCCTCACCTAGATTACGCGGCTCGGTTCTGGTCTCCATTTTACAGAATGGATATAAATTTGTTAGAAAACATTCAGCGACGAATGACAAAGTTAATTCATAGCATTAGAAATCTTCCGTATGAAGAAAGATTGAAGTCCCTTAAATTACATTCACTTGTAAGAGGAAGAATGAGGGGAGACATGATCGAAGTGTATAAGTGGAAGATGGGTATTAACAGAGGGATATTAATAAAGTCTTGAGGATATCTCTCCAGAGAGAACCTGCAGTAATGGATTCAAATTAGACAAGTTTAGATTTAGAAAGGATATTGGGAAGTATTGGTTTGATAAATGGTTTTGAAAACCGACAAGTTGAAGATTGACACATTTATGCAACATATGGGAATCTTTATTGAAGAAACGTTTCGCCACACCGTGGCTTCATCAGTCCAATACAAAGCAGAAAGGTGTGAGGAGAGGAGGAGTTTAGGTAATCAGTCCCTCAGCCTGGAGTCGATGATGTGTTTACCCCATCAATCTTGTAGAAAGTACAGCACAGGGCCGTAGAAGTGGCTTATTTACTGTAGTCAGGTGAGGCGAAGCAGGAGGAGGCGGAGTCATAGTGGTACCATCCACTAGTCGAAGTAGGTCTTCTTTCTACTTTGTATTGGACTGATGAAGCCACTGTGTGGCGAAACGTTTCCTTAATAAAGATTCCCAAATGTTGCATAAGTGTCTCAATCTTCAACTTGTCGGTTTTCAAAACCATTTATCACATCTGTCTGACACAGCAACATCTTGGGGTCTTGATACAAACGAATTCTTCAACACTTGTCCAACCTTTGGACGAAGACCTACTTCGACTAGTGGATGGTACCACTATGACCCCGCCTCCTGCTGCTTCGCCTCACCTGACTACAGGTGAGGACTGAACACATCGACTCCAGGCCAAGGGACTGATTACCTCAAACTCCTCGTCTTCTTACAACTTTCTGCTTTGTATTGGACTGATGAAGCCACTGTGTGGCGAAACGTTTCTTCAATAAAGATTCCCAAATGTTACTTAAGTGTCTTAATCTCCAACTTGTCGGTTTTCAAAACTATTTGTCACATGTGGGTGCGTGCTTATGTATGTACGTACTCGCCGAATTTTGTTTGTGGGGGTCACGGCTTTGCTCATGGTCCTGCCTTTGTGCTCTGTCGACCCTCGGCTTCTCCAGTCCGCGTGGCCTTGTATTTCTTTGCATCGTACTTGTTGAACAACTTTTGCAACCTGTCTGTGTCTTCCTGAGGTCTAGCTTATTCTGTCTGATTCTTATCATGCTCAGTTAGTTTTACATCATCAACAAAAACAAGACTCGGTGCTTTACGCGAGGTCTTTGACATCTAGTAGGAATATTAGTGATCTTATTACTGATCCTTTGAAGGGCCGCAGTTGTCCTATCCCATTCTGATGTCTCACCCTCTACTATTACTTACCGTTTCTTATCTTTTAAGCATTCACTGATTCACTAGAGCACTCTACCTTTCAACCCTACCCGTTCTTCTAATTTCCAGACTAGTGTTTGATGTGGTACTGTATCACATACATTCTTGCATTCCACGAAAATGCCGACCTCCCATCACTGTCTTTTTTTATCTCCACCATGTCACAGAACTGCAGCAGTTTCATAAGACAGGATGTCCCATTCCTAAATCACTGAGAGTTTTCTCTAAGGAATCTCTCCGGAGGCTGTAATACCTTGTTTCATACATTCTTCTAGAAAACGTTTTATATGTCATATAATTTGTTTGGAAAAAGACACTTTGTTCAGTTCAGGACATTTAATATAGGAAGCGTTTCGCCACGAATGGCTTCTTCAGTTCTGATACAGAGATAACAAAGAAACGAGTGCATATATAGGTCAGGAGTCAGGTGAGAAGCTGCGAGGGGTAGTGGTAGTAGTAGTGCAAAGTGCAATTGTGGTGAGATGGGTTGGGTTTGAGAAGGGCCTGTCAACATCATGTTACAGAATGGGTAATATAATTTGTGATAAATGGTTTAAAACCGACAAGTTGAAGATTGAGACACTTATGCAACATTTGGGAATCTTTATTGAAAAACATTTCGCCACACAGTGGCTTCATCAGTCCAATGCAACACGTGTCCAACCTTTGGACGAAGACCTACTTACATAGTGGATGATTCCACTGTGATCCCGCCTCCTCCTGCTTCCACTCACCTGACTACAGTATGTAAGCCACTTCTACGTCCTATGTGTACTTTCTACAAGATTGATGGCAGCTCACATACATCACTAGTGGACCTCATTGGATTATGCAAACTCGTTTTGGTCTCCTTCTCAGGATGGATATAGATTCATTGGAGACATACAGAAAGAATGACTAAAATGATTTATAGTATAAAAATCTCCTGTATGAAGATGATTAAGAATGGTTGAATCTCCACTCTGGAGAGACTAGAATGAGGAGATATCATCGAGGTGTACAAGTGGATGATAGGCATAAACAAAGGAGATATTAATAAAATACTGAGGATATCGAACCAAGTAAGAACCAGAAATAATGAATTTAATTTGATAAATTTAGATTTAGAAAGGACCTAGGAAGTACTGGTTTTCGAACAGAGTTGTAGATGCATGGGACAATGTCCGAGGGTGATTGAGGCTAGGACCTTGGGTGGCTTTAAAAGGATTGGACAAATTATGAGTGGGAGGGCAGGGTTTGTTGTGTCTGAGTACGGGAGTAAATTCTTGGTAGTGTGGTTTGATAAGGACCTGCTCTTTTATGGGCCAGTAGGCCTTCTGCAGTGTTCTATCTTTTATGTTCTTATGAACACATCGATTCCAGCTGAGGACTGAGTTACCTCAAACTCATCCTCTCCGTACACCTTTCTGCTTTCTATTGGACTGATGAAGCCACAATGTGGCGAAACGTTTCTTCAATAAAGATTCCCATACGTTGCATAAGTGTCTTAATCTTCAATATAATTTGTATTTAGGGGGATCCTGAGGTTGGTAGGTGGATTACCGTGGAGAACTTCGTCACATAATGTTATTCCGGTTATTTACACATGCATGCTTTTATTATATCATTATATAATTGGCTTACCTTGACTAGAGTTAAGTCCTTGTCATGAAACCGCTTAGCTAAGAGTCTTATAACCAGTCATTATAATTATATCGCTTTTCATGAGCACAATTAGAATGAGACTGCTTGATCATTCTGGCATGATTATAGTTCACACACATAGGCAGCAACATTCATGACGATCACAGCTGTGCAATGTGGTATGTGAATGATGAATAGTTATACTCTTAATCTGTTTCAAGGTTGATGAATATTGACATTCCTTCACTATCGCTGGTTAGTAGTTGAAGGTATAAGATGTGAGACACCTGAGGGTTGTATCATATACAACCTAAACTTTGGTTGTATATTGTATAGTGATGCCGATACTCTGTTGAAAAACACAGTTGTACAATTCAGGACGTTTCGCCACGAGTGGACAGATGAAGTCACTCGTGGCGAAACGTTTTCTCTAATAAATGTCCTGAACTGTACACCAGTGTCCGTTTCTACTTAAATTAACTACACCGGTCACAACTCATAAGTAACTATAGTTAATAAATGTACAACCAGTATCTATTTTTTAGGCAGACTATCTATCTTGACTTAATAATTTCTTTTGCTAAAACTACGCAAAAAAGAATGTGTCTGAACATGACGCTGATACATTCTATTGATATTAAAAATATTAACTAAAATTATATTGACTAAAGATAATAACGGTGAAAGCTGAGGAGGAGAATGAGGTAATCAGTCCCTCATCCTGGAGTCGTTAGGTTCACTCCTCATGTGTCTCATTCTTCAACTTGTTAGTTTTCTGACAAGTTAGTTTTGGTGCATTATTTGATAGTTATTATTGTTAAATGACAAAAATATATTCTTCCGTTAAAATATATTTTTGTCATTTAACAATAATAACTATCAAATATTGTTCTGAAAATGTCTGTTGGAGTTGGGTTGTTTGATCTATTCTGCTTAAAAAAGAACGATAGGTTTGGTCACATTCCTAGCCTTTCACGCCATCTGGTGGATCATTCTATGTATTACGGGGCCTCGTATGACACTATCTGCTAGCCTGTAGCAAAACAATTGTTGAATTAACTGGTAAAGGAAGAAATTATCTCTCTTCTGCCCTCACGGCGAATGAAAATAATATTTGCATTAATATTTAATGGAAATTGACTTTATGTCCATACGTGGAATTGACGTAAAGTTAGCACAGATGACTGCAATATCAGTTGCTGTAAGCCAGGCTGGAGCCTAGCCACCAGCATTCATGTAAGCAATCTCGCCTGAAGGCAGCTGACCAACCACTAGTAGATGAATTATGTGCTGCTGCTGTGAATTGGCACCTGTGTTGTTCTGAATTGGCTCCTGTATTGTTATGAGCTGGCTCCTGTGTTGTTGTGACCTGGCTCCTGTGTACTGT
Source organism: Cherax destructor (assembly GCA_009830355.1). NCBI lineage: Eukaryota > Metazoa > Arthropoda > Malacostraca > Decapoda > Parastacidae > Cherax > Cherax destructor. The sequence continues at coordinate 148,159 of WNWK01000075.1, forward strand.
AGCGAACAGGCACTTAGGTATCTCTGTGTTTACTTGAGTTATTGAAGTGTTTGTATTGATACTTGTGCCATTTACATAATATATACAGTACGTATTTATAGAAATACTGTTACGTGAGAGTCTTCCCTCTTTCTTCATCTTCCTCTCATTTACCACCTTCCCTTCCCGTCCCTTTCACCAGAAACTCAGCCACGGTATTGTGACTTTATTCTTCCCTTTCCTCATCCCCCCACTCTCACATCAACGGCTCTTGTGTTTACATATTTATTTGTTTTCTCTCGTCCGTGTCTTTGAAGCAGCTGCAGACTTCCTGGTTTCATCCATCCAAAAGGTGTGTGTGTGTGCTTATCTATTGGGTTCACACGACAGCACTTAAAATATAGTTATTATTTCCTACATTACAGACTCCTTTGCTTCTCTTTAAGTAGTAACGTCTGTGTGGCTGTGTACTGCACAGCTTCCTTGTCCGTGCTGGAACATTATACAGTGTGTCCCTGCCACAGTAGTCGCTGTGCAACTAAACACAAGCTCGTCTGTTCTATGTCGACACCTGCCGTCAGTTAAGCTAAAAAATTGAAATTCCGTTAATTAACTGGAAAATTCACGAGGCTACGGACTTGGAAGTTCAGAAAAGTTCAGGTTTTGTTCCTCGCTAGTTTCCATTGCACAAGCGAAAAATTTCATCAGTTTTTATTGGTCGCTCGTCGAGGTCGCACGGTTGCACAATTTATTCCGTAATAAGAAAAAACGGGGAGCCAAGAGGTACTCAATAAGCGAGTCGAAAGAGGGAGATAAGAGGAGCCAAAACTTATTTTTAGCAAAGTTGAATACAACAGCATTGTGCTGCTACCTAATTCTATGTGATAGTCACATATCGTGAAGGAAAGTTAGCTGTGTTTCCCTGACATTATCTGTCGTACACGATGAGTTACATGACTTACAGTATCGACATCGGTCAGCCTTAGCTGACGAGTATTCCATTAAAGGGAGTTTTAAAAGGTTGGTTCCAGCAGAGCCTGAGTTAATATCACTTGGGAATTTCCATCTCTCAGGATGGCCTATCCCATACACTGCAGAAATGAAATTTTTATGAAGATATCTTCACGGTAGGGGAGGGGAAGGTGCTGGGAGAAGGGGGGGGACTGTTGCCTCAATTTTGAAAGGCTATATAAATTTGGGACACTTCTATTTTTTTAATGAAAGCTGAAGAGCTGATCAATTTATGTAATTATCCGACATTAGTGAGGTAAAGATTACTTTGTTTTTATGGAGGCGGCCAAAACACAAGCCTGCAGCTCGACCACTTGACTACCATGTGCATCTAAAATAAGCCATCCCTCACACACACACACACACACACACACACACACACACACACACACACACACACACACACACACACACACACACGGGGCCAGGAGCTATGAATCGACCCCTGCAAACACAACTAGGTGAGCACACACACATACACGCACGCATATACAACAGGCCTAGTGTCTAATCGACATGTGCCTAGGACAAAATGGTAACTAACACACACACACACACACACACACACACACACAGGATGTTAAAGAAATGGGACACAGCAATACGAGGTCACAACTGGAAGTTGAAGACTCAGATGAGTCACAGGGATGTTAGGAAGTATTTCTTCAGTCATAGAGTTGTCAGGAAGTGGAACAACCTGGAGAGTGATGTAATGGAAATAGAGAAGAGGTATGATAAAGCTCATGGAGCAGGGAGAGAGTGGACCTAGTAGCGACTAGTGAAGAGGTGGGGTCAGGGCGACTGCAACCACAATTAGGTACACACACATACACACCTAGCTAACCCACATACACATTTTTACTCCCCGAAGACGGAACACCACAAGTATATCCACTTTTATAACTATAAATACATTAATAGATAGTTTCAGACTCTGGTTCAGTTTCTTGAGATGCAGCAGCGAGTAAACGTTATGTACGGCCAACCATTACACCGTTGTTGACCAACAGTCTGTTAGCTAGAGTCAACATTTCTGTTCCTGTTTAACCTCTTGCAAGAGTTGTGCTCATTGATGCAGCGTAACATCAACAGTGAAAGTTGAATGACTCGTTAGTCTTATCTCTATCATCAACTGCTGTATTATTATCTTTTACTTGTGTCATCAACTTTTGCTGCGTATTCATACACCACCTTTATTTATACACAATATTCATACACCTTTATTTATACACAATATTCATACACCACCTTTATTTATACACAATATTCATACACCATCTTTATACACAATATTCATTCACCATCTTTATTTATACACAATATTCATACACCACCTTTATTTATACACAATATTCATACACCACCTTTATTTATACACAATATTCATACACCATCTTTATTATACACTACCTTTATTATACAGTACCTTCTTTATTATACACTACATTTATTATACACTACCTTCTTTATTATACACTACCTTTATTATACACTACATTTATTATACACTACCATCTTTATTATACACTAACTTTATTATACACTACCTTTATTATACACTACCTTTATTTATACACTACCTTTATTATACACTACCTTTATTATACACTACCTTTATTTATACACTACCTTTATTATACACTACCTTTATTATACACTACCTTTATTATACACTACCTTTATTTATACACTATTCATACAAGCTTGTTGCCATACCTGTCATATTTTGTATGCAGCAGAATGTATAATTTTCATTTCTCAGTTCACCATTTTTCTGTGGTACATTGATAATGAAGGGCTCATGATCCAGGGAAATGGAGCTTCCTTCCCAGTCCTCGGATCGACCCTGAGTATCATTTATTCTCTCAGACACTGTATGACCCCCTAGCGGGTTTACCGCTTCCTCGTGAATGAAATATTCATGGGTTGAGCAGGTTGTTCATGGGTTGTTCAAGTTGTTTATGGGTTGAGCAGATTGTTCATGGGTTCAAGTTGTTTATGGGTTGAGCAGATTGTTCATGGGTTGTTCAAGTTGTTTATGGGTTGAGCAGGTTGTTCATGGGTTGTTCAAGTTGTTATGGATTGAACAGGATGTTCATTTGCTTAAACGGTTATTCATACCTGAATCAAGTTGTTCATCCAGGTTCTGGATTGGAGTGGGTTGCTCTGGATTGGAGTGGGTTGCTCTGGAGTGGAGTGGGTTGCTCTGGATTGGAGTGGGTTGCTCTGGATTGGAGTGGGTTGCTCTGGGGTGGAATGCGTTGTTCTGGAGTGGAATGGGTTGCTCTGAGTGGAGTGCGTTGCTCTGGATTGGAGTGGGTTGCTCTGGGGTGGAATGCGTTGTTCTGGAGTGGAATGGGTTGCTCTGAGTGGAGTGCGTTGTTCTGGAGTGGAATGGGTTGCTCTGAGTGGAGTGCGTTGCTCTGGATTGGAGTGGGTTGCTCTGGGGTGGAATGCGTTGTTCTGGAGTGGAATGGGTTGCTCTGAGTGGAGTGCGTTGCTCTGGATTGGAGTGGGTTGCTCTGGGGTGGAGTGAGTTCTGAAATGGAGTCGGTTGTTCTGGAGTGGAGTGGGTTCTGGAACGGAGTGGGTTGCTCTGGAGTGGAGTGGGTTACTCTGGGGTGGAGTGGGCGGGTTGTTCTGGAGTGGAGGGGTTGTTCTGGAGTGGAGTGGGTTGTTCTGGAGTAGAGTGGGTTGTTCTGGAGTGGAATAGGTTCTGGAGTGGAGTGGGTTGTTCTGGAGTGGAGTGGGTTGTTTTGTAGTGGAGTGGGTGTTTCTTGAGTGGAGTGGGTTGCTCTGGAGTTGAGTGGGTTGTACTGGAGTGGAGTGGGTTGTACTGGAGTGGAGTGGGTTGTTCTGGAGTGGAGTGGGTTGTTCTGGAGTGGAGTGGTTGCTCGGGGTGGAGTGGGTTGCTCTGGGTGGAATAGGTTGTTCTTGAGTGGAGTGGGCTATTCTGGAGTGGAGCGGGTTGTTCTGGAGGAGGCGGGTTGTTCTGGAGTGGAGCAGATTGTTCTGGAGTGGAGTGGTTGTCTGGAATGGAGTGGGTTCTGGAGTGGAGTAGGTTGTTGTGTAGTGGAGGGGTTGTTCTGGAGTGGAGTGGTTGTTGTGTAGTGGAGCGGGTGTTTCTGAGTGGAGGGGTTGCTCTGGAGTACAGTGGGTGCTCTGGAGTACAGTGGGTTGCTCTGGAGTACAGTGGGTTGCTCTGGAGTGGAGTGGGTTGTTCTGGAGTGGAGTGGGTTGTTCTGGAGTGGAGTGGGTTGTTCTGGAGTGGAGTGGGTTGTTCTGGAGTGGAGTGGGTTGCTCTGGAGTGGAGTGGGTTCTGGAGTGGAGTAGGTTGTTGTGTAGTGGAGCGGGTTGTTCTGGAGTGGAGTATGTTGTTGTGTAGTGGAGCGGGTGTTTCTGGAGTGGAGTGGGTTGCTCTGGAGTACAGTGGGTTGCTCTGGAGTGGAGTGGGTTGTTCTGGAGTGGAGTGGGTTGCTCTGGAGTGGAGTGGGTTGCTCTGGAGTGGAGTGGGTTGTTCTGGAGTGGAGTGGGTTGTTCTGGAGTGGAGCGGGTTGTTCTGGAGTGGAGAGGGTTGTTTTGTAGTGCAGTGGGTTGCTCTGGGGTGGAGTGGGTTGTTCTTGAGTGGAGTGGGTTGTTCTGGAGTGGAGCGGTTTGCTCTGGAGTGAAGCGGGTTGCTCTGGAGTGGAGTGGGTTCTGGAGTGGAGTAGGTTCTGGAGTGGAGCGGATTGTTCTGGAGTGGAGTGGGTTGTTGTGTAGTGGAGTGGGTTGTTCTGTAGTGGAGCAGATGTTTCTGAAATGGAGTGGGTTGCTCTGGAGTGGAGTGGGTTCCTTTGTAGTGGAGTGAGTTACTATGGAGCCAACACTACCACCACCAGAACCTTAACCACCAGGGCCAACACTGTTAGGTAGTCTAATATGTTATGTGGTCTGAGATCAGTTATTGATATATTTATTGTGCCATATTGAGCTACATTACTTGTTTTTTTCAAACTGCCTTATTTAACATGATTTTTGTGCTGTTCTGTGAACACCAGATGAGGTTGCAAGATGATTTGCTTATTGCACATTTACAGAATTATAAGAATTTCAATGTTTAACACAATTATAATAATCTCGTTGTTCCGATAAGTATTGTACAGGGTTTGTGAGAATTTCTTTGTTCCAATGAGTATTGTACAGGGGTTGTCAGAAATTTTGTTGTTCCAATAACTGTTGTACAGGGTTTGTCAGTGTTGTTCCAGTAACTGTCGTACAGTGTTTGTCAGAATGTTTTTGTTCCGATAACTGTCGTACAGGGTTTGCCAGGGAGAGAAGAGAATCATTGTTTTAATTAATTCGTTTTCATGATTACTGTTTGTTTTGTGTAAGTAAATACACGGTTGCAAAGTAAATACACGGTTGCCAAGTAAATACACGGTTGCAAAGCTTGTCTGACAATTATAGAACTCTAGTTCAAAACAAGTTAGCCAAACTATAAGGTAAAAAAGGATGGTAAAGTATATTGTAGACATTTTAATAGCTGGACTGTGTTTAGATTATTTCATCATTGGTGTTATTTTCATATATTTTACAAGTTAAATATTGTTACTATATTATTGACACTAATTAGGTAAGCTTTATTTAGTTTTTTAGTTTTTATTTTAGGAATTCAAGTAAAAATTTGCACAGATTGGTTTTTACAGGACATGGAATGTCTGTAGCAGTCAGTGAGTATGCAACCAGCGTGGGGGGACGTTGTGTTTTGCTACTCTGTGATACTCACCTAGTATATGTGTGATGTGGTCTGATGCTGGGCTCTTGTAGGCCTTGTGTGGCCTGCAATGGACACTCCGGCTGTAGCTTTCTGAATTGTGTTTGCATAGGACAGTGATAACTATATAAAAAAATTTGAGTTAAGCTTATACTGTGGAGAAAAAGGGGAGATATTGTTAGCGTAGTGTGACCCTGGAATATAATAATTGTGAGGACCTGACCAGTGATATTAAAGTCCCCCCACATTCATGATTTACTTGCATTGATTGATTCCGTTTTTCTTGACACAAGTTATACATGTACTGTTATTATAGTGTTTAGTATAAGGTTTGAATTATTGTGATTGCATAGCTTAATGGTGCAATTTCATTACTCCATAAATATTTATGTACTTAAATTGTTTACATGACCTTTCCTTCTTGTTTAAGGTAGCAGCTATATTTAGTTAATATTTCGATTTTATATTTGTTTGTTGTCTATAATTGTTTTTCCATCACAGCGCCGCTTAGAACCGTCACCAGTACGAGAACCACCAAAACCATCACCATTACATCACTTGAGTCACCACCCACACTTCCAGAACTAGGCCCCCACATCGCCAGAACTACCATCACACCAGAACTCCCACCACACTTTGAGAACCACCCCTATACCAGAACCACCCACACCACCAGAACAACCAGTGCATCATCAGAATCACCAGTACCACCAGCAACAAAACAAACAAAACATTAAGACACTATGTAAAGTTCAGGATATTTTGAAAGAAAACGTTTCGCCCGAGTGGTTTCATTAATCCTAAAAACAAAGCGAAGGAAGGAACGAGCATAAGACCCTTGGAGGGTGAGCGGGGATACGGTAAGAATAGGTTGGTGAGAGGAAAAGTTATTAGTGGTAGGGCAAGAATTAGCTAAACCCAGCAGCTAACAAAGTAAGATAGAACAGGGCGTTATATAGTAGACAACGAAGATCACTAGGATTTATAAAAAGATTACTAGGATTTATAAACAGATTACTAGGATTTATAAACAGATTACTAGGATTTATAAATAAGATTACTAGGATTTATAATAAGATTACTAGGATTTATAAACAAGATTACTGAATTTAAAACAATTACTAGGATTTAAATCAAGAAGTATTAGCAACAAGTCCAGCGGTTATATGGTGAGGGAAGGCAGGGCGTCAGGTTTCAGAAATTAAGGTTGGACATGTGCCTCAATGTGTGCCACCGCCACAATCCCATGAAGGTCTGGCAGTTGCAGTGTCTCAAAAAACGTTTAGTCAGAAGTTTACTCATGTTAGAATCGGCCGTCACGAGAATGCATCAGGGACATAAAAATAGAGGAGCACTGCTGCAGGCTTGTAATCCTTGCTAAACATGTCCTATTCAAATCCATCCAATCTAATTTTTCATTCTAACTCACCTGCCTCACCTCTCCCTCGCTACTGATCACCGCCACTGTGTATTAGGACTGATGAAGCCACTAGTGGCGAAGTGTTTTCATTATTATATCTGAACTGTACATAAAGTGTGTTTATCCATAACTTGTGTGTATCAACATTCCAGTCACAACAACTATCAAAACAGCGCCACCAGCACCTGGTGGCGTGGCAAGGACACCACTAGTGGGCATGTGGACGCTAATTATGGCTCTCAGGGGGCGTAATGTGTGTGTGGGGACACGACCCCAGAGACGTATTGGTTGATTGTACACTACCTAGGGCATTATCCGCCCAAGTATTAGTATTACCCGCGTGAACGAGCGTCTTGTAGGCCGCCTCTTTACCTTTTTCTCCTGGGGCACATCTTTACCGGGAATATCCCCGAGGCATACCCTGAGGGCCAGCCTCAAAGTTAGATAACCCAGTGAACTAAGATTGAAGCCATTCTCTTAATTCCCTTCCCATCCCTACATCATTCCCTATTTAAAGCAGCGCCACTAGCTAGTTTCTTAGTTTTGAAGGTCATTAAGGCAGTAAGATTCCTTAAACAGGGATTAAATTAATATCGGTCTATATACTTGAATAACTTATGAGCGTATATGCACTGTGGTGTTGGGGTGGTGGTACGCAGTGCTCAATATTTCTACCTTAGGTTCTCAATAATTCTACATTTTTTTTTTACAAATGAATAATGATGATGACAGCAATATAACTGTTGTCATTTAAGAGGCAACATAAGTTAAGCATAGATAGTAGAGCCTGTGCTATACTATACGACTTTTACTGTACACGAATCTTTGCTTTACTAGGAATCCATTATAGGTCCTTGCACCGTACATGGGATGGAAAATAGTTAAATCAACCCATTTATTGGTCTATAGTGAAGACAGCCTTCAATTCTTCCTCTTCTTCCCAACCATCCATTTCTCCTTCCCTTTCTTCTTCCAACCCTACATCCTCTTCCTCATGCTCCTGCCTCTCCTTTTTCTTCTGCTGCTACTCGTTATTCTCCTTTTTCCTGTTACTTCTTTCCTTTCGTTCCACCTGTCACACATGTATCATGTTGGTTTATACCTGTGTCCTTGTTATGTCATTATTTATGTTGTAGCTGAGATGGTGGACATTATTTTGGTGATGGTTCCAGTGGTGGGTGATGGTGTGGTTGTGTGATAGGTGTGGTGGGGTGATGAGTGTGGTGGAGTGATAAGTGTGGTGGGAAGATGGGTGTAGTGGAGTGATGGGTGTGGTGGAGTGATGGATGTGGTGGGGGTGATGGGTGCGATAAGGCTATGTATGCATCTTAATTTTAGATTCCAATATGATGCAACCAAAAATAAAATGTCCCCATGGGCACGCCCTACCAATTAAACGTTTCGGAACGCATTTTTTTTTAATCTAGATAAGAAGTCCTTTAAAATGATGTGTCACTAACATAGTGCAACGAAAATATGCCTCACACAAGAGGCTATGCTCCCGCCCCCCTATTTTAAATTTTAGAATGCTGAATAGCCTAAAACGTACTCCTGGCACTAACTGGGTCAGAGTTGCAGTAAAATAAATCCACAAATCCACTAACAAGCCTGGATGATATGTGAAGGATGTTTTCGGGTGGACAACGCCCCTTCGGTTCAGTCTCAGACCAGGCCTCTTGGTGGATCGACCCTTAATCAACCCGGCTGTTACTGCTGGGTGCACGGAGTTCAATATACAAACTTCAGACCATCTGACCATGAACTGAGTTAAAGACTAATCAAGTTTCCTCTTGAAGACAGCCAGGGGTTTTGTTATAATTACTCTGGGGCCCCTTACACTTATTGTGTTATCTCTGTAATAATGCTACCCATTCTTTTCATTGGATTTCTATGTGCATATTTGGGACCAATCCCTCTAGGATTTTTCAGTTGTAAATTATGATGTATCTGTCTTGCCTGTGCTCCAAGGAATACAGGCTAAGGGACCTCAAATATCCCCAGTAATATAAGTAGTAGGGTGGTAGACAGCAACCACCCAGGGAAGTACTACTGTCCTACCAAATGAGTGTGAGACAGAAACCTGTATTTGTTATACATGATGGTAGGAGGGCTGGTGTCTTTTGTGTCTCAAGGTTCTTTGCACATTCTCTAGAGCTTCAGTTTCGTCCACATTTAAAGA
>WNWK01000075.1:162500-367500 GCA_009830355.1 Cherax destructor
ATCATACGTCTTCTTAAAGCTATGTATGGAACCTGCCTCCACTACATCGCTTCCCAAACTATTCCACTTCCCGACCACTCTGTGACTGAAGAAATACTTCCTAACATCCCTGTGATTCATCTGAGTCTTCAACTTCCAACTGTGTCCCCTTGTTGCTGTGTCCCATCTCTGGAACATTCTGTCTGTCCACCTTGCCAATTCCTCTCAGTATCTTATATGTCGTTATCATGTCCCCCCTATCTCTCCTGTCCTCCAGCTCCGGGACTAGTCTTGTTGCAAACATTTGCACTTTCTCTAGCTTCTTTACGTGCTTGGCTAGGTGTGGGTTCCAAACTGGTGCTGCGTACTCCAGTATGGGCCTAACGTACACAGTGTACAGGGTTCTGAACGATTCCTTATTAAGATGTCGAAATGCTGTTCGTAGGTTTGCTAGGCGCCCGTATGCTGCAGCAGTTATTTGGTTAATGTGCGCCTCAGGAGATGTGCCTGGTGTTATACTCACCCCAAGATCTTTTTCCTTGTGTGAGGTTTGTAGTCTCTGGCTCCCTAGACTGTACTCCGTCTGCGGTCTTCTTTGCCCCTCCCCGATCTTCATGACTTTGCACTTGGTGGGGTTGAACTCCAGGAGCCAATTCCTGAACCAGTCCTGCAGCCTGTCCAGATCCCTTTGTAGTTCTGCCTGGTCCACGTCCGATTGAATCCTCATCACCTTCACATCATCTGCAAACAGGGACACTTCGGAGGTTATTCCTTCCGTCATGTCATTCATAAATACCAGAAACAGCACTCTGACACCTCGCCACGTACCATGACTCGCTGCTGTCTTCCTGACAGGTATTCCCTGATCCATTGGAGTGCCTTCCCTGTTATCCCTGCCTGATCCTCCAGCTTTTGCACTAATCTCTTGTGTGGAACCGTGTCAAACGCCTTCTTACAGTCCAAGAAAATGCAATCTGTGTGTGTGTGTGTGTACTCACCTATTTGTGGTTGTAGGGGTCGAGTCATAGCTCCTGGCCCCGGTGTGTGTGTGTGTGTGTGCGTGTGTGTGTGCGTGTGCGTGTGTGTGTGCGTGTAGTAGTAGTGGCAGTTGTTACTACTTGTCAAAGGCATTTATCGATAGACACTTGGTCTTTTTTTTGTGTGTTTTACCATTTATCAAAGGCATATGTCGTTAGATACTTCGCAATAATATGTGTTCCGTATAACAAAACCGGACAAAAGGTATACCTGTGACATATTTCGAGAGTTCATCTTTCTCTTCTTGCTGATTGTCTGATGAACCAGGCTGTTGCTACTAGCTGCTGCACCGCTGTCCCCACCTACCCATCACAGCCTGCTTGATCTGTATTGGTGTGGGGTTGACTTTTATGTTTTGTTTTGTTTTGCTGACTGATGATGGTAATAAATTTTTCTTCATATTGTTTTACATTTCTTTTCTTTCTCAGGTATGAAGTCTGCAAGTGTGGTAGCTCTTAGTGAGCGAGGTAAGTCTCTCTCTCTTTCTCTCTCTCTCTCTCTCTGTCGGTTATGTCAAGAAATAAGCCGGAAGCTCAGAAGTAAATCCTACACCCATTCAAGCATGAAATACTGTGATTACGTCTTTCTTACTCTAGGTATTCCTTACTCTAGGTATTCATTCCTTACCTCAGGTATTCCTTACCTCATATATTCTTTGACCTAGATATTTCTTACCCTAGGTATTTCTTACTCCAGGTATTCCTTACCTCAAGTATTCCTGATCCCTAGGTATTCCTTACGTCAGATATTAAAGACCCTAGGTATTCCTTACCTCAGGTATCCCTTACCCTAGGCATTCCTTAACCCAGACATTCTCTGCCCTGGGTATTTTTAACCCTTTTTATTCCCTACCCCTAGGTATTCCTTACACTTAATATTCCCTACCCTATGCATATCTTTTGTTATTCCCTACCCGTTATATATATATATATATATATATATATATATATATATATATATATATATATATATCTTAGCGAATGGCATATGGTAATTTGTGTTTGTGAATGTTCTTGATATTTAGTGAAAGATAATGGTGTTTAAGTTATTTAAGTTGGTGTTTGATAATTGATATTAATGGAGGTTAAGTGTAGCGGATGATAAATGGTGTTTAATGGGTAATATCGGTCTTCAGAGGATGATGCGTGTATAAGAGATTGATAATCGTTTACTGAATGATAGGTGTCCAGTTATAATTCTCTAAGAGATTTATCATTCAGTAAACGATTATCAATCTCTTATACACGCATCATCCTCTGAAGACCGATATTACCATTAAACACCATTTATCATCGCTAACTTAACCTCCATTAATATCAAGTTATCAACACCAACTTAAATAACTTAAACACCATTATCTTTCACTAAATATCAAGAACATTCAATGAATAATTTCTCTCCATTCTCATCTTCTTTCTTCTCCTCTTCTTCCCTCTCCTCTTCTCACCCCTGCTTTCTCTCTTTTCTCCCTTTCAAAATCTCTTTCCCATATCAGAGTCTCTGACTGGGAGGGAGGATTCCTCTGTGAAGAGATTCACACACATCAACTGTTTGAATCTCGTCACACAGTTTGTGTGTGAGACTCTACAGACATTTTAATACTTCGTAGCATTGTATTAATATATTCAGTGGAACTCATCGATAGTCAGTACTTGCAGCGCAGTACATGGCAACACACAGTACTTGGCAGCACAGAACATGGCAACACAGTACTTGGCAGCACAGAACATGGCAACACAGTACTTGGCAGCACAGAACATGGCAACACAGTACTTGCAGCACAGAACATGGCAACACAGTACTTGGCAGCACAGAACATGGCAACACACAGTACTTGACAGCACAGAACATGGCAACACAGTACTTGGCAGCACAGAACATGGCAACACACAGTACTTAACAGCACAGAACATGGCAACACACAGTACTTGACAGCACAGAACATGGCAACACACAGTACTTGACAGCACAGAATATGGCAACACACAGTACTTGACAGCACAGAACATGTCAGCACAGTACTTGACAGCACAGAACATGGCAACACAAGTACTTGCAGCACAGAACATGGCAACACACAGTACTTGACAGCACAGAACATGGCAACACAGTACTTGCAGCACAGAACATGGCAACACACAGTACTTGCAGCACAGAACATGGCAACACACAGTACTTGCAGCACAGAACATGGCAACACACAGTACTTGCAGCACAGAACATGGCAACACACAGTACTTGACAGCACAGAACTTGGCAACACACAGTACTTGGCAGCACAGAACATGGCAACACACAGTACTTGACAGCACAGAACATGGCAACACACAGTACTTGGCAGCACAGAACATGGCAACACACAGTACTTGGCAGCACAGAACATGGCAACACACAGTACTTGGCAGCACAGAACATGGCAACACACAGTACTTGACAGCACAGAACATGGCAACACACAGTACTTGCAGCACAGAACATGGCAACACACAGTACTTGGCAGCACAGAACATGGCAACACACAGTACTTGACAACACAGAACATGGCAACACAGTACTTGACAGCACAGAACATGGCAACACATAGTACTTGACAGCACAGAACATGGCAACACATAGTACTTGACACACAGAACATGGCAACACAGTACTTGACAACACAGAACATGGCAACACATAGTACTTGACAGCACAGAACATGGCAACACATAGTACTTGACAGCACAGAACATGACAACACACAGTACTTGCAGCACAGAACATGGCAACACATAGTACTTGACAGCACAGAACATGGCAACACATAGTACTTGACAGCACAGAACATGGCAACACACTGTACTTGCAGCACAGAACATGGCAACAAATAGTACTTGCAGCACAGAACATGGCAACACATAGTACTTGACAACACAGAACATAGCAACACACAGTACTTGCAGCACAGAACATGGCAACACACAGTACTTGCAGCACAGAACATGGCAACACACAGTACTTGCAGCACAGAACATGGCAACACACAGTACTTCCAGCACAGAACATGGCAACACATAGTACTTGACAACACAGAACATGGCAACACACAGTACTTGCAGCACATAACATGGCAACACATAGTGCTTGACAACACAGAACATGGCAACACACAGTACTTGCAGCACAGAACATGGCAACACATAGTACTTGACAGCACAGAACATGGCAACACACAGTACTTGCAGCACAGAACATGGCAACATACAGTACTTGCAGCACAGAACATGGCAACACAGTAACAAGAATTTTAAAAACGTCGTTGATTTTGTATATACTATTAACACGTCAAGAAGAGATCCGCGGATCAGCTGGTCACTTGATGTGACCTAAATAGATGAATCTCATAGTTAAACTTGGACATTATACTTCAAACTTAGCAGTTCGCATGTAACTAGCTTATTCTCCCTTTGATCTTATCTCCCATCTTTTCTCTATCCTTACCTCTCTAATCTGGTCTTACCTCCCTCTCGCCTCAGGTTTTTCTTCTCTCTATCTCTCTCTCTCTGTCTCTCTCTGGTCTCATCTCCCGTCCTCCTCTGCCCCTCTTCCTGATGCTTCTGCTTCTCCTCCTCCTCCCACTCCTCTACCTTCTCCAGGATCTGGTCTCCAGCCTCAGAGTGGGTCCTTGCCTCGGGTGAGCCTAATCTACAGGTAGTAATTGTGTGTTGCAACAGGTACCAACACCCGCCCACCTGTCACCTACATTGATCACCTACTGGACCCCTTGTCAGGTACACTGATGCTCCTTCCTACAGTAGTGTTGTTACCTAAGCTGCTGCTACCTACGCTAGTACTGTGTACGCTGGTAATGCTGCAATTACTGATGCTGATACCTACGATACCTGCTTTGGTGCTGCTCCCAATACTGACGTTACTTAAGCTGATGCCTCTACCTCAGCTGATTCTATTAACTGCGCTGATGCTACCTATGCTGGTGCTGCTGCCTAAACACTTATTTTAGCAACAACAGCAAAAATTGATTTGGCAAAACGGTGGTTTCATTGTAGACACAAAATGGTGGTTTGATTATAGAAACAAAATGGTGGTGTCATTGAAGAAACATCACGTGTCCGGTCTGAGGAGTCTTACGCCTGTGTGAAAAAATATCAATCATGAGCAAATTAATAGATCTGAAAAGATTTCTCCCATTAAGGCACCATGTACTTTGCAGAGATCTCCTTCGTGCACAGATGCGACACACGTGCTTGCTCCAGAATGTTTTTATGGTACCCAGGCACTTTTGACTTGTTTAGAACGTACTGCCACACTTGTTAACGCAAGGCCTCCGATCAGTAAGCCCGGAGACACCGCTAAATATAAGCCTCGGCTAGCGTAGGCCTCTCGAGGGGCCCCGGAAATGTGAAGAGTTGTCGGCGGTAAGGGCGGTGGTGATGGATAGAGGAAACCACGGATTACGTACCTTTTAAAACGTGAGAGTTGATTTGGGCTCCGCTGGGTGCGCTGCTGTAGGCCTGTGAGTGTGTGTGTGTGTGTGTGTGTGTGTGTGTGTGTAGTGCCGTTACTACCATTGTAGTGGGGGTTCCACTGCCACCGGTGCGTATGGTGGTGCCATTATCACCAATGTGGTGGGGTACCACTGTCACCACTGTGGTGGGGTACGACTGTCACCAGTGTGGTGGGGTACCACTGTCACCAGTGTGGCGGGGTACCACTGTCACCAGCATGTACTTCTCGTCTCATACAGCATTCGCTTTTCTTCTCTTTCTCTGCTTAAAACACATTTTATCTCTCCTCCAATGCAGATGAAAAAAATAAAATTTCTTTCGTGGCACAACTGGAGAAACTTCAGTAAGTCCAACAAATCAGCACAAGTGGAGAGACTTCAGAAAGTCCAACAAATCAACAAAACCGGAGAGACTTCATTAAGTCCAACAAATCAGCACAAGTGGAGAGACTTCAGAAAGTCCAACAAATCAACAAAACCGGAGAGACTTCAGACAATACATCAAATCCAAGAGTAAGTCCAGAAGATTAACGCTTCTAGACTGGTCGTATATTGCCCACCGGAAGCTCAGGATTTGTCAAAAATGTCCGAACTGGGAAATGTATTTTATTCCTTGTGAAATGTGTGGAAGAGGAGGTAGGAAAACCTCCGCGTGGAGGGAGGTTGAAATTATTGGAGGGGGTGAAGGAGGAAGATGGGATTGAAGGCGGTGAAGGGAGGATATTAGGATTGGAAGCAGTGAAGGAGAACGAAGTTTGGAAGCAGTGAAGGAGAACGAAGGATTGGAGGTGGTGAATAAGAATGGACGAATTTCATTCTTACCTCAGTAAGGTAAGAACGAAAGAAGAGAGTAACAGAGGAACTGAAGGGGTGAAGATGATGGAAGGAAGAGGCAGAGAGAGAGAGTTGAAAAAAGCGATGTAGTATGAAAAGAAACGAGAATTAGTAGGGTAATAAAAGACGATAGAAGGGACCAAGTGATTAGGCGAAAGAGTAAAGGAAGGTAGGAGGAAAGGGTCAAGAGAGCGATGAAGAGGAAGAACTAGGGCAGAAAAGGAGCTAAGAAAGGGTATTAAGGAAAAGAGAGAAGAGCAGGAAAGGGAGAACAGGGGAAGCAAACTCACGTCTGGATATAAATGTGGAACAGAAGTAACAGTGTGGAACAAACGGAACACTGTATGAACACTGACACGGACACTCAGTTCGCTGTCAAGTGAGCCACGGGATCCGTGTATTCCTTCACCAGTATATACACTACGTACAGTGTAATACGAGAGAGCACTGCAGACTGGAAATGGACAAAACCAGAGGAAAGTGTAAGTCTGCTGCCTCAGCAAGGTGCCTTGAAGACGTCACCTTGACTGAATTAGCGGGTTTTCATGTGATTAGCTGTTGAACTAACAATAAGCATAGCAGTGGGGCCCCGACCTGCTACACTCTGAATTGGTGGTTCACCGGGCGAGTGGGCATGCCAGATGGATGTGTGACGAACTTGGAATAAAATGTAACATTCTGTGCACGCCACACATGTTCCTGGGAGCCTCCTCGCAAACTCGCACTCTTCCTGTCCACTCTGTCAATTTCTCTTATCATTTTTTGTCATAATTATGTCACCTTTGGTTCTTCTGCTCTCTAGAGTCGTCAAGTTTAGCTCCTCTAACCTCTTTTCCTAGTTCATACCTCTCAGTTCTGGGACTAGTTCCGTTGCAAACCTTTTCTTGTTTTTCAGCTTCTTTACATGTTTTACCAGATGCGGGTTCCATACTGCTTCTGCATACTCCAAGATTGGTCTGACACATGCCCTGTATAAGGTCGTGAATGCTTCCTTGCCGATGTTCCTGAAAATTACCCTTCAATTTATCAGTCTCCTGTTTGCTGCATCGGTTATTCGGTTGATGTGTGCCTCAGGTGAGATGCTCGGAACTATGCGTACCTCGAGGTCCTCGAGGGTTTGCAGCTTTTATACCCCTAGCCTGTACAATGTTTCCAGACGTCTTTGCGCTTCTCCGATTTTTATAACTTTGCATTTGCTGGGGTTAAATCCCAAAAGCCAATTGTCAGACCAATACTGCAGCTGTCTAGATCCATTTGTAGTCTTTGCTTCTCTGCTTGTGTTTGCATTCTCGTTACTTTCACATCATATATGTGTGTGTGTACGTATGTGTGTTAGAGAGAGAGAGAGAGAATATGCGTGTCATGATGTGTGTTAGTGTGTAGACACATGTTTTGTGTGTGCTTGCGTGTCACATATATTATCACTCCTGTATACGGTATGTCAGTTATGGGCAGGTGAATCATAGATGACTTGGATACAGTTTATTGTGCTTATTGTTGCTGTGACGTTTTAACAGGGCTGGATCCGTCAAGTCTCTTGTAGGGACCACGAGGATGGCAGCCAGTGTATACAATATGTAGGTGACATATACCATGTCATATGTTGTAATTAACTGAGGGCAGGGAAGGCTGACAGGATAGCAAGGGTGAGAGGAGGATAATAGGATGAGAGAGAGGGAGGGTGGCAGGATGGGAGGGAGGATGAGAGGTAGGAGTAGGTGGCAGGATGAAAGGGGATGTGTTGGGACAGTAGTTTAATGCACACACAGTGTAAGGATGTTCACAGCAGTAGTATCTGTTGTTGAACAAAAGTCTCAGTGTTTTAAACTAATAATTAAAATGTACAAGGAACATTGAACGATGCACTGAGAGAGAGAGAGAGAGAGAGAGAGAGAGAGAGAGAGAGACAGAGAGACAGAGACTTTACTAATTCTAAATTTGTTGAGAACTGACTTTAGTTCCTGCGGAGCGTAACATCTTAATAAAATGCTTTATATTATATCTTATGATATTTTGTAGTTTAAGTGATATATATATATATATATATATATATATATATATATATATATATATATATATATATATATATATATATATTATATATATATATATATGTCGTGCCGATTAGGTACAACTGGTCAATTAGCAAGAACTCATTTAAAATTAAGTCCTTTCTAAAATTTTCTCTTATACGTTTAAAGATATATTTTTTAATTTACGTTAATGTAAAAATTTATAATTTTGTACCAAGAGAAACTTTGAAAACCTACCTAACCTTATTACAACAAGCGCAATTTAATTTAGCCTAACCAACTAATTATATTTTAGATACGTTAACATTAATATAATAATAAACAAAACAATGAAAATTTTTTCGTTTGTTCAGAAGATTTTAGCGAGAATTATAAACATGCAAAATTTTCACTTGTCTTTATGGTAAGGTGAGTATATATTTAAGCCAAAATCGCAAATTTTACCTAATCGGACTACATATATATATTAATAAACAGAAGGTTGGAGGAGGGGCTCGAACCATAATTACTTGGAAGCGCGAGTGTGCACAACCCCCACCAACCCACCCAACCCACCAACCCACCCACAACCCCACTAACCATCCAGTCAAACACCACTGCGAAAAGGCCTCCCCCTCTACCATAATAAACTTTGCATTTGGGTAGGCCAGAGGGCGCAAGGTGACTGATGACGTCACAAGGAATGTCTTCACCTGTGACAGGTGTTCCAGCGTGAAGAAGTTGCCAGGTAGCTCCATTTTATTTCACTATAACAAGTGTGTTTTTTTTACATTACGTACTTATGGCTAAGTAATTCAAATATCGTTTAAGTTTTTTGGTCATTGCAATTTTTTTCTCCATTTTTCGAATGATTTATCAAATGGAGAGGGTCATTTTATGCACCTCCTATATGACTGGAACAGGTTAATGTATAAGTCAGATAAATGGCACACGGAGGAACAAATTATATGGTACTAAGCCTAATTAAGTGAAGTATCTGCACTTCCTACAAGTTGAAAAGTTCATCAAACCGGATATGAAAAACTAAGATCTGATTGACATAAAGTTGAGGAGCTTCGCAGGTGCACAAATGTTTGCAATAAACAAGGAAAGTTAATGCTTGGATTCATATCACTTAGATTATTGGGCGCTGTTGGTCGCCATGTTTACACAATGGTCACAGCTGCACTGGAACAATGTAAAGGGGAAGAAGACACAGCTAGTCCCTTGTATTATGAATTTTTCCAATTGAAATAAACAACACTGAATTTTAAAAAATAGAAAAATGTGGGGAATTATATTGTAGTGTACAAACAGAAACTAGTAGTAAATAAAAGATATATATATAAAGTTGTAGATGAATGGTTCAGAGAACCGACAAGTTATAAATTAGACTTATATGCAACACTTGGGTATCTTTATTGATGAAACGTTTCGCCACACAGTGGCTTCATCAGTCTTTTTTGGTTCATAGTTGTAAATTAATGGAACAAACTGCTAAGTAGCACAGTTGAAAGGAACACTTGGAGTGCTATCAAAATGCTATTAGAGTACCGGGGACATTTGCTTGTGAGTAGGACGTGTGCCAGACTGGCTGCTGGAACTTACTTGTGAATCCGTGTATGAAACACGTCCTGTGTCCAAACCCTTCTCGTTCTGTATGTGCCTTGTCTATCTCGGTCTGTGACTCACCACCGCGTTTTGCGTCCTTCTCGTTCTCGTTCGTTGTCCTTATCCATCTCGTCTGTGTCCTTATCCATCTCGTCTGTGTCCTTATCCATCTCGTCTGTGTACTTATCCATCTCGTCTGTGTCCTTATCCATCTAGTTTGTTTTCTTATCCATCTCGTCTGTGTCCTTATCCATCTAGTCTGTTTTCTTATCCATCTCGTCTGTGTCCTTATCCATCTAGTCTGTTTTCTTATCCATCTCGTCTGTGTCCTTATCCATCTCGTCTGTGTACTTATCCATCTCGTCTGTGTACTTATCCATCTCGTCTGTGTACTTATCCATCTCGTCTGTGTACTTATCCATCTCGTCTGTGTACTTATCCATCTCGTCTGTGTACTTATCCATCTTGTGCCGCATCTTCAACTAACTTGAGTCCAAGAAATTCTCCTTAACATGTTTGCATATGAAACACACCCGAAAGAACTCTGTATATTTGTAGTGTATTATTGAGGTTGTAATACACACATCTGTATGCTTATATTGTATTACTGAGGCTGAAATAAACACATGTGTTGGAAGACACATATCTTTATGCTTCCAGCATGTCAATAGGTTGCAATACACACATCTGTATCTTTCTAAGGTTATAATGCAAACATCTTTATATTTTTAATGTATTCCGGAGGTTGTAATACACACGTGTATATTTGTAGTGTATTACTAAGGCTGTAATACACAGATCTTTCTTACCAGTGTTCTTGTTTTGTGTTCAAGTGGTGTTTCACTATCATCTTTAAAGTGCTTATTACGTCTTTACCTTCAAAGAAATGTCTTAACGTCTTTCTGTTTTGGATGCTTAGGTTCTGTCTACCCCAGAACCCTTCCCTAGTAGAATGTGTTCTTGTCTACTCTGGCTGTGTTCTTGTCTACCCTGGCTGTGTTACTGTCTACCCTGGTTGTGTTCTTGTCTACCCTGGCTGTGTTCTTGTCTACCCTGGCTGTGTTCTTGTCTACCCTGGCTGTTCTTGTCTACCCTGGTTCTTGTCTACCCTGGACTGTGTTCTTGTCTACCCTTGTTGTGTTCCTGTCAACACTGGTTGTGTTCTTGTCTACCCTGGTTGTGTTCATGTCAACACTGGCTATATTCATTGCAATCCATCTTCCCGAGCGCTCATCAGTGTTTTCAGCACTGACTCAAGAACTACGGCGACACGAACATGTGAACGTCATTCTGCGCCTCCACTTATCCTTGAAGTCTTCTCTGCGATTCCCAGTTTCATATTACTGATTGCACACCATACTGACAAGTTGATGAGTAATACGTATGTGCAACACTTGAGTATCTTTATTGTCGAAACGTTCCGCCTGCGCAGCAGCCTTCTTCGGTTGAATATAGGCGAATATCACGCTGGAAACAGAAGTAATTTAAAGGTGATCAGCTCTCTCAATTTTGATCGACCCTGGCCCAGGTCTGGGCTATGGGAGGAGGACTCTCAAAACTCATCAGATGTAAAGGTAAGGAGTCGAATCCTATCAAATGTAAAGGTAAGAAGTCGAATCCCATTGAATGTAAAGGCAGAGTCGAATCCCATTAAATGTAAAGGTAAGGAGTCGAATCCCATTAAATGTAAAGGTAAGAAGTCGAATCCCATGAAATGTAAAGATAAGGAGGTGATCACTCCCTCAGCCTCCTTTTCCGTTAGTTTATGTCAATAATTTAGCTTTAATGTATTATTTAATTTGTTAATCCTAATTGGTATTATAATTGCTTAAATGTTGTTATCGTAACCTAATTAACTAAACAGCGTATGTAGAAAAAATGACTTCAGTTCGTATAGTATAAAAATGTAATTGAAGTTACGGGAAGTTGTTTTTGTTTTTAAGGGCTGTGACAGTTCATACCGTGTGAGCTCTGCTCCCAGAAGTCTGTATCACCGTAAGGGTCACACGGCACTCCGGGTAGGGATGCGCAACAGTAGGAATGTGCGAAGGTTAAGAGTGATGAAGGGGTAGGGGTGTGTAAAGTTAGGAGTTAGTTGAGGTGGGGATTAGAGCAAGAGTGAAAGTGAAAGCGAAGTTGTTGCAATAAGGTTTCCACTTAAAAAGTCAGATATAGTCTGCATCTAAGGTGGAACTTTCAGAGAGGAGGTCAGTGAGTGTGTTGGGGCCTAGATACTGCTCATCTTGCCCGTGACACGGAGAAAGGAATACGTAGCGCTTGGAGAATGCACACGAATGTCTGGGTGAAAATCAGAAGAGAGGTTGATTCCTTCAGAGACTCGGTCCAGCAGGTAGAATGTTACCATGCAATTCATGCTTGGTAGCTTCAACACCAGTCTGGCGTGCCTCTGAACTTTCTCCAGTTTCACTGTGTTTGTCTAGCTGAGGGCTTCATGATGGAGCTGAACACTCTGAAATTTACTCCACGTGTGCCTGATCAAAAGGGACCTGAAGGAGTAGTTGTCTTGGTTTCAGTAGGCCAACCTTGTGCTTATTAATAAAGCATATGCTGCTGATGTTTGATTTGTATGCTACAGGAGAAAGGTTCGGCGTAATGTCTACTCTTGGGGTCTTCTTTGTTTGGTTCTATGACTTTTTCTCCTTCCAGGTAATAGGTTCTTTGACGTTTGTTCTTCTACCATCACCACCAGTCCTATTAGGTATCAGTATGACTTCAAAAGATGTCAGTAGCTTGGTTTTACTTTACATCTGGATATCTACGAACAGAACAACTGAGAGAAAATCATAAGAATTTTATATTTATTTGTAGAAAAACGGCAAATTATTCAGAGATGGAGTCCTATACCCTCATTTATTGAGGGTATGGGACTCTATACCCCCAAGGGGTATGGATACTCCCGGACCCCTGACATAGTTGCATTTTATTTTGCATTCTTTGGTTCACCTGCCATCCACTTGTTTGATCAGTTGTTTATCCTTTGCAGGTCTTCTCATTGTCTTATTACGTTCATATTTTCCCTATTCTGTTTCGTTCTATGTCAACTTAGTCGCTTTAGGTCTATCTACTTTGTGGATATCTTCGAGTATCCCAAACGTTTGGATCATGTCTGCTCTGGTTCTTGGATTCAGTGGTAATGTGAAGTTAATTTTTTTTTGCAGCCAGTCTTTATATCTCAGCTCAGTTCAGGTATTATATTTTTTTTTCTGAACTTAGGATCAAATTTTAGTTTTTATTTTATAGGCCTTACCTTCGAGGATCCTGAAAGCTTTTCAAAGGTTAGCTAGTTTTGCATATAGCGCTGAAGTTTTACAGCTAATATGTGTTTCTGGTGATGTTCTTGGTGTAATGTTTAGCCCCCACCCCGGTCTGTCTCCTTGTGTGGAGGTGTGTGTAGCTTCAGGTGTTAAGCTTTGCTTGGGTTGTTCAATCTTCAGTAATTTTCTCATTAATATTATTTGTTGTTTAAACTTTTCTTGAGTGGGGAGGTGGAGGGGCGGCAGGTGGTCGGGTGGCATTTTGTGGGGGAGGCAGGTGGTGTGGTTGCAGGTGGAGGAGTGGTTGTACACCTGCCCGCTCCACGGCACTGAAACGGCACCGTTCTCTCTCTCTCTCTTTCACCAATCTATCTATCTATCCCTCAACTGATGTGTACCTTTAGAGTTATTTTAGTGTTATGCTTACCTCTATTTCCTTAAACAGGTCGTTTAAATACATGGCAGGGAAACAGTAAACTTTTGTTCCCACTATGTAACTCTCTCCCCCTCCCTCCCCCTCTCTCACACACACACACACACACACACACGAAGAGCGTCAAAATATTCTGCATGAGGGTGTTGAATATTAAGCAGTTAGGTGGGTGTGTAGGTATGTTTCCAGTCGACGATGATCAAAGATGTGGTGGGAATGCGATGTGTTGAGCCTTATATCACGTATTAGTTCATCCTGGTCCCAGTGTCTTACACACTAACTTGCTGGCTCCGCCTCTTCGCTGGCCTCTCTCTTCTGGCTTCGACAACCTTATCTTACCACAAAGCTATGTATGGTTCCTTCCTCTTACCACTTCATTGTCCATGTCGTTCCACTTCCTGACCTCCTTAAGTCTGAAGAAATGCTTCCTAACATCCCTGTGGCTTTTATATGTTTTCAGCTTCCATTTGTGTCCTCATGTCTTGTTTCCTGCCTCTCAAAAAATCTGTCCCTCTCCACCCAATCAGTTACTCTCAGTATTTTGTACGTTGTTATCATATCACCCAAAGTTCTTCTTTCCTCTAATATCATCAGGTTTAGCTTCATTAATTTCACTTCATAGCATATACCTCTTAGCTCCGGGACTAGTGTCCTTGTAAACCTCTGTAATTTCTCCAGTTTCTTGACATGCTTTATCAGGTGTGGGTTCAGTTTGTGCTGCACATTCCAAAATGGGCTTCATTATTTAATGATTCAGCAATGACTCCTTGCTTGGGTTTCTGGAACCTAATTTAGATTTGCAAGATATGCGCTTGATGCAAAAGTTATTCGGTTAATATGTGCCTCAGGAGGTATATTCGGTACTGTGCTCAACCCCGAAGTCTTTCTCCTTGAGCAGTGTGCAAAGTCTTTGCCCCCGAGCCTATACTTCGCTTCCGATCTTATTTGTCTATTCCCATACCTTCAAACCTTTGCACTTATTAGGGTTAAAATCTACTATCCACTTGTCAGACCAGGTCTGCAGGTTGTCCAAGTCCATGTGTAATCTTTCCAGGTCCTCACTTGCTGGTATTCTCATTTTCACATCTGCAAACAGGCATACCTCTCACTCCATCCTTTCTGTAATGTCATTCACGTACACACACACACACACACACACACACACACACACACACACACACACACACACATACACACACACAAATAGTACCGGTCCTCGTACTGATCCTTGTGGAACCCCACTCATCACACACCCATTTTGACACCTCTTCCTGAACAGTCATTCAGTGTTTCATTGTTCATTTATTCACTGTAGTGCTTTCCCGGTTATTTCTACTTGCTCCTCTAGCTTTTTTCTTAGTCTCTTGTGTGGTATTATGTCAAAACCTTCTTACAGTCCAGAAATATGTAATATACCCTTCCCTCTCTCCTGTATCACCTCTGTTACCTTGTCATAGAATTCTCGCATGTTTGTCGGATAGAATTTACCATCTCTCAAGCCGTGCTGGTTGTTCACGAATCCTCTCCTTTCTAGGTGCTCCACCACTATTCTGATAATCTCCATAACCTTGCGTATAGGCATGTTAGTGACACTGGTCTGTAGCTTAATGCTACCTATCTGTCCTCTTTCTTAAATATTGGGACTGTATTTACTGTCTTTCACACCTCTGGTAGTTATTGTCCTGTTTCCATTGACTTATTGAAGATTGTGGCAGGATTCTAACCTGCGCCTTCTGCGTTAAAGTACACAGTACTTTTGCCACACAGCCAGATATATATACAATCAAAGAAAGTTTTTACATGAGAAGAGATCAACATAACATATACTCGTACAATATATCAAGAAAATCTTAAGATTTTATAGTTGGTGTTTTGAAATTATCGTAAATCTTGAGACGTTGCAGACTTTGGTGCGAAATATTGCTAATTAGCACGCAAGATTGTTTCTACAGGGTGAGCTCCACCCCCACAGTGTGGCTTTGTGCAGGGTGTGACCCTCCTCCCCCCACGGGGTCAATTTGTACAAGATGTGTTCCTCCCAATGGCTTCACTTTGTACAGGGTGTGCTCCTCCTTCCCCACACTGTCATTCTGTACAGTCTCCCAAGAGGAAGATTTTTGCAACCAGTTTCTCCAGTTAAAAATATTTTCGACTTTACAAACATCATTTAACATATTTATTGTATAAATGTTTTTTTTAGTAACCAGGAATCTCAAAATATTAATGTTGCCTAAGTTTGTGAAATACATCGGACGAAGGAGACAAGTAAATAAAAGAGAATTAGAGAAAGGAAAAAGGAAAAAATGAATGAGTACGAGAAGGAAACT
This sequence comes from Cherax destructor, assembly GCA_009830355.1. NCBI lineage: Eukaryota > Metazoa > Arthropoda > Malacostraca > Decapoda > Parastacidae > Cherax > Cherax destructor. The sequence goes on from WNWK01000075.1 coordinate 178,511, forward strand.
AAAAGGAAAAGAAGATAATATAAAGAAGGAGCAAGAAAATGTAAGAAGAAGACTTCCATGGAGAAATAGTGAAGATTTAATGTAAATTTCATCATAAATCCTGACTGAAAAAGATAAGCCATAATCTTCAAGCAGTTCATAATAATATTCTTATTGAGGGGTTCTGAAGCTAGAGTCCAGCAGTGGTTTACACACATTAACTAGGCGTCTTGCCTCTCATTCACCTGTGGTTTCCTTGCTCCTCTCTTCCTCCCACTTTCACCATTTTCGTGAATATCAGCTAAATCATTCATTTACTGTGATTGAAATATTAAAATACATTTTAAATAGTCCATAATGAGTTTAGCTGCTGGTTTCTGGGATTAGAGATAATTTATTATAAAATCTCTAACATTAAATGGGCTGTTGACTGGTAATAGTTATATTTTGGGCAAATATGGTAAAATAGGTGTATTTTAGTAACCTAACGTGACCTGACCTGACCTGACCTAACCTGACCTGACCTGACCTGACCTGACCCAGATCACGAGTTAAAAATCAGGTTAAGTAACGTTTGGCTACCAAGAAACAGGTTGTCAGATTTGCACAAAATATAACTACCCTCCTTCCACAACCCCTTACCATTGCTTAATATTTATTATAAATTAACACCAGCAGCTAATCTCAGCCTTTTCAAGTACCATCAAATTTAACATTGTTAATAAGGTTTAACGATTTATTAATGTTAAGAATACTGATAAGTATTTACAGTAAGAGAAACACACAAGAACAAGCTTTTATTAGAAAATGCTCGCACTGTGCACTGACAAGGTGGGAGGCTCCACACTGACAAGGTGGGAGGCTCCACACTGACAAGGTGGGAGGCTCCACACTGACAAGGTGGGAGGCTCCACACTGACAAGGTGGGAGACTCCACACTGATAAGGTGGGAGGCTCCACACTGACAAGGTGGGAGGCTCCACACTGACAAGGTGGGATGGTTCCACACTGACAAGGTGGGAGAGTCTCCACTGACAAGGTGGGAGGCTCCACACTGACAAGGTGGGAGAGTCTCCACTGACAAGGTGGGAGGCTCCACACTGACAAGGTGGGATGGTTCCACACTGACAAGGTGGGAGGCTCCACACTGACAAGGTGGGAGAGTCTCCACTGACAAGGTGGGAGGCTCCACACTGACATACAAACCTCACTTTGTTACCCCTATATAACCTCTGCGTCCTTGTATTGTTTGTAATGGCTTGACAAAGCTCCTTGTGAGCGAAACGTTGCCACAATAAATTGTCACATTAGTTCAGCATGTATTCTTCTTGCTAACAACATCCTGGTTGAACAAGCAGTCAACAGCCTGGCTCCAGGCCCGGCTGGGAGGATAGAAAAACTCTCGAAACCAGTCACAGATTTATGTCCTGTCGTGGATACCTAGAGTGATAAGTGCTTGTTGTGTCCTCTTCACTGCTGTCGGCAATACGCATTCTTATAAAAAATAAAATTCGGAAATTGTTGATCTCATTCACTGAAACAAAAGGCGTATGTGATGGCTCTGTCTTTCTACTCTTTCTAAATATAAATTTCGCCTTCATAATCTTAAACAGAAAATCCTACGAAAATCTCCTAATCTTTCCCGGTTGCCAAAATTTTAATTGACCAATTCCACTCCTCATTTCATTACATACATGAAGCATTGTACCTTTACGTCACGTATTTGATGAGTCTGTTATTTCAAAGTGTAGACTACGGCGGCGGTAATGCCGTAATCTACTATAAATACCGAGATACAGTTTAAAAATACCGTGATCACAAGCGTGTTGTCATTGTCGTCTTACAGTGGGGTTCGAACCCCACACGTGGTATGGTTAGACCCATCCTGTGGGGCGGTGGTCATAAAAGACCACAGAAGAACACTAGCATACAAAATTTCGGTAATTATTTAAGAAAAAATCACGTAATTGCTGAAGACGTCACAAAAGGACCAGTTAGACGACCCCAACCTAAGAAAATCTAGACCAGTCTGCTTCCTATCAGTACTAAGCCCCATAGAATAGGCCCACCAGATTAGCCACAATCTGTTCTCCTACGTAAGCATCCGTTTTTATTTTTACTAAAAATTATTTATAATAATAAATTTGACAATGCACTACAAACGATAATTTTAGATGAAGTAGAAAAACAAAACAAAAATGTAAGCATTTGTGGGAAAATAGTCACAAAATGGAATTGTGGCTATCATGATGCAGTCAGGATTACAGTCATGACTGTAAGTAGGAGGAAGTGTATGTAGGTGACTGTTCCTCTGTGTGTGTGTGTTGAGGGTGGCTCAGGTGGGTGAAGATGGGTGAAGGTTGATCGAGGTGGGTGCAGGTGGATGTATTTTGCTTCAGGTGTTTGTCAGAAGTGTGAGTAAGTTTTTGAAGCCTTGGATGTTGAAGGTTGCAGATGGATACAAGTGGATTTAGATGGGAGTGCGTAGATGCAGGTAAGCCTAGGGAAGGGTGCACCTGAGTACAGGTGGGCAAAGTTGTGTGGATTTGTGTAGGTGCATATGGGTACAGTTGTGCGTAGGGGGGGCAAAGTTGTGTGGATTTGTGTAGGTGCATATGGGTACAGTTGTGCGTAGGGGGGGTGCTTGTATGTAGCTATGGTTATGGTTGTGGGTAAGTGGAATCAGGTGGGGGTACATTTGTGGGTATGTGAGCACTGATGGTGATCTGTGGATCTACCCACAAGGTGAGAGTCCAGGTGACAATGGGGTCAAGGGTGATAGCCCCCTTTTCCCTTCTCTCTCTCTCTCTCTCTCTCTCTCTCTCATCTACTTCTACTCTCTAGAGTTACTTTAGTGTTATACTTACCTGTAGTTTCCATAATCATATCGTTTACATACGTGATAGGGAAACATAGTACTCTTTTGTTCTCACTATGTAACGCTCATATAGAATAGTGAAACAGCACAATGCTGATGTATTCAGTTTTTCTAAATAATAATAATAATAAATAATAATAATAATAATAATAATAATAAATACGTACATCAGGAACAATAGCGGTTCCAATACTGATCCTTTTGGGACACCACTCGTCACGCCCGTTCATCCCGAAGTCTTTTCCTGGATCTGTTTGTCGATTAATAGTGTCACTCCCTTCTCGGTGACCACAAATATTCAGTCCACCCATTCCTTATTCCTGGTTACTTTACCCTGTAGAATTTACCTTCCCCGAAGCCGTGCTGACTGTCCAGGTGTTCCATCGCTGTCCAGGTGTTCAGCCAGTATTAATTATTATTTTCTCGCCTACCTTAGTATGCACATCAAGAATGCTGGACTGTTGAGTGCTTCCTGTATTCCAGCTTTCAGTTTATGGCCATGACATCTAGGTGAGTAAAAATAGTGAGAGCGTCTGTCTTGTGCTCAGCAGACGGAGGATCAAGCCTCCACCACGTCTTGCACTTATTCCTGACTCCATCAACTGGCAGATTCTCGCTAGTGGTTCACGAAGCCTCTGCTGCCTCTGTCAATACCTAATAAGACACTTTGTGATATCTCATTACTTGTGATGTGACTATTTCGGTTAGGAGCTTCATCTTCTATTACGAACACAGGTGTAGATATGGCCTACACACCTTGCCTTAATGCGATTACCACTTGGGAACAAGCAATAGGCAGCAGAGAATAACTGAATTATATTTCCTTCATCAAACAAGCTGGTATTTACAGAATATTATAGCCTATGTACAGTATTTACATTTTGTACAATGAGGCAAAAGCAAGCATAAGACACGATGATCTATGAGGCATATGCACAAGACGCGGTGAACCGTGAGCGACCAGCAGTGAAGACAAGTCTGCCAAAGTTGTTTCCACGAGTGTACCATATCGCTTCACAGCTTTGGTGGGCTTCCTTGTTATTGGCTGGTTGAACCAAGTTACTGGTATAACGACGAGACCCCTTTGATCATTAAACCCTTAGCACCTGGTTCACTGGTCGGGAGGTATGCCTATATGGGTGTGTGACATACTCTTAGGACGCCACATCTTCTGTGGTGGTTACGTTGATCATTCCTCTGCTCTCTGACATCAATTACCCATAATCAGGGTAATTAATTGCATGAAATAACTGTTTACTTCTTAACACACTTACGTCGTTACTTGTGCTACTTATCTTTTTGTTATTAATGAAGGATAGTAGAGAGCCATGAAGTCAGATAATTAAAAGCAGTGTAGGACTTACCAGAGATTCACACAAGTTACAAATGAATACGCGATGGTAAAGAGAGAGAGAGAAAAGGAGAGAAATACTTTATGAAAGGTATAGATGAGGAAAGTAAGACTGAGCCTAATCTTTTATTTAAATCTGTGAAATAAAACAAACTAAATGTGGAAGACAAAATACAAAAAAATTAACACAACGAAAAAATCTCCGAAATGGAAGTTGAAATGAGTGAGCTACTGTATGGGAATTTCTAAGAGTGTTTAGCGGCCGACTTGAATGTTGTAGAGGGAAAGCCTAAAACTCACCAATTCAAACGGTGGATGTTGAAATAGAGACAGGATAGCACCCTGGAGTCTTAAAATACACACACCAAGTTAGTGTCTGGAAATTTTTGGAGGTGGTCGACAAGGGCAAACTGCACAACTTGTGGTGATAGTTTAAAAGATGAATGGTTCAGGGAACCCACAAGTTGATAAATTAGACACATAAGCAACACTTGGGTAAAGATACCCAAGCGGTGATGGGTATGGATGACCTGAGCTCCAAGTTTGTCTCCCTGACAAGCGTTGTCAAAGTACTGGAAGAAGTTATAAAGGCGATAATACACTTGGAAAGTGCTTCTTATTTTTCAGGTAAAGTACTAAACCCGTGTGGGTCATTCAGAGCAAGGAATGGTGGAGCATCATCCCTTTCACCAACTGCGAGATAAACACGTTACCTGACTTTGTTAGGTTCCTTGATGCTAATGAGGGGGATCTTGATCCAAGGAATTGGACCCTGGCTCACCTTCCTTGAATCAAACGTAAATAGCTCCCATTCCCGAGCTATGGGTTTTAGCGCTTCCCCCCATGAATATAATCCAATTGGAGAGCAAACATTATTAACTAGCAAACAGTTCGGGTTTCAATTCTGAATCTCATGTACATCAATGGATAGCAGGACTGCGTTGATTGATGCTCCAAAAAAGTTCCCCATAAATTCCCTCACTAGAAAGTAATCTGAAAACCACAAAATATCGAAGGAATAAAAGGCGAAAGTTAAAGAAGGGATTGAATCAATAATTTTTGGAAATTGTCTTGTTGGATTTGTAGGGGTCGTACAGCTCCTGGAGGAATGGGAGGCATTTAGGTTCGATCCAAGAAAGGTAATCAGGGCCAATTCCTTAGACCAAGGACCCCTATCGTTTGAAGGGTCCTTCACTCAGCAAGATCATCAGTGGAGTGCCACAGAGAGCGCCACTACCCCCGTGATATTTAAACCACGTGCCAAAAGGAATATAGGAATTAGTCAAACATCTTGATAAAAAGATCCTATCCAAGATAAGCAATACACATGACTTTAGATCTCTGAAATAAGAACTGCATAAACTGAACAAGTGAACTATAACAGGTCATGATAGAGCAGAATGTAGATAAGCGCCATCCAATGGAAATGAGAGAAAGCGAAAGCAGACCACGTGAATATAGAATGCGTAATAAAATAAAGACATAAGAGAGAGAGAGAAGGTGGATGGGGGATGGAGCAGGAATCATCATTCACAAAAAAAATATCCTCAGATCACGACATGAATGAAATAATATGAATATAATATGATGACCACCGTCCAGTGGAAAAAGCAGGCCACACGAATATAGAACGTATAATAAAATAAAATAGATAGATAGAGAGAGACCTACGAGTCATCATTAACAAACAAGAAATGAGGATGAAATGAGAACCTCCTCTCCCAGTTGAAAACCTAAACATGGACTTCGGATGTATGTTGAAGGAAATGCTTAAAAAGCTGTCCACAACATACGTTTGACCAAAATTAGAATACGCCACGGAACTGTGGCGTCCCCACTTGAGAAGAATAAAGTACACAAGTTAGAAAAGGTTCAAAGACAAGCTACAAAACAGCTACAAGAACTACAAAATGTGAGTTACCCAGCATGTCTGAAGGCATTAGACATGACCTCACTTGCTGGTTGAGAGAAGACATACATGATAACTACATATATAAGCAAAAGATACGAAAAGACATGATAAGGAAGATGTTTTAGCACCACCACCAAAGAAAAATAATAGGGAAAACAGCTAGAAACAAGGAAGAAGAGGTGCCGAAGGGAGTGACTTGTATGAGGAAACTTTGCAAAAATTGTGTGATTGATTAAATAGTATGGTAGAACCCACGATACTGCCTATTACAGAGTCCATGGCATTGCTTGTTGCATGCCTGTGACACCACCAGCATATCTCTACTCCTGTACATACTAATTGATAATTGCAAATAATTAAGTACACACACACACACACACACACACACACACACACACTGCAGCATACGGGCGCCTAGCAAACCTAAGAATAGCATTCCGACATCTCAATAAGGAATCGTTCAGGACCCTGTACACTGTGTACGTTAGGCCCATATTAGAGTATGCAGCACTAGTTTGGAACCCACACCTAGCCAAGCATGTACGGAAATTAGAGAAAGTGCAAAGGTTTGTAACAAGACTAGTCCTGGAGCTATGGGGCATGTCCTACAAAGAGAGGTTAAGGGAAATCGACCTGACGACACTGGAGAACAGGAGAGTTAGGGGGAATATGATAACGACATATAAAATACTGAGAGGAATTGACAAGGTGGACAGAGCCAAGATGTTCCAGAGATGGGACAGAGCAACAAGGGGACACAAATGGAAGTTGAAGACTCAGATGAATCATAGGTGTTGGATGAATCTTATTGAAGCTAGCTGGCCCAGTGGCTTACGCGAAGGTCTGGAGTTTTGAGAGACTGTGTCCGCGGGTTCGAACCCCACCCGTGGTATGGTTTGTTTGCAATCGTGTCATTACGATTTCGTGAGTCAATCATAGGGATGTTAGGAAGTATTTCTTCAGTCACAGAGTTGTCAGAAAATGGAATAGTCTGGGAAGTTATGCCGTGGAGGCAGGATCCATACATAGCTTTAAGAAGAGGTATGATAAAATTCACGGAGCAGGAAGAGTGACCTAGTAACGACCAGTGAAGATGGGCCAGGAGCTGTGAATCGACCCCTGCAACCACAACTAGGTTAGTACACACACACACACACACACAAACATGTCATACCTTTCTTGCAGGGTTTAGAAATAGCCTAAAACCAACATCTAATAACATATGTAAAGACACTTTGAAAAAAGTGCAGTAGTTTGCAACAAGACTAGTCCAGGAGCTGAGAAAAATGAAATATTAGGAAAGACTATAGGAAATAAAGCTGATGACAGTATGAAATAGAATGACCAGGAAAAAGAGGAGGAGGTATAAAATATTCAGATGAAATGATAGGGTGAACAGGGGGCAGGCTGTTCGAGAGGCGGAAAACGGGTAAACGAGGGCACAGTTGGAAGTTGAAGGCAACTATGAATCACAAGAATGTAGAGTGGCATTTCTTCAGTCTCACGGTAGTCAGGAAGCGGAGTGACCTGGTTACTACGCTTCTTAAGGATTAGTATGAAGACCCAAGAGGAGAGGAGAGCGTGAAACTACCCGCCCTGCTAACTAAGCGGCAGGGCCGGGAGCTGAGACCTGGACACTGCAATTATGAATGAGTGATTACACAGAAGAGGGGACTGTGTTTGGATGAGGTAATTAGTGAACACAGTCTATGGGACAGGAAAATACGAATAAGAAGCAAAAGAAGAGATAATGGAGTGCCTGTCAGGAAAAGTGACACGAGATATAGGATTAATTCATAGCCAAGAGGTGAGGAGAGTCCATCTTTCAACCACAGTTGTAGAGGCATAGAAGCTGAGCATCAAGGATACAGAAGGAGAAAGGAAGTCAAAATATAAGTGAGCAGAAGAGTCAGAAAGGAGAAGAGAGTGTGACAATTTAAGAGCGACTGTGGTGAAAGTTACGGCAGAAACAAAGCTTCTGTACTGACATGCGAGATGGGAGATGACTAGATGTTGGTATTTACACTTTCTGAGGTCATTTGCCTCCATTTTTGGAATAAACTGTTTGATGTCATCTAAGTGTTGTAATGATTTTCCTATAAATTGTTTATATCTACTATTTCAATTTATCTCTCAGAAATGGTGTCTTAGATCATTGTAGTTTTCGTTCGTGTAATCAAGTTGGTCCTGTCTAATTTTCGTTATCTTCCCCGGGTCGTATTTACCAACACCTTGTTTCCAATGGTCTCTGGCCTAGTGGATTTGTAATATATTTCTTCATCTTTTATACTGAATGTTTGGTCAAGTATTGACAGTGTCTTGTTTTCTCTCGCTGGACTCGCTTCATTGAGGAATTAAACTGACCGTCTATTTACCGTTCCAGCCTTGTTAACAATCTCTTTCTTTATAGTTAACCTCTCTCCTTACCATGATTTTGTTAGCTTTTTACGATCTCTTTCTCTTAATAGTTTCCTAAGTATACCGTGTAGTTTGAAGCTTATTCTTTGCAATTCATAATTCTCCCATGTGTTGTTAAACGCTCCATTGTGTGTTTTCACATGAGAAACTTTTCCATCTTGGTTCTTCATTTATGACAATAGAATTTCGTCAACATCTGCATTTGAGATTTATTTCTGTAGCTTGAAGTGATTATTTTGTCAAAACCGAAAAGCCTTCTTCCTTATTTATTATTTTCATTTTCTATCCGAGTGGTTTTATTCAAATTCTACTTATGTTTTTTTTTAGTTTTGTGATAGTTGCAATGTCAGGTTTCTTCTCGTATATGATGTCTCGTAATTCTAATATTCTTTTTTGAGATTTTCAGTATATATTAGTATATATTAGTATATAAAACTTTGAATTTGTCTGTTTCTATTTTCTTTTACACTTGTTTTTGTTTGGTATTTAACTTCTCATTTCTTAAAAAATCTCAGAGCCTGAGGATACAGCTTCATTACTCTGTAGAAGAAAAGAAAATTATTTATTTTGTGTGTGTGTGTGTGTGTGTGTGTGTGTAAGCACCTCGGGAGAAAGGAAGATACCCTTGAGTAGTGTACCAAAAGCCGTCTTTAAAGTAACAAATTTATTCATCTTGAATTCTGGTTTCGGGGCGTTGGCAATAGTGAAAAAGAGAAGGTACGAGTTTCTGAAGGATGGAAGGGTGGGGTGAGGTGATGGAGGAGGCGGGGGAGGGAGTTGGTGGAGGTGGAGTTGATGGGGATGACTGGGGGAGGGGTAAAGCTAGTAGAGAAGGTGGAGTTGATTAAGAGGAGGAATTGGTGGAGAGGTATTGGGGGATAGGGTTGATAATAGAGGGAAGCAAGGATGGAAAGGGGTAGTTGATAGTGAAGAGAGGATGGAAAGGTTGATGGTTGGGGAAGGGGGAAGATGGTGGTTGAGAGACGAGGAAGTTAACGATGGAGAAAAGTGTTTGTCTTATTTAACAACTTTGGATACATCAGCAGTGTGCTGATGTCACAATACATGGTGTTGAGGTTTGTCAGCCTGAGCTGGAGACTTCAGTATTGTCAACCTGAGCTGGAGACTTCAGTAGTGTCAGCCTGAGCTGGGAGACTTCAGTAGTGTCAGCCTGAGCTGGGAGAATTCAGTAGTGTCAGTCTGAGCTGGGAGAATTCAGTAGTGTCAGTCTGAGCTGAGAGACTTCAGTAGTGTCAGCCTGAGCTGGGAGACTTCGGTAGTGACAGCCTGAGCTAGGAGACTTCAATAGTGACAGCCTGAGCTGGGAGACTTCAGTAGTGTCAGCCTGAGCTGGGAGACTTCAGTAGTGTCAGCCTGATCTGGGAGACTTCAATAGTGTCAGCCTGAGCTGGAGACTTCAATAGTGTCAGCCTGAGCTGGGAGACTTCAGTAGTGTCAGCCTGAGCTGGGAGACTTCAATAGTGGCAGCCTGAGCTGGAGACTTCAGTAGTGTCAGCCTGAGCTGGGAGACTTCAGTAGTGTCAGCCTGAGCTGGGAGACTTCAATAGTGTCAGCCTGAGCTGGGAGACTTCAGTAGTGTCAGCCTGAGCTGGAGACTTCAGTAGTGTCAGCCTGAGCTGGGAGACTTCAGTAGTGTCAGCCTGAGCTGGGAGACTTCAGTAGTGACAGCCTGAGCTGGGAGACTTCAGTAGTGACAGCCTGAGCTGGGAGACTTCAGTAGTGACAGCCTGAGCTGGGAGACTTCAGTAGTATAAATCTTAGTTTCCAATCCTTCTTCCCTTCTCCAGTTTGTATAACCTTGTAGTTTTGGAGTTGAGTTCCAATAACCACTTGTGTGACAATTCCTACAGTTCGTCTAGGGTCGTTTGTGATCTGTTATTGTCCTCTCCAGTTTGTTTTCTCCTCATTAACTTCACATCGTCCGCGAACAGGGATGCATCAAAATATTTCTACCGGCATGTTAACCTATACCAGAAGTAGTACTAGTCCTAGTGGAACCCCACTTATCATACCTGCTGATTCTGATACCACTTTGTTTCAGTCTCTTGTGTATTCTTGCAATCCAGAAATATAAAATCCACCGGTCCTTCACCCAAGTTACATAAACGTTACCTTGCCATAGAGCTCTGTCAGATTGGTAAGACTGGATTTACCATCACTATATTAGTGTTGATTGTGGAACTGCTTTATAGATAAATGGTTCAGAGAACCGACAGGATGATAAATTAGACACTTGTGCAACAGTTGGGTATATTTATTGTGGAAACGTTTCGCCACACAGTGGCTTCATCAGTCCAGTACAGAGAACAAATCTTCTGTATTGGACTGAGGAAGCCACTGGTTGGCGAAACGTTTCCACAATAAAGATAAAAGTGTCGGGATGTTCAGTAAGTTTAATTTTAACAACCATAGAATTGACTGGGAAAAATAAACCAAGAGCTACCAGACATATCCTGGGAATCAGAGATGAGCGCCCTAAACCCCACCAGTGCCTAGAGAAGCTGAATATAGAAGCATACAAGGTATGTATGAAGCACGTACCACTGAGGAAACCCAAAAGAAGATCAGATATAGAGAGAGAGCGTAGGAGATGGTACAGAAGAAGAAAACGGGTTACTGAATTGCTTAAAAACACAAATATGTTGCAACAGAGGAGAGATAGTCTTAACCGAGAGATAACTGAATTAGAGCAAAAACTTAGGATGTCATACCTAACAGAAGAAGTACAAAGGGAACAAAGAGCCATACAGGATATTGCAAGAAACCCAAAATATTTTTATTCCTATGCAAAATCCAAGCTAAGAACTACCTGTAGAATTGGACTATTATTGAGAGGAGCTTCGTATATTGACGATGAACAGGAAATAAGTGAAATACTAAAAGAACAGTATGAGTCGGTGTTCAGCAACCCATTAAATGACAGCAAGGTAGAAAATCCAGAAACATTTTTCACTCCAGCAGAAGGCAGCGCAAACCAACTAACTGACATTAGTACAAATCCCATAGATTTCGAAAAAGAAATGGACAACACCTAGATCGAATTCATGGAATGCCCTATTTATAAAGAAGTGCAAAGTACCACTAGCAAGAGTCCTCAGTATTGTGATCATGGAGTGATAGCGCAATGCGCTCAAAATGAGAGCCATGGGCATTGCAAGGAAGGTAAGCAGATGGATTTTCGGGTTCCTAACACACAGAACACAAAAAGTAGTAGTAAACAGAGCAAGATCCAGCATCAGCGAGGAAAAAAGCTCAGTGCCCCAAGGCACTGTCCTGGCACCTCTGCTGTTTCTCATACTCATAGCAGACAGATAAAAACACCCGTCACACTTCTGTATCATCATTTGCAGATTACACTAAAATAAGCATGAAAGTCACTACGGTAGAGGACACTGAAAAATTACAGGAAGACATAAGCAGGGTTTTCCAGTGGGCAGTGAAGAACAACATGACGTTCGGTGGTGATAAGTTCCAGCTGCTTAGGTATGGAAAGAATGAAGAACTCAAAAGGAACACTGTATACAAAACTCAAGAGGGTCACCAAATAGAACGAAAGGAACAAGTGAAAGACTTGGGAATAATTGTCAGCTGACCTTTCTTTTAAAGACCATAACAAGACAAAGATCACGACAGCCATGAAGATGACGGGGTGGGTATTGAGAACTTTCAAAACAAGGGAAATAATGCCGATGGTGACACTCTTCAAATCGCTAGTGCTCCTTCATTTAGAATATTGCTCAGTGCTGACGGCCCCGTTCAAAGCAGGAGAAATATCAGAGCTGGAACAAATACAGAGATCGTTTACGGCTCACATTGAGCCAGTAAAGCACCTAAATTACTGGGAACGCCTTCAAGTCTTGAACATGTACTCATTGGAGCGGAGGAGAGAGAGATACATAATAATATATACCTGGAAAGTACTCGAGGGTCTGGTCCCAAATCTGCACACTGCCATAACAACACACTGGAGTGAGAGATATGGGAGGAAGTGCAAAATAAACCCAGTGAGGAGCAGGAGTGCGGTGGGGACAATAAGGGAGCACTGTATCAACATCCGGGGTCCCAGACTATTCAACATCTTACCAGAAGATATCAGAAACACGGCTGGAATAAGTGTAGAAGCCTTCAAGAGGAAACTGGACAAGTATCTTCACCAGGTGCCAGATCAACCAGGCTGTGATGGATATGTGGGGCAGCAGGCCTCCAGCAGAAACAGCCTGTTTAACCAGGCAAGCACCAGACGAGCCTGGCCCATGACCGGGCTCCGAGAGTAGTGAAACTCTCGAAACTCTTCAAAGGTATGAGGTATCATCATGAAACTGCTTTTCTTCGGGTACTCTTTACTTATCTGATTATTTTCTTCAAGGTACAGGCTTGAAGCTATTTCTCAGTCTCCATTTTAAAATATTGTTTTTGCACACTCGTGGAAAAGATAAGACACACACACACACACACACACACGAGCACGGGCTTACACGCGCATGAGTGTGTGTCCATGTATACATGAGCATTACCAGGTGTTTATGAGTTGTTTGTTACTTTGACGTGCGCGTCGGTGTACTCACCTATTTGTGGTTGCAGGGGTCGAGACTCAGCTCCTGGCTCCGCCTCTTCACTCGGCAGATTAATGTTGGTGTTTGTGAGTTTACGATTCAAGATTCTGTTGTGTGTGTGTGTGTTCTCACCTAGTTGTTGTTGCAGGGTCGTGACATAGCTCCTGGCCCCACCTTTACACTGGCCGCTACTGGGTCACTCCCTGCGCCATGAGCTTTATCATATCTATTCTTAAAGCTATGTATGGAACCTGCCTCCACTACATCGCTTCCCAAACTATTCCACTTCCCGACCACTCTGTGACTGAAGAAATACTTCCTAACATCCCTGTGATTCATCTGAGTCTTCAACTTCCAACTGTGTCCCCTTGTTGCTGTGTCCCATCTCTGGAACATTCTGTCCCTGTCCACCTTGTCAATTCCTCTCAGTATTTTATATGTCGTTATCATGTCCCCCCTATCTCTCCTGTCCTCCAGTGTCGTCAGGTCGATTTCCCTTAACCTCTCCTCGTAGGACATACCCCTTAGCTCCGGGACTAGTCGTGTTGCAAACCTTTGCACTTTCTCTAGTTTATTTATGTGCTTGGCTAGGTGTGGGTTCCAAACTGATGCTGCGTACTCCAGTATGGGCCTAACGTACACAGTGTACAGGGTTCTGAACGATTCCTTATTAAGATGTCGAAATGCTGTTCTTAGGTTTGCTAAGCGCCCGTATGCTGCAGCAGTTATTTGGTTGATGTGCGCCTCAGGAGATGTGCCTGGTGTTATACTCACCCCAAGATCTTTTTCCTTGGGTGAGGTTTGTAGTCTCTGGCCCCCTAGACTGTACTCCGTGTGTGTACTCCGACTGTGTGTGTGTGTGTGTTGTGTGTGTGTGTTCCCTTCGGTCCGTCCGTTTGTCCGTCAGTTCGTACGTCCTAGTTGTACTCAAGAACGGAAACATTATTCCTAGCCGCTTGAGGATCATCTTACCTACCCGTTAAAACTGAGAATGGAAGCTGCTTGCTTCACTTCCTTATCCAGATCATTCCACTTCCTTACCACCCGCACACTGAAACCTTTCTTACATCCCTCTGACCTAGTGGCTTTAACTGACGTCTGTGCCTCCTGGTTCCCAGCATCCTCTTTTTTTCCAATAATTTTCTATCTGTCTTTTTATCAAGTCCTCTGAGTTATTTTATCATATTCTTTACTAGGTCTCTTGTTATGTAGTGCATACTTTAGTTCCTTTTGTATTTGTGTATTTTTCCCTGTCTGGATTGTCTTTAGTATATAAATGTTCATTTAAGTGAGGGTTCCATGCTGGTGTTGTATACTCTTCAATATATCTGACGGAGTGTGTGTGTGTGTGTGTGTGTGTGTGTGTGTGTGTGTGTGTGTGTGTGTGTGTGTGTGTGTGTGTGTGTGTTAAGTGCGGAGGAGGAAAGAGCAATTTCTACTGATCAGTTGTTTAACTCGTGCGTCTTATACCGTCGTTGCCTCATCAATGAATACCTTCTTAAATCTGCTGCTCATTTCCTCGCATACCTGTGTCAGTTTCTGGAACTGACCCTCCTCCTTTAACCTTATTAATTAGTCATTTACGAACATCTACCTTCTTGTGTAGCTGTACGTTTTCTTTCTTGGTCCGTCACTACTGGGACGACCCTTGCCTTTCAACACTGCACGAACCCGGTGTAACATTGCCTGAATTAGGCGGAGAATGGTTAAGTTGGCCTCGGTGACTACCCTGCTAAGCTGCCTTGAACTCATGATTCCAACTTCAGGTTGAGGCTTCAGCTTCCGCGCCTCTTCACCCAGCCACTCACTAAAGATTTTCACGAGTATCGTATGTACTAAGTTTCCATGTCATCCCGCCTGAATAATGTTTAGGTATTCCAGTCACTTCAGATCTTGAGTTGCAAGTCCTCATCCAGGAAGAACTTTTTTCCTCTCGAAACTGATTTACGATATTAAGTTAAAATACACAGGGATCCCTACATAAATAACCCGCACATAGAATGTTTTTTATGACGACGTTTCGGTTCTATTTAGACCATTAACTAGTCACACCAGCACGAAGGAAATGGAGCTCCCTTCCTTTCATGCTTCAGTGTGGCTAGTTAATGGTCTAAATGGGGCCGAAACGTCGTTATAAGTTAAATTCTCTGTGCGGGTTATTTGTATATTGTACCAGTCACGGTATTGTGCCTTTATATTCTTCACGCAGGGATGCCAGTCCTCACAGGATCAATCGCCAGATATCTCCTGCCGGTGGATGCTTGGTCACGGGGAGGGAGCGGACATACAGGGGTGACAACTGCTACTTGTTCCTTGTTATACTGCTACTTGTTCCTTGTTATACTGCTACTTGTTCCTTGTTATACTGCTACTTGTTCCTTGTTATACTGCTACTTGTTCCTTGTTATACTGCTACTTGTTCCTTGTTATACTGCTACTTGTACCTTTTATTGCTACTTGTTATGAGGAATAATTTCTATAAAGTAAATCTTATGTTTACTCCAGACTCGTTTAATATTCAATTAGATTTCTCTCAAAAATCTTTTCACAACTAAGCGACACTTGTTCACCTGTGCTTCGTTACATTTCATCTGATAAGATTATATTTTGTCACCGAAGCAGCAGATTTATTGTTCACTCTATGCCAGTCGTGTGGACGATAGCGCAGGAGAATAAGGATACAAGAGAGCCTAGGAACAAGGCCCCGGAAGAGTAAACAGGAGACCATCTGGATTTCATCTGACCGCACCTAAAACACACAGCTGAAAAAATAGTTGAAAGTACAGCAGTTCAGGGCCTTTCCCGGAGTCTCCTTCAGCGAGGCGCAAAAAAACCTGTTCTCTCTTCTCCATAATGTCACCTGCTTCCCACAGCAGCAGCCTCTGACCCCGTGACTCCTCTCAACCCTGAGTAAACTTGAGCAGGCTCCTCCATCATCCCCACCTGTGTCCTGACCACGGGGTCTGTCCGTACCTTGTTGATTCATTGCTTCTGGTCGCTGCCTGTGTTCATTTCATGGAGTAATGTGTACTATACTGGCTCCCTTACCTTCGTGTGTTAGTGTGTCTAATTAATGGTCCAAGTCGAACCAAAACGTCGTCATGAGTTTCTCATATGTGAGGGTTATTTGTGTAGAGTAGAACTTGTGACGTAGACAGTGAAAAGCAAGGGCAACTTGAGCACAGTAAGATATAATTGTATCAATATCCGTGGCCCCCGACTATTCAACATCTTACCAGAAGATATCAGAAACACTGCTGGGACAAGTGTAGAAGTCTACAAGAGGAAACCGGACAAGTATCTTCGCCAGATGCCAGATCAACCAGGCTGTGATGGATATGTGGGTCAGTGGGCCACCAGCAGCAACGGCCTGGCTGACCAGGCAAGCACCAGACGAGCCTGGCCCATGGTCGGGCGCTGGAAGTATAAAAACCCTCGGAACTCATCAAGGGTATATCAAAGGTAAAGGTAGGTAGAAGTTATGTTAAGGAAAGTACATGTATTGCGACCAAGAACAGTGAGAGAAAAGGTGAACAGACTGTGAGGGAGAGAGATGGGAAGTAGACAGTGAGGAAGAGAGTAGATAGTGAGGGGGAGAGAATAGACAGTGAGGGGGGAGAGTAGACAGTGAGGGGAGAGAATAGACAGTGAGGGGGAGAGTAGACAGTGAGGGGGAGAGTAGACAGTGAGGAGAGAGACAGAGGAGAGTGAGACAGTGAGGGAGAGAGTAGACAGTGAGGGGGAGAGTTGGCAGTGAGGGAGAGAGTAGATAGTGAGGGAGAAAGAGTAGATAGAGTAGAGAGTAAGGGGGAGAGTAGACAGTGAGGGGAGAGTAGACAGTGAGGGAGAGAGTTGACAGTGAGGGAGATAGGGCTGGCAGTGAGTGGAGGAGATGGGGCAGAGAGCGAGGGAAGGAGAGCAGAGAGTGAGAAAGGGCAGAGAGTGATAATGGAAGTGAGAGAGGAAGAGTGGCGAGTAAAGGTGGGGACGGAGTGAGGGAAGGAGGGAGAGAGAAAAGGATGGAGGGAAGGGAGGCAGGGAGTGAGGGAACGAAGGGAGGCAGAGAGTGAGGGAGGGAGGGAAGGGGCCATGGGGGTCAGAGAGTGAGGGAGAGAAGGGAGGCAGAGAGGGAGGGAAGGGGGTGAGGATCAGAGAGTGGTAGTAAGAGGGAGAAGGTGAGGATCAGGAGTGGTGCACAGGATGAGCACTACTCACCCGTGGCTGCTGCCATGTACCCAGTTGCCATTAAGCCGTGGGAACACACTATTGCTTTTTTTCAGTAGTATGGACGGTGTAGAAGACCATGGGAAAGTCCCAACTTAACTCAACACTACTTTTTTCACCCCAAGAAATGCTCTCGTAAATGGTATATTAGTCTTGAAAAGGTATCGTGTGTGGGTGGGGAGACAAGTTTAGGAGTTTACCGGATTAGTTAATATACCAGTGTTGTAATATATAGCGTTCTCGAGCATTTTCTGATTTAGAATCAGTTTGAAAGACTTTGGTTAGCATACAGATGAATACTTCGATTTCATGGTATGCTTTTGCCTTTCCCAGGATAGCATAGTGGGAATGACACTGGTTTACGTGCACACGACTTGCCTTTCATTGCATAGTCGTGTGTAAGATACTAAACTGTGATGCTGGGATGCACATGTGCAGATTAAACTACTAAGATGTTTCCTAAATTGTGAAAATGATTGTTTCTCGTATCTGATGTTTCCTGAGCGTGTGTGAAGATGATTGTTGCTCGTACTTGAAAGGTTGATCACAGTTCTACTCGAGGCTGATCAACGCATTTTTTAAGGAAAGTGCCGAGTCCACTGCACTCTCTTTTTCACCATTTTCATCACTTTTGTCACATGTCTCACCATCACCACACTCCTCACCACCCTCATTATTACAACCATTCTCATCTCATCTTGAGGGTAAAGGGACTCATGTCTATTGAAGACATTTCGGTCTTAAGGTCCTGGACATTTCGGAACAAGGACTGAAACGTCTTCAACAACGTTGGCTTAAGTGAATGCCTCTGTGTCCATTTCGAATAATCATAGTCATCACCATAACCCCCCCCCCATCACTTGCTGTCAGTATCACCATTACTCTCATTGTATTACCATTTCTCACCATTACTCTTAGTATCACCATCTCTCATCATTATTCTTAGTATTATCATCTCTCACCATTACTCTCAGTAGCACCATCTCTCACCATTACTCTCAGTAGCACTATCTCTCACCATTACTCTCAGTAGCATCATCTCTCACCATTACTCTCAGTAGCACCATCTCTCACCATTACTCTCAGTAGCACTATCTCTCACCATTACTCTCAGTATCACCATCTCTCACCATTACTCTCAGTAGCATCATCTCTCACCATTACTCTCACTATCACCATCTCTACTCTTAATCACCATCACATTCATTACGACTGTCATTAGCCCAGATAGTTTATTTTAAGGTTGTATTTAGGCTTTGTTTCTGAGAGAGAGAGAGAGAGAGAGAGAGAGGAAGTTCACTAGAGTAAGCTCTCTTTTATAAATCTATTCCATTCAGTTCAATTCTTCATCAAATGCAGTTGAAAATGTTTGTTGTTCAGTTTTGAATATATATATTTTTCAGTCGCATGTACTAAAAATTGCATTATATAGAGGAGCTTTACAAGGAAGTTAGTTGTTGATTGTTATGGTAATGTTGAATCTCTCATTACTGAGCCTGAACACTTTTCACTGTCTCCACTGTTATAGTATCTGCTTTCAGACACTGTAACATCACTGCTGTCACTGAATACTCCTCACTGTCGTTACAGTGCTGATGCACTCACCCTGAACACTCTCCTCTGATGGTATAGTGTCTGCACTCACGTCTCTCACTACTGAGTGAAAGTGAGCACATTATTTAGTACCAGTAATTATGAAAAAAATGTCGTCAAGAATGTTTAGTACTGGAAGGCGGGGGGAGGAGGGGGAGAGATGAGCTCCAGCTCCTGGTTCCCACTCTTTACCCTCGCCTGACACAAAATAGTCTTAACCTTTCTATTCTGAACGAGTGTATAGAGAGTCCACTTCAACTATATAACTACTCAGTTCATTTCATTTCTTCTTAAGGTCAATTTTTTTCCGCCTTGCGTCCCTGTGGCTTATTAGTGTGAGTAATTTCTAAACATCCTGTTTCAGGAGACAAGTTGGTGATAATGGTTATTCTCTGGTGTTTGTTTTTCTTTTTTTAAATAAAATTCTTGAAAAATAGCCCTGGCCTTTTATGTTCAAGGTCAGGGTCAAGAGTAGGCTTAGGATTACGCTTTTGCAATTGTTTACTAATGTTACGTTACAACTGCTTGGAAACATCTTGTATGTCTCGTATGAACGTGCGCCTTATATGCTGGAAAATACTGGTAGGAGCTCTGGCCTGTCTTGTCTTTCTGTTCTTGTAAAAGTATTTTCTAACATCTCTGTGAGTCCCTTGGCTTAGTTTTTCAACTGTGCCTCTCGTTTATGTTTTTTTTCCTCAGGCTAAACAGTCTTCTGCGTTTTCCTCATTTTTTCCTAGGTATTTCAAATGTGGTAATAATAATAATAATAATATAGTTTGTCTATCAGTTTCGTGTTGTACCGTGTCTACGATATTTTTATAGTTGAGGAATGTGTAGACCACACATCCCTCTCTTTCCTATGAGATTTCTGAGTCGGAAAGACTTGCATTAGGTTCGTGAGACAGGACATAGCTTCTCAGAAGTCGTGTTGCTGCTCTGTGATAGATCATTTCCTCTGTGTTCTTCTAGTCTCCTTCTTATAATTCACTGGTCAGGATATCGATCTGCAACACTTTGTTGCCTGTCTGTCTCCTTCCTTGAAAACTAGAAGTACGTTTGCTTTGTCCATCGATGTGTTAAAGACTGGGCAAATGTTTTTACACAGTGTTGTCTCCCATTTTTTTTATCTAGGTTGAGGAGGTAGAGAAACTCTATACATGGATGGACTGCACAGTATAAAGGCTAAGGGATTCTGTACCCTAAGCCTTTATACTGTGAGGGAATGGCTACCTCGTCTTCCATTATATCAAGTATGCAATCTTTGCTTTGAATTGATAAAACCCCTAGGATGATAAAAACCTAGGATGATGAGGCCTGGAGCTTGAGCTCTACAACTGCAGCATCGGGAAAGTACACACACTCAGATGCATTGGCCGAGTGCACAATGCCAAATTCCTTGAAATGTAGTCGTAGAGGTTGATACCATTCACAGCTTAAAGAAAAGTATGTATGAAAGATCCCTGGGAATTAGGTGTCTTCAGCACCGGTCAAGAATAAGATGCGGGCCCAGTAATGGAGCACAACCCCGCAAACCACGTCTACGTCGGTATATATAGGGTGGATACACATCCGGAGGCGGTCGGGTCAAAACACGACGGCCAAGGGAGGAGTCCGGTAATGAGCAGGTGGCAGAATACGGTTGTCACGATCCGTGTGTGTGTGCTGGGTAGTGACCAGAGATCAGGTATCGCGCCCACCATCATACCGCCCGGAGTAGCCACTACCTGCACGCTCCCACGCCCACCAGCGACGCCCACACGCACACATCAGCTCACCTGGGAACGTCTCCAAGACGGCTTCCTGAATTTCTTAGCCACTTAGTGCCACTGCGACTCCCAGAAGAGTCTCAGGTGTGTGGCCTGGATATTGTCCACACGTTAAATATTAGATGTCAGCATTATAGTAAAGTTGTATGACCCTGAAGGATTTATTACCGTTTTTCATGAATAATAATAATACATAATAATAACAGTAATATAATTATTACAAAACATGAATAACTGAAGTGTAATGAACAGTGGTCAGTAATAATTAACATGGAAACAGAAACTCAGGAGATTAATTAATCTATTTCGACCCCTTTCTGCTGAAGAGGATCCCAGAAGGGGTCGAAATATACAGATCAGTTAATCTCCCGAGTTTCTGTGTCCATGTGCTCTATTATTGAGCATTACAAAACATATACAAAAGTTTCTTTCATTGCATCACCTCCAGGCAAGTAAATTAGACACATATGCAACACTTGGGTATCTTTATTGAGGAAACGTTTCGCCACACAGGGCACGACCTACTTCCACATTGAACAAATGTGACACCTCCTACAACTGCTGCACCTCTTCTGTCTACAGTATATAAGCTTCCTCTGCTCATATGCTGTTATTCTATTCAAGATTGATGGACTGACAACATCGACTCAAGATTGAGGGACTGACAACCTCACACTCCTCCTGTTCTTCACGATTCTCCTTTGTATGGACTGATGAAGCCACTGTGTGGCGAAACGTTTCCTCAATAAAGATACCCAAGTGTTGCATATGTGTCTAATTTACAAACTCGTCGGTTCTCTGAACCATTCATTCACCTCAGGCAAGTTTGTGTAGACTTTAAGAGTGAAAGTTAATCCTAAATACGACTGAAAGTAAAAAAAAAAAACGAATTTAAAATGCAAAATACAAAACTCGTGAATATAAAATGTACAATACAAAATAGATTAGAGGAAATTCGGATTGAAGAATCTTAAGTACCTGTTTATAGACACTACGTGCTAGTGAAACCCGTGTTTATAGATCTGATTCCCAGCACTGGTGCTCATGAAGATTGTCGCTATATAAGCGCCAGTCTTCATGCCTGTACTTCAGATTCTAGACTACGGTGCTCTTCACCAACTCAAGGCTAAGGGACTGATTACCTCGTTTTATGTATAAAGTTCTACAGTCTTCACATCATGTCCTTGAATTTGTATTGATAAAGCCACTGGAGGGCGAAACGTCAACGAATAACGAGACCCAGATGTTGCACATGTATTTAATTTTTCGTCTTGTGGGTGTTGTATACCATTCATGTGTAATTATAGGTGAGCACACTAATTACATGGATACATGCACACTTAGACTCGTAATGTTTCTGAGAATGAACACCACACCTGACCTCAATACTGAAACACAAGAATATCACCACCGTACACCTAACTCACAAACTTAACAATGTTCTTTACAAACCTGAAGAAGGATTCTTGCAAATAGCTATTAACACTTGCCTAAGACAGATCCTCGAGTATACAGCATCAGTATGGAGCCCACACCTAGCCAGGCACATACCGAAGATCGAGAAAGTATAGTGATTCGTCACCAGCCAAATACTGTAAGTGAGAGATATAAACTACTAACGAACTTGATCTCATGGCGCTTGGAAAATTGCTAACGGCATTATCACGACTTACAAAATATGTTGGGTTATACACAGGAAGGAGAGCGATTTTGAAATGCTTAAAAATTTGCAAAATGAGCGGAATTATCTGGGATCTGGCTGAGTGGCTAAAATACTGTGTACTTTGATACAGAGTGTGCAGGTTGCGAGATAATGTTTGTACTGGTGTGGGAAGAGCCCAGGGCAAGGGACACAGGTGTAAAATTAATATAAACTTAAACCAGATGTTAGATAACACTTTTGTATTGTTTGGAACTTAAAAGGAAAAGGATTCAAGGAACGACATAAATAGACGATGAATCCAAAAGAAGTTTTTAAAAACTGTTTTAAAAGCTGATCCCGTTAGCTCAAGAGCTAGAGCTTAACACTCGCAAACTCAGCTTGGTGAGCACATACAGCCAGACGTGAAGCCACAGGTTTCCTTCTGCTTAGTTACGTGTTCCCTGCTCGGTATAAATACAACATGGAGGTCGCGTGATGGCTCCTAACACATTAATCCACACACGTTAAGCAGTCAGGCACTCGTTAGCTAACGTGTTATTCTTGGAAGCATTGAACCCTCGTACTCGTCAAGTTCCAGACAGTAACGTAATGCACACAAGACTGACCACTGAGATAACGTGTGGTAATGCGATGATAAATTCCTGGCAAAACCTCTCTTCCCACGTCTGCCAAACTTCAGGCAGCTCGCTCAAGCCGTGTGAAGATGCAGAAGAGGCGGCTTCTTTCGTCTGCTGGGGTAGTTTTTCCTGACTAACCACGTCATACCTGCCAAGGAACCGGGTAACAAAATCGTGTCAAGACGGTCAAGAGGTCCACGCCTGGTAATCATCTGGTATAGTTTTTTTTTTCTAGCGGACTTGGCCCCTCCCCTTGCCTCTCTTTCCTCCCTCTCACCCCCACCAAATTAGGTAACTAAAGCGTGTGAAGATGGTCAGAAGGCTGGACCCGCTGGTGGTGGGACACAACTGCACGCTAAGGGTCATTCTGCTCCTGTTGCTGCTGACACTGCTGCTTTTGCTGATGCTACTGCTCCTGTTGCTGCTAGAGACAGACAGACAATCAAACAGTAAGACAAACAGTCAAAAAATAAGACACACACAGTCGAACAATAAGACACACAGATACAGTCAAACACTAAGACTCAGACACTCAAACAGTAAGACACACAGACAGTCAAACAGTAAGACACAAAAGAGACAGACAGACAATCAAACAATAAAACAGACGGAAAAAATTAGAGAAAATAAATGAAGTGCAAATGTTTGCATCAAGACCAGTCCCAGAGCTAAGGATTTCCTACGAGGAGAGGACGGCACTAGAGGACAGGATAGATGGAGGGACACGATGACGACATATAAAATACCGAGAGGAATTGACAAGGTGGATAGGGACAGGATGTTTCAGAGATGGAACACAGCAAAATAGAGGTCACAACTGGAAGTTGAAGGCTCAGATGAGTCACAGGGATGTTAGGAAGTACTTTTTCAGTCATAGAGTTGTCAAGAAATGGAACAGTCTGGGAAGTGATGTAGTGGAGGCAAAATCCATACATAACTTTAAGAAGAGATACGATAAAACTCATGGAAAAGGGAGAGAGTGGACCTATTAGCGACCAGTGAAGAGGCGGAGCCAGGAGCTGTGAATCGACCCCTGCATCCACGAATAGGTAAGATTAGAAACAGACAGGCAATCAAACAATGAGACAGGCAGACAGTCAAACAAGACAGACATACAGATAGAGACAGACAGCACACAGATAGACACTTAAACAAGACACACAAACAGACAGACAGCTAAACAAGACACATAGAGACAGACACTTAAGCAAGACGCACACAGACAGACAGTTAACAAGACGCACACAGACAGACAGTTAAACAAGACACACAAACAGACAGACAGTTAAACAAGACACACACAGACAGACACCGTTAAACAAGACACACACAGACAGACAGACAGACAGTCAAACAATGAGACAGTCAGCTAGTCAGACAAACAGACAATGATAGCCACAAAATAAAGCTAACGACAAGTGCAGCACAGAGGCAGTGAACTTAAGTTTAGTGTTCTCACACTCCTACCTGCCTTCATTATTATGCAGGTGTCATCACTGAGCTCTGAGAATGCAGAGTTGCAGGGGAAAAATATCTTGCGCTTCACTACTTTCTTTGCCTTACTTTTTAATAAAGCAGTCACAGATATGATTTTTTTTATTTATTCATGCATATCACTATACATAGCGAGGCTGTAAAGAAATAGTTGAAGGGAATTAATGAAAAGATAGATAAAAAAGAAGATAGACTTCAGGAGGAGGATTATATAGACAAGGGAAGTATCGAGCAGGTTCCCCGATTGAAGGTGAGAGAAGTATGGAGCAGTCTGTCCAAGTGGACAGCTGGTAAGTCTTTGTGGAAAGCATCTGCAGGTGTGGCGTCTCCAGAAGTGTCCCAAGGAAGGAAAAACTGCGGAAATGATGCTCGTGAAGTTGATGTTCAAAGTGTTCCTGAGTGGGCAACTTGTCCATCGTCAGGAACATATTTTACATTATACACGTATACTAGACATTTTACTAACACCTCTCATTATAAAACATGCTTATCTATTTAGCTCGGTTTAATTTTATCTCCTTGTGCAAATAATTCTGTTTAGTTAACTCGGATGTCAGCGAAGTTATATAAATTATCGTATCTCTGCAGCTTTTTCTCCTGGTCTGTGGTCGCTTAACATTGCTGTTTGTTGCCTGTGTTTCCTTGCAAGCATTTATACTGTAGGGTCTGTTTCTTGCTTTCATTTCTTAATTTCTTAAATATAGGCATATTAGACCTGTAAATGTTTCCAAGGATCACACTGACGTGGTGGTGGTGTTCATACCTCCCCACCTCCACCTGATAACTCTGCATCCTACTCGTAATGTTTTGAACTCTGTCGTGTTGCATGCCGGGACGGCACCAGTACTCCAACAATTTCTTCTCAAATACAGATGAATAAATATGGTTAAATAGCATAACTTGCGCTGTTGGTAGTCGTGAATGAGAGGATGAAGCCAGTAAATGACTCACTAATGACCTTCCCTGGTGATAAATATTTCTTTACATAATAAATTTAACTCTTATATGTTTATTATAATCTACTGTTTCAGGAAAAGAAGGGTTTATAGATTTGTGGGGAGGGGTTTTAATGGAATGTTGAGAGGGTTATTTGGGATGGGGGGTGTTTAAGGTTTTGTGGGGGTTAGGGGAGATGTTTACCAGTTTGCATGTTTACTTGTTTGTATGTTAACGTGTTTGCATGTTTACTTGTTTGTATGTTAACGTATTTGCATGTTTAATGTTCACGTGTTTGTATGTGCATTAAGAGGGACAAGTTTGGCTTGCTCCGCGGTGGTGATCGCTGCCTGGCTCTCACGGCCCCGTCGTGGGCAGCTCCCGGGAGGAGTCTAGTAATGATCAAGTAGTGGAGTATAGTTGTCACGACCCGTATGTCCAGTGGTGACCAGAGATCAGGTAGAGTGCCGCGTATCGCGCCCACCATCACACCGCCCGGAGTAGCCAGTACCTGCACGGTAACACGCCCACCACTGACGCCCACACGCACACCTCAGCTCATCTGGGAACGTCTCCAGTACCGTGTTCTCGGCAAGATATTCCCCCTTAGTCCTGCTATACAACAGCTGTGTCGTATTATCATGTGTCATAATTAGGGTATAAGGGAAGTTGTGTAGTAGTGTGTGTGGGGGAGGGTTAGATGGGCGGAGTGTCTTGTAGAGGGTGTAGAAGCGGTGTGTCGTCATGAGGGATACACGATACTCTCTACCTGTCCCGTGGGAACACAGTATCACCTGGACCTGTCATCATGACTCCCTGTTTTGTCACAGTGGTAATTATGTACTCCACAGTAACCTGCGGGTTACTGTGGATTGTTCCAGTCACTGTACTGTGCCTTCCTGTTTTTTAATTATGCAAGATGTGCATGAACCTGTTTGTTATTAAATGCCTTCATGTGTCTATGCATGTGTGCATTTGTATCAAATATGATGTCTGGGAACCTTCAGCTTTAATTAATTCTGACGTTGGATGAGCTTACTGCAAACATCAGTTATCTTGGTATTGTTTAAAAGAAATCACCTTTATCCAGCGTTCACTGTTGGAAGAGTTTAGGTTTTCATTTGTTTGTTTTTTTCCTTGCATAAAGAACAAAAAAGGCACAATACCGTGACTTGAACAATAGACAAACAACCCACACATGGGAGAGAGAAGCTTACTAAGACGTTTCGGTCCGACATAAACCATTTACAAGTCACGCTGTGTGACTTGTAAAAGATCCAAGTGGGACCGACACGTCATGCTAAGCTTCTATGTGCTGGTCATTTGTGTAATTTTCTTGATTTTTTTGTAGTAACAAATCTTGTTATTTTTTATTTGCCATCTTACAGAAATAATTCGGGATAAACAACTTTGTTTAAATTGTTCAGTGGTGATAGTGTTCACCTGTTCTAAGTTTGTCTGAGGTCTGGTTCAGTGAGAACGAGTTGTGTCTCATCCCAGTTCATCAAAAGGCCCGTGGAGTCTCTGTGGAACACAGGCGTACCTTAAATCGTCTCTGTTACAGGCACTTCGATGCTCGTTCAGGTGGACAGCAAGATCTCTCTCTATATTTCTTGGGACAGACTCCACAGGGGATGGTGTAGACGCTGCTGTGGAAGGTGTGAAGCTGCGTTTCGTAGTGAGGTCTTTGATAGATGGTGTGTTTATGGTGGAAACATTGATGTTACTCTAGCAAGTGCACGGCGAGTATTCGTGGCAACATCACCACATGGCAGCACTATGAACTGCTTAGAGAACTGTTCCATGGGCGGTTTATTGAGGATAACTTGTGCCTTGAGTCTGCAATCTCGGATGAAGAAAGATGGAAACTGAAGACGTGTAAAGGCTTGTATTATGTAAATACATTCTTCTTCAAGAAAACAAGAGCTGGAGATGCGAAGAGCTCTCAAGAAGAAGCCAGTGAGGACTCCTCTTTTAGTGTGGGTGTCTTGGTGTGAATAGAAGTGTGTAAGATTGTTCTTGTTGGTAGGTTTTCTGTACACTTTGAAGAGAAGTTTGTCACTGTCGGGAGATCTGCACAGGAGGACGTCGAGGAAAGAAAGTTTGCCATCCTTCTTGAGTTCAAGTGTAAACTTTATTGATGGTTCGGCTGTATTGATCTTGTTGAGGAGGGCCTGGATATTGAGACGTCTCGGATAGAAAACCAATATATCATCAACGTATCTTAACCATTTAACGGTGTTGGGAATGACGGTGCTGAATTTCTCTGTCTCTAGGTTTTAAATTGAAGAGATTGCCAAGTACAGCACTGAGCGGGCTGCCCATTGCCATCCCAAAGCTCTGTTTGTAACAGTTGTTCTGATATTTGAAGAAGTTGAAATTATACAGAGATCCACTAGACTGATGAAATCTAGAAGAGGTAAAGGGAAGTCGTGGACCTCACTACGAAACGCAGCCCCACACCTCTAACTTCCACATCAGGCGTCTACACCATTCCCTGTGGATTCTGTCCCAAGAAATATGTAGGCGAAACAGGCAGAGATCTTGCGGTCCGCCTGAACGAGCATCGAAGTGCCTGTAACAGAGACAATTTAAGGTACGCCTGTGTCCACCACAGAGACTCCACGGGGCATTTGATGAACTGGGATGAGTCACAACTCGTTCTCACCGAACAAGACCTTAGACGCCGACGGTGTCTAGAAGCTTCGCTAATCACCGCCACCGACACAATAGAACGTAACACTGGAAACCACAAAATTTCTAAAACATTAGCATACATGATAGTCAAGCAGGCAAAGCAGCACCAACCCAACAACACAGGAGTCACGTGATCTCATCGTCTACCCGTCCTCATCCCAACATGGCATTCTTCAGGTCACCAGCGTCACTCACACCTCAGTCAGGTCACCAGCGTCACTCACCCCCCACTCCTCTCCTATATATATTGTTTTCAACCTCTGTATGTTAGAATGCCGGGTCACCATTTGGAGAAGACCCGGGCCGGATGTACCGGCGAACTACACCAACAATGTATGTTAGAAGTGATCAAGGTCCCAGGACCGAAACCTTGTCTAATACATATGTGCTAGTGTTTGCTTACGTGTCTTTCTGAACCAACTTGTCGGTATTATTGCCAAGGTTTATACCAGCCTATGATTATTATAGTAACAATAATAATCCAATAAACTGGATTTTTCTTCCCCTTCCTCGGATCGAACATGAATGCCACCCTGCAGGTTTAGTACTTTTCCCCTGATTTTTTTGAAGGGGGGGGGGGAGAGTGAGGTTGATTTAAACCAGGGGGAGGAGATCAACCTATCAATTTTTATTATTATTACAATCATAACTAAGAGGTAAACCCAAAAGGGTCATTCAGCAGACAATTAAATGACATATATAGGGGAAACTGTTGTCTTATGTTATTAGTTTGAATGGTGAATAAAATTTTTGGTAAGATTATATTACTCTCTCTCTCTCTCTCTCTCTCTCTCTCTCTCTCTCTCTCTCTCTCTCTCTCTCTCTCTCTCTTCTCTCTCTCTATCTATCTATCTCTCTCTCTCTCCCTCTATGGCCCTGACTTTTAATCTTCTTTGAATATACGTCATTTCTACAAGTTAATTGCCGGCTGGAAAGTTTCGTCTGCAGGCTGGGGAGTGTCATCTGGAGGCTGGGGAGTGTCGTCTGCAGGCTGGGGAGTGTCATCTGGAGGCTGGGGAGTGTCGTCTGCAGGCTGGGGAGTGTCGTCTGCATGCTTGGGAGTATAGTCCGCAGGCTGGGGAGTGTCGTCTGCAGGCTGCGAAGTGTAGTCTGCAGGCAGGGGAGTGTAGTCTGCAGGCTGGGGAGTGTGGTCTACAGGCTGGGGAGTGTGGTCTACAGGCTGGGGAGTGTCGCCTATAGGCTGGGAAGTGTGGTCTGCAGGCTGGGGAGTGTGGTCTACAGGCTGGGGAGTGTCGCCTACAGGCTGGGGAGTGTGGTCTACAGGCTGGGGAGTGTCGCCTATAGGCTGGGGAGTGTGGTCTGCAGGCTGGGGAGTGTGGTCTACAGGCTGGGGAGTGTGGTCTACAGGCTGGGGAGTGTGGTCTGCAGGCTGGGGAGTGTGGTCTGCAGGCTGGGAATGTGGTCTGCAGGCTGGGAAGCGTCTCCAAGGTGGCACTGTGGTAAATATGGAAAGCAGTAGTCATCAAATCATTTAGATGCAGCGTTTATGTTCCTCTTAACAAGATACTACGACCCTCCGACGCTCTCTCCAGCCTACTGACACCGCAGGTGTAACCGCCAGTTCGCATCCCCGGTGCTGCCACACACATTAACACAAGCAAATATAGTCATTAAGCCTCTCCCTGACGTACGCAAGTGATGGGCCAGCGATCGCGCGGTTGGCCTCTCCTCGCGCAACGTCGAAGTACTGGGAGTCGAGCAGTTAGGTCGTCAGCATCGGTGAGTCTTGTGATGAAGTTGGGGTTTGTGAGGAGCGTGGTTTGGCGTTGTCTGTGGTGATGTGGGTGATTTGAGATGGCAAAGGTGTTCTGTGGGATTCCGACACGTGGGGTTTGCTGCTATTATTATTCGTAGGGAGGCATGCAGGGCCCTGACGTCAGTGGTCCATGCTTAAGTACACAAAGGAAGTCCTTGTGACATTCACCTACTCGCACTCAAGGTTTTCTGCTCCTTCCAGCAACCCCATCCCAGCTTTTCCCTTTTTCCCAACTGCCTGCTCTCCTTCCTTTACCCATTCCCTTGTTCCAGCTTACAGACCTTTCTTCGCTTTCCCTCACCTTTTAACTCTTTTCTTCCTTCTACCATTCCCCAGTTCCCCAATCTTCCAACCTTCCCTCTCTTTTCCCCCACCTTCCGGACTAATCTGTCCTTCCCTTCCTGTCTCTCTCTCACCACACAGTATCCCCTACGTTAAGAATTTTTCTTAGTTCATAAATGCTCCATCTCCTCATTTGGTCTTCTCTCTGCCCAGACAAGTGTATGTTTGTGTTATAGCATTGACGGTGTAGAAATGGTGCTAATGGAATGTCAGTGTAGGAATGATGTGTAGGAATGATGGTGTAAGAATGGTGTGGTATGAATAATAGAAAAGTCTCGCTTTTATAACGCTATATAAATTAGTAAATAAATAAGTAATAATAATTTTATTTCTAAAGTACATGATATAGGTACTGAAAATAGTAATGGTGTGAGGGTGTTAAGGTGTGTCAGGATGTGAGAGTGCTGGTGGCTGTGAGAGGTGGATCAGGGTGTAGAGTGAATGAATGAGGGTGTTACATGTGTGAGGGTGTTGGAGGGTGTGGGAGTGTTGGTGGGTGTGGAAGTGTTGGTGAGTGTGGGAGTGTTGGAGAGTGTGGGAGTGTTTGTTGTGGGAGTGTTCGAGGGTGTGGGAGTGTTGGTTGGTGTGGAAGTGTTGGTGGGTGTTGGAGTGTTGGAGGGTGTGGGAGTGTTGGTGGTTGTGGGAGTGTTGGAGGGTGGGGTAGTGTTGGAGGGTGTGGGAAGACACATAAGGCTACTCGTGTTTGTACGAAGATATAAATACACATAGATTGAAAAAATGGTCGTAGGTCTAAGAAAGCTGTGGTTATGAATGAAATATACCAGGCTATAACGGCCATATAGGTCTGCTATGCGCTAGCAGCAACAGCCTGGTTGACGAATCAACAGAAGCTTAAACTCAAGCTTCACTGCGAGGGATGATGAACCCAGGAAACAGGCCACAGGTATGCCACCGCTATGTAATAATTCGACGTCCCTGATCAACAGACCCGGTGGAAAACTACCCCGTGGAAGACTACCCCGTGGAAGACGATCCCGTGGAAGACGACCCCGTGGAAGACTACCCCGTGGAAGACGATCCCGTGGAAGACGACCCCGTGGAAGACGACCCCGTGGAAGATGACCCCATGGAAGACGACCCCGTGGAAAACTACCCCGTGGAAGACGACCCCGTGGAAGACTACCCCGTGGAAGACGATCCCGTGGAAAACTACCCCGTGGAAGACGACCCCGTGGAAGACTACCCCGTGGAAGACGACCCCGTGGAAAACTACCCCGTGGAAGACGACCCCGTGAAAACTACCCGTGGAAGACGACCCCGTGGAAGACGATCCCGTGGAAGACGACCCGTGGAAGATGACCCCATGGAAGACGACCCCGTGGAAAACTACCCCGTGGAAAACGATCCCGTGGAAGACGACCCCGTGGAAGACGATCCCGTGAAAGACGACCCCGTGAAAGACGATCCCGTGAAGACGATCCCGTGGAAGACGACCCCGTGGAAGACGATCCCGTGGAAGACGATCCCGTGAAAGACGACCCCGTGGAAGACGATCCGTGGAAGACGACCCCGTGGAAGACGATCCCGTGAAAGACGACCCCTTGGAAAACGACCCCGTAGAAGTCGACCTAGTTCTCGTAGGAAATTCTTTGGTTAAACACGAAATGTAAACTGGAGTGCTCTAGCAGATGGGAAAAAGCAAATAGGCTAATTAGCACGATCAACAGTAGCTACCTAACCCAGCTGGCTACGCTACTGCTCCAGCATCAGGCGGAAATGTTGCTGATCTGCACACACACACACACACAGGTTCCATACATAGCTTTAAGAAGAGGTATGATAAAGCTCATGGCGCAGGGAGAGTGACCCAGTGGCGGCCAGTGAAGAGGCGGGGCCAGGAGCTATGACTCGACCCTTGCAACCACAACGAGGTGAGTACACACACCACGCACGCACTCCAGGCACGCACGCACGCACACACACACACACACACAATTATATTCATGATATGAGGTGGGTAAAAGGTTTCGCACAACCTTTTAAAACGAACACAAAATACGATATCCAGAATAATATTACATCTATTCGCGGTAATAGATATTTGAAACATGTGTGATTGTTGATCGGAAATGCCGTCCTGCAGGCGATAGTGAAGAAGATACACACTGTAGAGGAGCAAGCTTGTATTGGGACAACGTTTCGCCCTGTTAAAGAGTTATCAAATTTGTTAAATTTATAAAGATGACTTGCTGAACTTCTTAACAGCCAACAGTTGCTGTTTCTTCTGGTGTCATTGTACTGATTGTTAGATTGTCTGTTTAAACGTTTTTATTTTTTTGGATTGTGGGGATATATTTTTTAGTAATTGCAGAATATAATTGTTAGTACATAAAGCTTTAAGCGACGTTTAGGTCCCAGTGCTGTGTACAGTGGTCAAATTCCTCTCCAAATGCAGAGCAACAAGCGGCAGTAAGAAACGTCGAGATTTCAGAAACGTGAGCTCGATCGAAGTTTTAAATGGTTAAATGTAACTATAAAGCAGTCTTTAATTAGGTAAGTAACAAGAATTAAATCATCTTTTAAATAGGTAAATAGCAAGACATAAAACATTCCTTAATAGGTAAATAAGAAGAAAATAAAGAAATAAAGCATTCTTCAAATAGGTAAACATCAGAAGTAGGTAAAGGATGTATTCGGGCCTTCGACTGACAATAGACTGACTAGTGTCAATAAAGAACTCGTTTTCGTTCCAAATACAATTTTATATCAGTTTTCACAAGCGAAAATAAAACGTACCCAAAGAACAAAATTTATTTGCCGAGCTTAAAACAAACTATTACCGAAATTTAGGATATCTACACTTTAAAATAGAGAATCTCAACATAAATAAGTAAGTTTATTCAGGTATACACAAATACAGTTACATGGAGTATCATACATAGCAGCATATGTGTAGAGAACCCAGGATAACCCAAAAAAGGTCAGACAGAGTGACTTATTTCCATTGGGGTCCTTTAATTTCCATTAATGAATACAAAGGCACAATACTGTGACTGGAACAACACAAGCAACCCGCACGTAGGAGACTGAGACTGTGTGACTAGTTAATGGTCCAACTCGGACCGAAACGTCGTCTTAAGTTTCAGTCTCCTGTGTGTGGGTTATTTGTGTATACAAACATTAAGAGAGACCAACTACCACCAGCCCCTCTTGTCACTCCGTGTGAGCGGTTGGTACCTCTTCTCTGGAAGGAGTGCCACTCTTCCACGGTTCCACTCCCACAGGGCGCCACTCTTCCATAAGGTGCCACTCTCCCACGGTGACACTCTTCCACAGGGTGCCACTCTCCCACGGTGACACTCCCACATGGCGCCATTCTTCCACAGGGTGTCACTCTCCCACAGTGCCACTCCCACAGGGCGCCACTCCCACAGGGTGCCACTCTCCCACGGTGCCACTCCCACAGGGCGCCACTCTCCCACAGGGTGCCACTCTTCCACATGGTGCCACTCTCCCACAGGGTGCCACTTTCACACAGGGTACTTACCGAAGAACTCAGCATCTCTTTCGGCATGTATGGTAGGAATAAATTCCGTTCATTAAGATTTTCTGACGCTTATGGCTAGTGACGCGGCAGGAATTTTGGGTATGGATTGTGGAGTGTAAAAGCAAATGACAGACTTTGTGACATTGATTTCTGCAATACGAGAGTAAGTTGGTCATGAAAGTTGATATAAATAGTAGCGTAAGTTTGATAATGGTAGAAATATTACATATTTAAGATGGTAAATAACCAGAGTCTTCTAGTATTTGTAAATAAAGTAAAAGACATTGCCAGCCACGATCTTGAAAGCCTAAAAGAGCAAACTGCGTAGCAGCATACAGTATTTAACAAATAATTAGTAGAGGGCAAAGCTAAACGACTGGAAATGATCAAGTTTTGCTCTAATGTTCAAGAATAGAGAGAAGACACACAGGCACCAAACTTCTACTCTATTAGTTTAACATCAGAGTAGCGAAAAATTAGTGGAAGATATTGTTAGGAAAATGTTAGAAACTACAAGTATTAGAGAAGATGACACCCTGTTAACAGTTAGTATACGTGTCGTAATAAGATCCTGCATAAGGAATTTACTAGAAGTTTTCACTTATATATCATGTGCTAATAAAACACTATTCTGAAGAAACTACTGATTTATTATAGCTAAATTTACACAAAGCTTCATGTAAAATATTGCGAAAGAGCTTTTTAGGTCAATGTCGTAATCACATATAGTAGAGAAACGTAATTCCTGGAACACTGTTGGTCTTTATGAATTAGACACAAGTGCAACACGTCGGCATCTTCACTGTGGAAATATTTCGCTAACCAGCGGCTTCCTCAGTCCAGTACAGAGAAAAATGGTTGAAGATCAGAAGGAGACTGATTACCTCAAACCCATTCTGATCTTCAACCATTCTTCTTTGTATTGAACTGAGGAAGCCACTGGTTGGCGAAACGTTTAAACAATAGATACCCAAGTGTTGTACAAGTGTAATTCATCATCCTGTGGGTTCTCTGTACCATTTATCTCAATGTTGGTCTCACTGGTGGGAAGCAGCAGTGGTCTTCAGTGTTGACGTCTCAGAGGCTGAAAATAACGGCTGCAGTTCCTCAGGAATCAAACTTAGTGATGTAATTTTCATAATGTATATAAATTGTCTTAAAATAGAATTAACAAAAACATTTTTTATGCAATGTTTGTCGTGAATTATGAATTAATGAAAATTAGCGTGACATGTAGGATCTTATTAATACACTTAGAGTGTCTTGTCCCTCCTCTTTCCTCCTCTTAGTTTCTCCCTCCTCTTAATCCCTCTCCTCTCTCTTCTCCTCTCCTCCTCTCCTCCTCCTTTTCCTCATTTCCTCCTCTTCCTTCCTCCTCTTCTTCCTCGTCCTCCTCCTTTTCCTCATTTTCCTCCTCTTCCTTTTCCTCATCTTTTTCTCTTCTCCTCTTCTTCCTTCTCCTCCTCTTCCTCCTCCTTATAGGTTCGTCCCTCCTCCTCCTAGGTTCGTCCCTCCTCCTAGGTTCGTCCCTCCTTTTAATCCGCCTCCTCTTTCTCTTAATCCCCCTCCTCCTCGTCCTCCTCCTTCTCCTCCTCCTTCTCCTCTTCTTCCTTCTCCTCTTCCTCCTCCTACTCCTAGCCACAAAATTTCAACAATTCCCAGGCACTCTGCCCCGATTTTTTCCCCCAGGATGACCATATAGCTGCCGGGGGAAGACGATTGCTTCTCCTCACCTCTCTTCCCCGCCCTGCCCCAGACCGCCCACTTCCAACCAGCCCGCCCGCCCACCACCCCAGGACACAGCCCAAGCCCCCTCCCACATCTTAAAGCCAACCCTCCTCTCTCAGAAAAAGAAGAATGGTCCCTTCCACTTTCCAGGAAAATAAAATTTTTGTGAAGAACAACAGCGTGAAGGGAGAGAAAGAGGAAGAGGAGTAAAAGGAGGAGGAAGAAGAGAAAAGGAAGAGGTAAAGGAGGGAGAGGAAGAAGAGTAAAAGGAGGAGGAGGAAGAAGAAAGGGGAGTGAAAGAAGGAAGAGGTTTAGGAGGAAACGGTAGAAGAGGAAGAGGAGGAGGAGGAAGACGTGGAGAAATAGAAGAAAAGGTGGAGGAAAAATAAGAATGAGAAGGATGATAAGAATAAAACCTGACAACACCGTGGCTGCAATAGTTCAACAAACATCCGCACGAAGGAGATTGTTTGGGTCCCTCCTGGACCATTGTCCAATCACGTTTCTCCCCTCAGTTGTAACTTGACAATGATCCAAAGGGAGGAGGACCGAAACGTCGTCATAGCTTCCTCCACTAAGTACCAGTACACGCCCCGATGGCATGGTGGCTAGCGCTCTTGCTTCACGCACGGAGGGCCCGGGTTCAATTTCCGGCGGGGCCGAAACATTTCGAAGTGTTTCGTTACACACACACACATACACACATACAACAGGCCTAGTGTCTAATCGACATGTGCCTAGGACAAAATGGTAACTAACCAGTGATAAATGGTTTTGAAAACCGACGAGTTGAAGATTGAGACACTTATGCATCATATGGGAATCTTTATTAAGGAAACGTTTCGCCACACAGTGGCTTCATCAGTCCAATACAAAGCAAAAGGTGTAAGGAGAGGAGGAGTTTGAGGTAATCAGTCCCTCGGCCTGGAGTCGATGTGTTCAGTCCATCAATCTTGTAGAAAGTACAGCATAGAGCGAAGAAGTGGCTTATACAAGCTTGTACAAGAAATTCTTCAATACTTGTCCAACCTTTGGACGAAGACCTACTTCGACTAGTTGATGGTACCACTATGACCCCGCCTCCTGCTGCTTCGCCTCACCTGACTACAGTATATAAGCCACTTCTTCGCTCTATGCTGTACTTTCTACAAGATTGATGGACTGAACACATCGACTCCAGGCTGAGGGACTGATTACCTCAAACTCCTCCTCTCCTTACACCTTCCTGCTTTGTATTGGACTGATGAAGCCACTGTGTGGCGAAACGTTTCCTAATAAAGATTCCCATATGTTGCATAAGTGTCTCAATCTGCAACTAAGTACCAGTGTTTGATGACAGTTGAGAAGGAGGAGGAGGAGGAGGTGGAGGAGAAGAAGTAGGAGGAGGAGGTGGAGAAGAAGTAGAAGGAGGAGGAGGAGAAGGGGGAGGAGAAGAAGGAAGAGGATGAGAAGGAGGACGAGAAGAAGGATCAGGAGAAGGAGGAGGAGGAGGAGAAGAAGAAGGAGAAGAGAAAGGAGGAAGAGGAAGAGGAGGAGGAGAAGAGGAGAAGGAGGAGGAGAAGAGGAAGGAGGAAGAGGAGAAGGAGGAGAAGAGGAAGAAGAAGAAAGAGAAGAGGAAGGAGGAAGAGGAGAAAAAAATAAAAAAATAAATAAAATTAATAAAACAAAAAGTGAAAGAAAAAAAGAAGAATGAGGATGAGTATGACGGGAATGAGGATAATAATGGA
Organism: Cherax destructor; assembly: GCA_009830355.1. Classification (NCBI taxonomy): domain Eukaryota; kingdom Metazoa; phylum Arthropoda; class Malacostraca; order Decapoda; family Parastacidae; genus Cherax; species Cherax destructor. The sequence goes on from WNWK01000075.1 coordinate 215,695, forward strand.
TTATAGTGAAGACAGTGAAGAAGGATGGTGGGTTAAGACCTCTCCCCACTCTCCTCCGGGTACCCTCCTACTGCTACTGCTCCAGGATGGAGGAGAGGTAATGATGGAGGACTGTAGGGAGGGAGGGAGGGAGCGAGGGAAGAAGGCGTGTCCAGCTGTCCGAGGCTGGCCACTGGTCAGGTCTACGCTGCTGGCTTCCATCCTCACGCACCTCACAAGGTTTTTCCGTCTCTGCTGTACTGCTATTACCTAGCGCCTGCAGCCTCGCCACATTCACACACGCGAGCACTTTGCCTACTCTCTTCCTCAACTGGGCCACAAGAGCCAAGAACCGGTCCGCAAGAGCCAGTTACCGGCCCGAAAGAGCCAGTAACCGGCCGCAAGAGCCAGTTACCGGCCCGAAAGAGCCAGTTACCGGCCCGAAAGAGCCAGTTACCGGCCCGAAAGAGCCAGTAACCGGCCCGCAAGAGCCATTTACCGGCCCGAAATAGCCAGTAACCGGCCTGCAAGAGCCAGAGCCCTTAACCGGGCCCAAGAGTCAGTATTCTTCCTGCTTCCTTTGAAAGCACCAGGAAACTAACCAGAGAGAAGAAAATTCAGCAACACCACCACTGTGAATTCCGCCATTACGTTAATGTTATACAATACCAACAAGTAAATGAATAAGCTTATTAAGGCTAAAATTTATCAAGGCTGAGGGGACACTTATAAGACCCAGGGACTCAACACTTTCTGTGAAGGCTGAGGGACTCAACACCTTCTGTGAAGTGCTGAGGGACTCGACACCTTCTGTGAAGTGCTGAGGGACTCAACACCTTCTGTGAAGTGCTGAGGGACTCAACACCTTCTTGTATCAAGGCTGAGGGACTCAATATCTGTGAAGGCTGAGGGTCTAAACGCATGTGAAGGCTGAGGGACTCAACACCTATGAAGGCCGAGGGTCTATACACCTTCCGTGAAGGCTGAGGGTCTCAACACCTTCTGTGAAGGCTGGGGTCTCAACACCTGTGAAGGCTGAGGGACTCAACACCTGTGAAGGCTGAGGGACTCGACACCTGTGAAGGCTGAGAGACTCAACACCTTCTGTGAAGGCTGAGAGACTCAACACCTTCTGTGAAGGCCGAGGGTCTACACACCTTCCGTGAAGGCTGAGGGTCTCAACTCCTGTGAAGGCCGAGGGTCTCAACTCCTGTGAAGGCCGAGGGTCTCAACTCCTGTGAAGGCCGAGGGTCTCAACTCCTGTGAAGGCCGAGGGTCTCAACTCCTGTGAAGGCCGAGGGTCTCAACTCCTGTGAAGGCCGAGGGTCTCAACTCCTGTGAAGGCCGAGGGTCTCAACTCCTGTGAAGGCCGAGGGTCTCAACTCCTGTGAAGGCCGAGGTCTCAACTCCTGTGAAGGCCGAGGGTCTCAACTCCTGTGAAGGCCGAGGGTCTCAACTCCTGTGAAGGCCGAGGGTCTCAACTCCTGTGAAGGCCGAGGGTCTCAACTCCTGTGAAGGCCGAGGGTCTCAACACCTTCTATCAAGGCTGAGGGACTAGCACCTTCTTGTATCAAGGCAGAAGGACTCAACACCTTTATGTGTCAAGGCAGAGGGACTCAACACCTTCATGTGTCAAGGCAGAGGGACTCAACACCTTCATGTGTCAAGGCAGAGGGACTCAACACCTTCATGTGTCAAGGCAGAGGGACTCAACACCTTCATGTGTCAAGGCAGAGGGACTCAACACCTTCATGTGTCAAGGCAGAGGGACGCCCGATTAATTTGAGAAAATGTTTCACTATGGAAGGATAAACTTACAATACGTGGCTGGAACAAATCCCTAACTTAAGAGAGGAACCTTTTATGACGACGTTTCGGTCCGTCCTGGTCCCTCGCTATGGAACATTATCATAACTTGATAAAGCTCTAACAGAGAGAGAGAGAGAGAGCTGTATGACCCTTATGGGTTGAGCACTTATTTATCATTATAATTAACAGAGGGAAACGTAGTCTCATTTAAAATCATCTGCAACGCGTGTCTTACCCTCAGTTGCAAGTGCTTCTGAAAATACCTCAGAATTTGTATTTCTAGTTTCAGTGGACGTGGAGCTCTCTATCTTGTATCTCTGCTTAAGGCAACTGCGGTACTTCTTACTCCTTCGTTTAGGGACGAAGATTAAGTATGCCGATCTTGCCGTCTCCAGTTTTTCCCCCCTTGCTTTGAGACGTCTGTGCTGGGATTATTGGGTGGTCATGATCTGCTGCGGGCTTCTGTTTTGCCTTAGTGGTACTGGGTATACGGGGGTCCTAGTTGTGGTACTGGGTGTACAGGGGTCCTGGTTGTGGTACTGGGTGTACAGGGGTCCTGGTTGTGGTACTGGGTGTACGGGAGTCCTGGTTGTGGTACTGGGTGTACGGGGGTCCTGGTTGTGGTGCTAGGTGTACCGGGGTAGTGGTGCAGGGTGTGCCTGGGTCTTTGTGTAGGTGCTAGGTGTACCGGGGTAGTGGTGCTGGGTGTGCCTGGTCCTGGTGTAGGGTGCTAGGTGTACCGGGGTAGTGGTGCTGGGTGTGCCTGGGTCCTGGTGTAGGGTGCTAGGTGTACCGGGGTAGTGGTGCTGGGTGTGCTAGAGCAGTGCGTGTGCTGGGTGTGAAGGATTTAGTGATATTTAATTGATTATGAATATAACATTGACGTGCCTAGCATAGGCCAGTAGGCCTTCTGCCGTACTCTTCGATTCTTCTATGTTCTTATAGCTTCCGGTGAAGACATTCATGTTCATTAAATCTTTTTTTTTTTTCTGTCAAGATATTAAAAATGTTATTAAAATGTGTTATGAGAACAAAATGGTACGTGAGACCTAATTTTAAGAAACATTTACACAATATGTCTCATCAGAGCTGTATACCTGGAGGGTAGGAGGGTATACCTGGAGGGTATTCCTGGAGGGTATTCCTGGAGGGTATACCTGAGGGTATTCCTGGAGGGTATACCTGGAGGGTATTCCTGGAGGGTATACCTGGAGGGTGTTTCGGGAGTCACCGCCCCCGGCCTCGGATCCATGACCAGATGTAGATGACTAAATACTTCTTTTAAACACTCCCTTCTATGGATACTTGTGAAGGGCTCTTGATTTAAGGAAGTGGAGCTACCTCCTCTTCCTGGGATCACAACTGATTGACTTCCATTTCCACGACGCTGTATGACCCCTATGGGTTCACCGCTCCCCCATGACTGCGATAATGATGAGTTCCCCATGTCTTCAATCCTCAGCAGCCATTTGCCAGGCGCAGCTGACTGACCCACTCGGGTTTAGCTTGATAATATATTAATATAAAATAGTATAACTTCCTCCTTTTTATAACGAAATGGTTTCTGTACCCTCTTCAGAGTCATAGTTATCTACGATAGTTACCTCTAATAGTTATCACGGTTTCCTCTTCTAAGTAATACTTAACTATGATAGTTATAAGACGTGTGCAACAATTGGGTTTGTTTATTGTTTAAAGGTTATGTCTGCTCAACAGACTTCGTCACTTGAAAGCAGTGACACCATTAACTTCCTTATCTCTTGACTCACGAATTCGTAATAACACGATTGCGAACAAACCAGGGAACGGGTGGGGTTAGAACCCATGGCGAGTGAGTCATGAATCTCCAGGCCAGTGGGTAAGCCACTGGGCCAGCTGGCTACAGTAACATTCATCCGGTGGGGCCCATGCTAACCTCCCTATGGATGGATCTTATTGTAGCCAGCTGGCCCAGTGGTTTACCCACTGGCGTGGAGTTTTACGACTCGCTCATCGTGGTTTCAAACCCCACCCGTTCCGTGGTTTGTTTCCTTACCTCACTTGCGTCTCCTGGATAAAAGGTTGTATTCTCATGCCTCTGCTCTACGTAAATCGATGCCATGGAGCTGAACACTTATCAAAGCTGATAGACTGACTACCTTAAAATTATTTCTTCACTGGTGAGGGACTGCTGCTGCTGTCTTTAATGTTTAAGTCGCCTCTATTCGACTGAAGAAGCCTGCTGAGCAGGCGGAAATGTTCGATGATAAAGATACCAAACTGATGCACATGTGTCTTGTTCATTGTGTGGGTACTGTTTACCATTAATATAATGGTATGTTAGTTATCTCTGATAACAAGTTATCACAGTTGCTTCTAGCAAGTCATAATTAACCATGATAGTTATCTCTTAAAGAAAGTTACCACAGTCATCTCTAAGTCATAACTATGATAGTTATCCTCATTAGAATGTGATCACACTTTCCTCTTCTCACTCGAGTTGCCTCCTTAATACAGTGTTGTGTTAAACATATCGTCACCTTACATAAAAAATTATATATATCAGTGGTACTCGATACCAACGAGATGGTGATTTAGATACCCAGATATTGCACATGCGTCTAATTCATCATCAAAATTTATTGATCATGTATCTTCCTACAAGCCTTGTGATGCATTCACTTTATATTTTCTAAATTATAATCCCACACTAGAAAAAAATTCTATACATTTACTGTATATAAGAATAATTTTATTATATTTAGTGTCGACTTTAAGTCATTGAATGATTCTTTATACAATGTATTATTCAAAGGTGGGTTGTATTTATTCGTATGCATTAGTTAATCACGTTTGGTTTAAATTTATTTTCCTAATATTTTTATATTTTTGAAATGTATTTAAATTTAGCTAACTTTTGTATGTTGTTACTAGTATTGTTATTCTTTTCTCCTCTATCCTTCTTCATATCCAATTATTTCTTTCAAAGTTGAATTCATTTTGTATATTATTTGTTCAATTTTGTCTTCCTTAGATTCAAAATGTTACTTTTAATGTAATCTCTTGACGATCTGACAAGAGATTACATTCTTCTACATGTATAAAATCCTCCTTCATTTGTTTGTCAAGTTGCGTCTTTGTGATAAATAAGACATATGTGCAACAATTTGGTATCTTTATTTCCAAAACGTTTCGCCTACACAATAGCTTTTAGTTGAATGAAGGGGTGACTAAAACTGGAGGCAGCAGAAACAGTGGAGAGGTAAAGATGATTAACATGGAGACAGCAGAAGTAGTGAAGAGGTAAAGATGATTAACATGGAGACACCAGAAGTAGTGAAGAGATAAAGATGATTAACATGGAGACAGCAGAAGCAGTGAAGAGGTAAAGATGATTAACATGGAGACAGCAGAAACAGTGAAGAGGTAAAGATGATTAACATGGAGACAGCAGAAGCAGTGAAGAGGTAAAGATGATTAACATGGAGACAGCAGAAGCAGTGAAGAGGTAAAGATGATTAACATGGAGACAGCAGAAACAGTGAAGAGGTAAAGATGATTAACATGGAGACAGCAGAAGCAGTGAAGAGGTAAAGATGATTAACATGGAGACAGCAGAAGCAGTGAAGAGGTAAAGATGATTAACATGGAGACAGCAGAAGCAGTGAAGAGGTAAAGATGATTAACATGGAGACAGCAGAAACAGTGAAGAGATAAAGATGATTAACATGGAGACACCAGAAGCAGTAAAGAGGTAAAGATGATTAACATGGAGACACCAGAAGCAGTGAAGAGGTAAAGATGATTAACATGGAGACAGCAGCAGTAGTGAAGAGATAAAGATGATTAACATGGAGACAGCAGAAGCAGTGAAGAGGTAAAGATGATTTGATCAAGTCATCAGCCTTGAAGGGGTAGTAGGTTTGGGGTGATCAGTCCGGCAGCCTTGAGAAGTGTTCAGTTCCATCGTCTCGAGACTTATAATCGTTGCGTCTCTTGTGTGTTCTTCTCAGCACATATTTTTCTCTGTTAAGAATTAAAATAAGAAATAACTACATAACTCTAGGAATTACTCTAAGTTATCCAGGCGTCCAGGATAACTTGCATGTATGGTGTAAGTTATCCAGGCGTCCAGGATAACTTGCATGTATGGTGTAAGTTATCCAGGCGTCCAGGATAACTTGCATGTATGGTGTAAGTTATCCAGGCGTCCAGGATAACTTGCATGTATGGTGTAAGTTGTCCAGGATAACTTGCATGTATGGTGTAAGTTATCCAGGCGTCCAGGATAACTTGCATGTATGGTGTAAGTTATCCAGGCGTCCAGGATAACTTGCATGTATGGTGTAAGTTATCCAGGCGTCCAGGATAACTTGCATGTATGGTGTAAGTTATGCAGGCGTCCAGGATAACTTGCATGTATGGTGTAAGTTATCCAGGCGTCCAGGATAACTTTTCGTATGGTATAAGTTATCCAGGCTCCTGGGATAACTTTCAAATATGGTGTAATTTATCCAGGCGTCCAAGATAACTTGCAAGTATGGTATAAGTTATCCAGGCGTCCAAGATAACTTGCAAGTATGGTATAAGTTATCCAGGCGTCCAAGATAACTTGCAAGTATGGTATAAGTTATCAGGCGTCCAAGATAACTTGCAAGTATGGTATAAGTTATCCAGGCGTCCAAGATAACTTGCAAGTATGGTATAAGTTATCCAGGCGTCCAAGATAACTTGCAAGTATGGTATAAGTTATCCAGGCGTCCAAGATAACTTGCAAGTATGGTATAAGTTATCCAGGGATCCAAGATAACTTGCAAGTATGGTATAAGTTATCCAGGCGTCCAAGATAACTTGCAAGTATGGTATAAGTTATCCAGGCGTCCAGGATAATTTACAAGTTATGCAGGCACCCGAGAGCAATATCAAAGAGCCTTGCAATAAACCCTCGCCTGAGATATTTCCATGGACCTCACATACCTTTGTATGGTCTTGTATATATGTACTAACATTTACCTTGTATTCTCTACTGACTTAGTAAAGCCCCAGTATGGGCGAAACATCGTGAGTAACCACTGCGGGACAATTGTTATGGTTAATAAAGGTCTCCACTGTTTGGTACAAATATTGTGGCTAATAAAGATATCCACTATATGAAACAAACGTTGTGAATAATAAAGTTGTCCACTGTATCTCAGTGTCACATGCACCCCTCCCCCCAGGTCAGTATTTACGTGTCATCTTTTAATGTTAAAACCTTCTGAAATATTAAATTTTTTCATATAATTCTCTTATTTATTTTCTCGGCATTATTTCCCTCAGTATTAAATACTAATGCTCTGTATCTCTCCCACATTGCTGTGTATTTTATATTTCATTCCGACTCCCGAAATTAATAACCACGGAACGGGTGGGGGTTGAACCCATGGCGACTTAGTCGTAAAATTCACTCGCTATGGGTTCAAATCACACCCGTTCCGTGGTTTATATTCCATTCCGCTTGTCATTTCCTTGTTTAACTATAATTTTTGCTATTTCTCTTTGTTTATTTATCTGGCATAGATATCCTCCGATTATGTTTTATGTTCCTGTTATTCTTGAATACCTCCGAAATTCGCTTTACTGTTCCCTAAATCTTCTTCAGTCTTATTTACACTATGAATCTTTCCCGTTTATTCCCTTTTTCTCTTGTGATTCTTCTGATTGGCGTTTTTTCTTTTGAAATTTTCAAATATTTTCTTCTCGGTTGTTTTTTTTCCTTATTTTTAACAATTACCGAATATCTGGAAATTAATCAGTGACCTTATTACGTTATCCTTGATTAAATATTCAAAATCTACTATTTATGTGTCCATAACATTGTGTCCCTTCATAACCATCGTTTAAAAAAACTAAGTTATGTATTCAAACCTGAATATAAACTTGTTTCCTTTTACGGACAGACGGGGATGAGCTTTATAAAGCGTCTTGATCCATTGTTAATATCGCGATTTTCAAAGCTGAACTTGTTCCCTTAAAAGCAATTTTAAAAAAAACTTTCCGAACATAAATCTTTCCCCGGCGTTATTTTTTTTTTTTTTGGTGGGGGCGACAGAGATGTTCATAAAATAATTTGTTGCTATGACACCAAAATTTGTTTTGTACATCACGAAATGACTTGATTAAATTCAGTTGGGAATGGTTTAATAATTTTGTATTGCTGTTAAAATGAGCAAGATAAAACATATGATTGCCATGTATCTTCAGGGAAGATGTATAACCATGTTACTGTTTTTTGAACAACTGGTTTTGAACACTTCTCACTGCCTCTGTTCCTCACTGTATGATCTTCAAGGTTACAAAGGTGCACACTCTCCTTGAGCAGTCTTCAAGGTTCCAGAGGTGAGCTGTCTCCTTCAACAGGTTCCAGCACTGCAAGGTCTTAAAGGCTTCAGAGAGTCCAGTACAGTAAGATCTCCAGACGTGCCCAGCCTCTTCAAATTGGTTCCAGTACTGAAAAGTCTTCAGGATTTCGGAGGGTTTACTGTTTCCTGGAACCAGTTCCAGAACTGTTAGGTTCCCTGAGGTGTGCTGTCTCCTTGAACTAGTTCCAGCACAGAAAGATCTTCAAGGCTCCAGATGTGCGCAGTCTTCTGTAACCGGTTCCAGACAATGGTTGTCGGCATGCAGAATTGAATTGCAGGTTACTCTGTCGATCTTAACTGGTTTCTGCTTCCGCCTCTCAAGATTATCATCATCTTTCAGGTGAGTATCTGCAGGTCTAGCCACTCTGTCATCATTCATTTTTATCTAATAAAAGCTAGACCGATATTCCTCTGAATTATTTTTTTATGCTGAAGTATGGAAGGCTGTGGTGTTGGTGGTGGTGTTGGTGGTATGGAAGGTGGTGGTGGTGTTGGTGGTTTGGGAAAGGGAGGGAGTGGTGTTGATGGTATGGGAAAATATAATAATGGGATAAGTGGTGATGATCGAGAGGAATGGAAGGTGGTGTCACACGCGCGATGCAAGATGATGGTGGTTTGTGGTAGCAGGGGTGGTGGTGTAGTAGCGATGGAAGAGGTGTGGTGAGGAGCTGTGGTGGATGAAAGATGGTGAGTTAACATTTTCGTCGTTTGTTCATCTGTTACTAAAAGTACATTCAATCATGTTTGAGACCGATCATTAATAGTTTCATTTTTTTTCAAGTAGGGGGTTGAGTCAGGATCTAGTGAAGGGGGATGTCGCAGGCAAAGATAAGTATCTCCACACCTCGTTCCCACGCTGATACACCTTTCGGAGAGTGGATCTAGTAGCACCTCGTGTACCAGGCTGTATTCACCTCTGTCCCACGTAGTAGTCAAAACACATTCTTTCCCTCGTTTCTGGCACCTCTGTTCCTAAATTAACTATTCACACTCTGTTACCTGACATTAAAAGTCATTTTGTTCACAGGTCTGAATCAGGACTCTAGTTTCGCGCAGGCACTGGTGTTCTCCAGGCACCTCTGTTCCCTGCTGTACAGACACCTGTTCCCTGCTGTATAGGCACCTCTGTTCCCTGCTGTACTGGCACCTCTGTTCCCTGCTGTATAGGCACCTCTGTTCCCTGCTGTACTGGCACCTCTGTTCCCTGCTGTATAGGCACCTCTGTTCCCTGCTGTACTGGCACCTCTGTTCCTGCTGTACTGGCACCTCTGTTCCCTGCTGTATAGGCACCTCTGTTTCCTGCTGTACAGGCACCTCTGTTCCCTGCTGTACAGGCACCTCTGTTCCCTGCTGTACAGGCACCTCTGTTCCCTGCTGTACAGGCACCTCTTTTCCCTACTGTTCATTGTTTCCTACTCATTGTGGTTAAACCTTGCCACTTGTGGAGAGTTACTTCAAGGGCTTGGAGAGCTTTATCACTAGAGTTAAAAAGATACCTTGTTACAATTCAAGCTACATCAGCACCTCTATCTTTCCTTCTAAACTACCTTTATTTTACTCTCTTTTTACTGCTCTATCTTTATTTTACTCTCGTAAGATACATTATATTTCGTTATCGTTCATACCTTTATATATTCCACTATTAATTTTCTTCGAGTTCATTAGTTTGTCCTTTTCATAAATGTCAGTTGAATTCTAAATGGTCTACTGTCGTACTGTGATATTTTTGCTATTTGTATTTTATTCCTCCCTTTCTGTCGTCACTCTGATGAAGACCCGTCTGAGGAGGCGGAAAAAGATTTTTGTTTTGTTTTTTAAGTGGTGTGAAAATTCTGAAGTGTCACTGCCAGAGTGATATTTGTTTTTTAACTGATTAGGGGGGAAAGTCAGCGGAAAATCTCGGTCGAGTGACAGTAGCTCCACTCAGTGGGCCATTCAGTGATTAAGTTAGAATTTTTTTCTAAATTCTTGTGATAAAATATCACCACCACCATTTAATCTTTCCTTCTTCTCACTTTCCCTTTCCCCTCCCTTAGATTCTCCCTTTTCATTATTGTTCCCCACCTTTCTGCAAGACTCTTGTGGACTCGTCTCGCAATTTAAGAATTTTTGAGTCTGTAGTGTAAAAAAATTTTTTTTTTATCTATTTGTTTGGTAAAGTCCAGCTAATGTCTATTAGAGCTATCTATAGGTCACGTTCTCTTCAGTAAATTTGTTCTTTCTTCTCGTTTATTAAGTCTCATTCTCGTTTACCACGCCTCCTTCAGTAAAGTTGTTCCTTCTCTTGTATCCCGCTGTGAGGAACATCTCAGCCGATACCTCCCAGTGAGGGATACCTGTGAGGAGTGCCAGGCGCATACCTCCTCCCATTCCAGAATGATTTACAACCTGTCAGCGCCTCCTCTGAATTATGAGGTGCAGGTTGACCTCTTCTCTGAGCTGGTATTGCTGGCTCCATCAGTGGATATTCTGGCAGCTTGGATAACAAGCCAGCAGGTAACAACCAGGGAGAAGGAGGTATGCCCCATGGCACTTCTCACAGGTGTCCCTCACTGGCAAGTATCACTTTGAGATATTCCTCATACTGCCTCCAGCAGTACACTTGTCCTTCCTCTCGTTTATCCCGCCTTCTCTAGTAACCTTGTTCTCCCTCTCGTTTATCCCGCCTCCTCTGGCAACCTTGTTCTCCCTCTCGTTTATCCCGCCTCCTCTGGTAATCTTGTTCTCCCTCTCGTTTATCCCGCCTCCTCTGATAACCTTGTTCTCTCTCGTTTATCCCACCTCCTCTGGTAATCTTGTTCTCCCTCTCGTTTATCCCGCCTCCTCTGGTAACCTTGTTCTCCCTCTCGTTTATCCCGCCTCCTATGGTAACCTTGTTCTCCCTCTCGTTTATCCCGCCTCCTATGGTAACCTTGTTCTCCCTCTCGTTTATCCCGCCTCCTCTGGTAACCTTGTTCTCCCTCTCGTTTGTCACGCCTCTTCCAGTAACCTAGTTTTCCCAGTTATTTATCACGCCTAATTTTGTAAGTTTTTTCTCCCTCATATTTATCACGCCTCCTTTAGTAAACGTGTCCTCGTTTATCACTTCTCATCCATTTGTATTTCTCACGATGATCCTTAACTATCAGATACAGTGTATCATTATGAAAACATAAGTAATATACGCATTTACAACATTGACGCTGCTGATAACATTTATGCATGTGAGATAGACCTGATTAGCTTGGCCCGCCAGTAGGCCTGCAGCAGTGCTCCTTCCTTCTTGAGCGGGTGTGACTTGGACCTGCCTAACATGGACCAGTCTGCTGCACTGCTCCTTTCTTAAGTTCTTTTGTCTTTGTCCCTACCAAAATAAATATAATAAATCAAGAGAAAATATTTCCCCTCTCATCATCTGATATTATTTGGTTTGTTTACAGTGACCTGACCCTCTTAACACTTGGAATTTTCACGAATAAATGTTGCAGTAAATATAATGGATGTTTTTAAGTCCAAATTCGGTGTTTACTAAGGTAAGAATTTACTATATTTAGTAGTTGTCCCTTTCTTACCTAAATTTGACCACCATTATGTCTTGTGGAAATACTGTGTTCTCGTGACTACTGTCTTCTAAACAGTCCTTGGACGAAGAGCCCTGTGTTTTATGTTTGAAACGGCGAAGATGTTTCCTGAGGTAGAAATTTCAGCAATATTTGACCCTTAAGGAGTTTAGTGCTCTTTCGTGAATAGAATAAAATAGCTGGTAATCGTGAGGTGTTTTCTCTATTATTTGGAAGTAACTCGTATGGAAATGGAATCAAGGTAGACCAACGAGAACTAAAGTGCAAAAAAAGGAGAATCCAGGAAACTGTAGAAGAGCCAAGACTGAAATATGAAGAATTTAGTTCAAAGTGGCGTCTTCATCATAAGAGTTCGTGGTATTGAATGTTTTGTGAATAATATGAACCGAGTAGTGAACGGTACAGGACCTGTAGTGTAGACAGCTTCAACTGGTTGGAAGAGACGGAAGCTGAACCACAGAAACTGGAGACTGGTCTGTTACGGTGACTGTCACCAGGCAAGTTTATACAATTTCTTCCATTCTGTGAAGCTTTGCAAATATCCCTAGCTAACATGGAAAGGGTAACCTCAGCAACTTAAAGTGAGCAGGAAGAAAACTTTAATTAAAGTATTCAAGAAATTTCTCATTAAGAATATATTCAAAGACTTTTGAGATTGAAGTGAGAGCAACAGGACGATGGTTAGGAATGGCACGGTCGCTGCCTTTCTTCAGGGACAGGTTTTACCAATGCACGTCTTCAAGAGGAGTGGAAAGCTTTAGAAGATCTACAAAGGAGTGACTCTTCTATAGCGCACGAGGACGTACACCATCTGGACCATATGCTTCCTTGGCACCGGAATGTCTTTAAAGCTTTGTGCACCATCATAGTTGTGACAGAGGAGTGAGCTTTGTCAGAGAGACAGGCAGCTCCATGTCCCCCAGAATAAAAGAATTGGAAAGGAAAAAAGACAAGCAGAAGCTATGCTAAATATTTTTAGCAAGAGACCCAAAGGAGATGAGTCTTCTCCGGTCACCAGCTTTATTTTTTAGAAAGTTGTTTACCGGAGTGCAACATGAACATTATATAGTGCCATGTCAAACCATAATGAAAATAAAATGAGATTAAAGCGTCCATTTTAGCGATGATAATATTGACGATTTAGTCGGCCCCAAAAAAGATGTCATTCTCAAAGACAAACAATAATCAACCCACGAACGAGGTGCCAAAAGCGGTTAGGAATTCTCATGGTTGAGGGAGATAGGGAGCGTAGTGGAGCAAGATAAAGAGATATAAGATAGTGAGATCCGAAAGTGGCAGAAACATTGTAACTATAATGTGTAGGAACACATATGCATGGTGAAAAATATTCACTTCCAGGTCATTTAAATTAGACATAAGCTGTTGCTTGCTTGACGTACAGTAGAGGGTCCCAGTCCTTATGAAAGGTAAACCATTTATCTACACCTTATGAAAGTATTGAAGTCCTGCTGTAACATTCTACGGCATTAGGAAAGAACGAATGATTTTCACATTCAAGTGTGACGCACTTAGAAAAGACACAGTAGAAGATCGTATTAAATGAGAGGATACATCCAAGTTTTGTGACTCAGTACTGGAGTGACGAGTACCCAGGTACAAGTATGATAGCTGGTAGACAGTCATAATCGTTACGGTCACAGTGGACACACAAAAACTTATTTTTCAGTATTGGATACATCAGCATTGTGCTGCTACACTATTCTATGTGATAGTTACATAATGGGAACCAAACTTAGTTATGTTTCCCTTTTCATATTGAATTACACATGAGGGGTTACATATATATATTCAAGTGGGGAGTAGGAGGGGGAAGGAAGAAGTTACAGGGAGAAATACAGCTAAATAATTCTTCCAGGTTTAACGCTTTACTTTATTTCTACTAATTTATATTGATAGAGAGAGAATCTGATTGGCAGAATCAGTAATGGAGGCTTGTTACCAGCTGGTCCATTAACCATTTAAATGTTGCGTGTAATCCTGTCACCACCTGATAACATAGAAGCGTACTGTCGTAGGCCTACTGGTAATGCTTGACAGAGTACTCGCTTTCCAGAGAAATGGCGAAAGCACGGTACCGAAACGTTGTGTCAATAAGGATAAGATTAGATTTTACCGCCGAAGTGGCTGGTTTATTGTGCACCCCATATTCATCCTGTGGAGGGTAGCACAAGAGCATATGGATACACAAAAGGCCTAGGAACTAGGCTCCAAAAGGGTTAACAGGTGTACATCTGGTTTTATATCTACAGTTCACTTATCTGTTACAAATTTAGGAAATTTGCATAATATATCTGATATCTGTAAAGAATCCACTGCAATCAGTGTCTTATTCACCTGGTGCTACTCGCCCTCAATTCCACTGAGAACTCAAAAGATGTAGGGAGTATAGAAGACTGGTCAAATTAGTGCCTCTCAAGCACGAAGTTGGAACATTTAGGGTGCCACCTTTGCCAGTATCTGGCAGAATATCAGTATCTGTGAGCAAGCCAATTTTACCCTCACGCAACACCATGCTAATACTGGTCTCAGTGATCGCAGGCACCCCCTGGCGTCCCATGCATCTTCTTCACTTGCAACTTCATCATCCCTTCCCCTCTCCCTCTCTTCCCTTTCCTTTCCCCATGCCTTTCTCCCAACCCCCATCCTCCCTGTTACGACTTCGATATCGTATCTTATATAAAAAGGTCCTAGCTCCTAAATAGCTACTCAATCTGTTGTCTAGGGGCATTTAATTTACACTGAAAAAACCAGCAACTCTAGGGCCAGCATACACTTATATTAAATATTATTAAGAAGGAAGGAAATATAAACTCACCTATATAAGAATATATCTATATAATAATGAGTAACTTATATACAACTTACAACCTACTACAAAAAAACTACCACACTCCAGTTTACATTAGCTCACTAGCACATCCTATTTAGCCTAGTTAAATTGTTAAATATTCTCCAAAATACAGGCCATTGCACACACTAGGGCCTTACAAATAAACATGAGAGAACTTCAACACTAATAAAATAATCGTATACACTAAAAACTTACCAAAATTACCTACTCACACTACCGCCCAAACATGATGACTCCGTCACCAACCGTCTCATACTAACTCTCCAACACCTCATCTGCTCCTGTCCTGGCCACTGCCTCACTGACACGAATAAAACTTATTATTATTATTTTTATATAAATTTTACTGCAGCACACTGAGTAACACTCCCTCTCTTCCTCTTCTTCCCTCCCTCCCTCCTACTCCTTCCTCTTCTTCCCTCCCTCCCTCCTACTCTCTTGGATCGGCCTCTCCTCAGACATTTTGGGATTTGCGTATTATGTGATTCACAACTAACCTGGAACTTGAAGACGAAGCTTTAGACGTTTCGGTTAGTTCTGAACCATTATCTAGCCACTACTTATATGATCGTGTGTTGTCACCTCCTACCCTTTCCTCTGTCTATGTCTCCTTTCTTCTCCTCTCCCTTTCCTCTCCTCTTCTTCCTCTTCCTCTGTGTCTGTCCCTTGCATGCTTACACTCGTACAAATTCTCCCGAACATTTATCTCTACACTGATCACCTTGTTTCTTGTACTTCCCCTCATCCTCTCTCCCTCATATTTTATTATTCTTGTTCTGAGCTAATTTTCCCTCTAACATAAATTATCTTTCGTTTCCCCGGGATTTACAAGCTTTAACTTCGTTTAACCTTGATTAATCTCTTGTAAACGAGGAAAGTTAACGAATGTATTTCATGAAAATAAATGAAGCAGCCTGTATTTATTAGCAAAATATATAACCATAAGAAAATAATTAAACGTAATCACCGGGACAATGTTATTTGTTTTGGTGTAGTTGAGAATAATGACATCATTACTGTGGTTATTTTTTTTTTGTATTTTTCCTGTTGTTACTGTCATTGTGTTTTTTTCTTTTGTTATTGGTGTTACTGATGCGTTAGTTCTTATGCTTACTCTTGTTGCTGATACTATTGTTGTGATTGTGGTTGTTGTAGTGATCCTGTTGTGATTGTGGTTGTTGTAGTGATCCTGTTGTTGTGATTGTGGTTGTTGTAGTGATCCTGTTGTTATGATTGTGGTTGTTTTAGTGATCCTGTTGTTGTGATTGTGGTTGTTGTAGTGATCCTGTTGTTGTGATTGTGGTTGTTGTAGTGATCCTGTTTTTGTGATTGTGGTTGTTGTAGTGATCCTGTTGTTGTGATTGTGGTTGTTGTAGTGATCCTGTTGTTGTGATTCTGGTTGTTGTAGTGATCCTGTTGTTGTGATTCTGGTTGTTGTAGTGATCCTGTTGTTGTGATTGTAGTTATTGTAGTGGTTTAATGTTTGTGTTGCAGCAGCTGGTTGTCTATAGGTGCTCTTGTACTTTTGTTGCGGATATTGTAGTTTATTATTGAAGATTTTGTATATAGTTGTGGGGTTGTGAGTTGCTGTAGTGTGGTCTCAAGTGGTGGCCACTGCTGGTAATGTTATGGTCATTCACTATGGATTGTTTTACCTTGTTAGGGAGCAGTCAAGGGAGGGAGGAGTGTAGGAAGGGAGGAGAAAGAAGCAAGGAGGGAGAGAGGAAAGAAGGGGTGAGGGTAGTATGTAACGGAGAGAGTTAGCATGGGAAAAACGAAGAGAAGGGAGGGAGGGAGGAGGAAGGTAGTGTGTGATGAAGGGGGGGGGGAGGTAGATGGCAGGTAAGGAGGGGAGAAGAGAGACAGTGTGGGATGAAGCGAGGGAGGGAGAGTGAAAAACTTGGGAGGATAAGTTGAAACGGTACTGAGAGTGCCCTCAGCTCTGAACTGGAAGCCTTTGAGTCTTCATTTGCTGAATTTTAAGTCTCTCTCTCTCTCTCTCTCTTCTCTCTCTCTCTCTCTCTCTCTCTCTCTCTCTCTCTCTCATACACAGGGATAGGTTCAGAGTGCATGAATGTATTTCTACTTTTATATATTTGTTATTGCAGAGCTTGGCCCTAGCACTATCTTCATTGTATAGATTGCATAATTTATGCATATATGTAGGTTGCTTTCACCCCCAAACCTTTCTTCCCTCCTGCCTTCCCTCCACTTCTTTCTTTCCCCACCATCCTTCTCTCCCTCCCTCCCTCTCCACCATCTTTCCTTCCCTCCTTCATCTGCCTGAAGGTGGCCACCTGTGCAAGGATGTTTTGAAGTGCAAACATTTAATGTTGCAAGTTCCTTTAATTAACATGCGAGGAGGCAACGAAATGACCACCAAGCTTGAGTAAAGGTTAGGTCCAGAGTAAAGGTGAAGTCTGGAGTAAGGTTAAAGTCCTGAAGGGTAAAGTCCTGAAGTTAGGGCAAAGTCTATCGGTATTGCTCTAGACTTTTCCAGTCTTGTTCTCTAGTCAGTCCCGAGTAGTACGTACTTGTATTTTCTCGCATCGATCTTCTTCTTGCCTCTGGGAAAGTCGAGTGGGTCATTATAAACATTAGTTCACCTGCCGATTTTCATGATACATAACGTTGGGATTGCTGTAGGTGCGCACAATGTATATTCACCAAGAGGTGTGTATATCAGCGTATATATAGAGAGATGTGTATGTCTCAGTATATATGCCGTAATATTGTGTATTTCACTGTATACACGCTGATGGGTGTGTATCTCTTAGTGTATATACGCCGAAAGTCGTGTATGCCGATGTATGTATACTTAGTGGCGTGTGTGTATCAGTATATATACACAGGTTGGTGTATAAACACTTTAGGATTTAATATCTGTGTAAGGGATTATAGTTGATAATGTGTAGGTGAGATGCGGCCTTAATGACCTAGTTTAAGTCCTTAATTAAATCTATAATTAAATCTAAGACACAAACCATAGGCACAACTTGGCTCCGCACTCCACTTCTGGCTCTCTCTAGCATGTGCCACTCTCTCTTGGCACTCTAACCCTTAGCATTCTAACCTTTGGCAACAGGCTTTTCTGTTGCTTGTCTGCTCAACCAGGTTGTTGCTGTTGGCGGCTCGCTGATTCACATATCCATTACAGCCTGGTTGATCTGATATTTAGCGAAAGTAGTGATCGAGTTCTGTTGGTAGGAGGCTGAATAGTCACAGCCTACGGATGTTGATACTGCGTTCTCTTTTTGGGCCCTTGGCGTTCCTGCTTTTATCTGGGTTTATTTTACACTTCCCTATCTCTCACTCCAGTACGTTGTAACGGTAGTGTGTAAATTTAGGACTAGCCCCTTCAGCATCTTCCACGTATGTATTATCATGAATCTCTATCTACGCTGCTTCAGAGAGTAGATGTTCAGTGATTTGAGGCGTTCCCAGCTCTGTTATATCTCCTGCCCTGAACGGAATCGTCAACACTGAACGGTACTCTTAGCGAGAGAGCACAAGCGATTTGAATAGCATCACAATTGCAATTAGTGCCCTTGTTTTGAAAGTTCTAATTATCCAACCTGACATTTTTCTGTCTTAGGACCAAACCCTTGGCACTGCACCCCTTAATATTCCTCTGGTGACACAGTAAATACACTACCAGTCCTCTGTGAACCATGAGCGTGCGGTTTCCAACTATATAAGCAACGACGATGTTCTCCCTTCTACAAGACGTATCTCTACCACTGTGATTTTTGTTTTTGGTAGTTAAATGTTAATCTGGGATGCGGGTGCGGTCGAGGATGCGGGAGTAGGGGATATGCGGGTGCTGGTGGGAATACGGGTTCAGGTGCGGTCGAGGATGCGGTAGTAGGGGGATATGCGGGTGCTGGTGGGAATACGGGTTCAGGTGCGGTCGGATGCGGGAGGGATGTTTGTGGGGAGGGCTGCTGCAGGCGGTGAGTGGTGAAGGGTCACGACTTGGGTTCCGCAGCTCCTACGGTAGTGTCGGCCTGATAACTATCTTGCGGCGCCCTCTCTCTCTCTCTCTCTCTCTCTCTCTCTCTCTCTCTCCAATCCACCATCCATCTATGACAAACTACGACAGTTAAATACTATTTTTTGCCACTAAATTGTTAAAAAGTAAAGTAAATAACATTCCTGAAAGAGCTTAAATGCGTTTAATAAGCGCAGTATTAGGGAAGAAGTTGAAACAAACTGCTGAAGACGCAAGTTACGAAGGGCATAACGAACTGTCTTAGAGGAAGGACACGAAAAGGAGTCTTCTGTAGCAGGAAATCTAAATAGTAAAGAAGATAAATGTAACTAAAACGAGAGTCATGAATATCACCAATTGTTGTTAATGCTTAGTCATTGTCAACACTGATTCTGGAGGCCTCTGCCAGATATTCACCCACGGATCACAGATCCTCAGAGTGGCGTTGCTGTGTCAGCAATTACCGTAGTTAGATACTAGAAGGTTGTCAGACGGGGTTGGGTATCAACAATCCTGATTGAGTTCGTTGCCCTTAAACTTGCCCTTTGAAGTTGCAAAAGTAATTCGGCTCAGTTGTATTTTCGGATGCAGTGTTAATCCTGTTCAGTTTAAACTCCAGAAATGTCGCTAACAGTTTTGAAGGGGAAATAAGAAATGTAAAAAATAGAAAATGACAGTGTTAATAAAGATTGTGTGGACATCATCTGAAGTCAACATCGCAGAGAATGAGAGATCTGATGAAGTGTGACTTGATAAAGCAAACTGTGTGGGCGAAACGTTCTCAATAAAGGATCACATTATACTGCATTTGTGAATTTATCCATGGATATAATTTTGATTAATTTCCATGAAACATTTATGTTAAAAAAGTGAAAATGTAATTGTAGACGTGATGGTGGTGGCCAGGATTTGTTAAGGTTACTGGTAACTGTTGCATATTTCAAGATTATAGAACTAATTCACAAGAAGACATAAATTATATCCCATCAATTATCAATTATTCACTTCCTGAAGAATACAAATTAAGTAATATTACTGTCACGAGGGACATGGTTATCAAACAGGTAGATAAACTGAAACAAAATAAGCCCCCGGGCCCTGTTGAATTATTTTCAAGGGTAATTTAAGAATGCAATTTGGAACTTAGTCAGCCATTAATTAGCATGTTTAATGCGTCCATCCAAACTGGTGTTGTGCCAGAGATGTGGAAGATGGCTAATGTAACTCCTATATTTCAATCAGGGGATAAGTCCATAATTCACTTTGACGAGTATAATTTGATTAATGAGTCTCAGCATGGATTCACGAGAGGTCGTTCCTGCCTGGCAAATTTACTGACGTTCTTCAATAAAGCATTTGAGGCATTAGACAACGATATAGAATATGATGTTGTTCATTTGGATTTCAGTAAAGCCTTCGCTAGAGTACCCCACAAAAGACTCTTTTAAGAAAAGTGGCAACTCGCGGTACAGGAGGTAAAGTTCTAACATGGATCAAGGCATTGCTTACTAATAGGAAGCAGAGAGTTTCCATTAATGGGGTCAAGTCTGAATGGGGATCGGTCACTAGTGTAATTCCTCAAGGATCAGTTTTAGGCCCATTGTTGTTCATAATTTATGTAAATGGCTCTGATGAAGGAATTGCAATGACGTGAGTAAATTTGCTGATGATTCAAAAATAGGCCGAATGATTGATACTGAGGAGGATACCAGTGAACTCCAGGAGGATTTGGACAAGTTAATGTCTTGGTCTGAAAAGTGGCAAAATAACCCTCGAAGTTATAAACTAAGTGAAGTTTAGCTTGAACGCACAGAATGTGAAAAAGACTTGGGAGTCATGGTAAGCAGAATCTAAAGCCAAGACAACAATGACTAAGTGTGCAATAAGGCAAACAGATTACTTGGATTTATATAAGGAATAAGGAATCTCCCATGTGAATCTTCACTCTCTTGAGAGACGTAGAATGAGAGGAGATATCATTGAAGTATATAAGTGGATGATAAGCATAAACAAAGGCGAATTAATAAAATACTGAGGATATCGAATCAAGAACCAGAAATAAAGGATTTATGTTGGATAAATTTAGATTTAGAAAGGACATAGGTAAGTACTGGTTTACAGAGTTGTCGATGCTTGGAACAATCTTCCGAGTAGGGTGATAGCTTTAAAAAGAGATTGGACAAATATATGAGTAGGAGGGGCTGGGTTTGATTAGTGTTTGAGTAGCTTTAGGAAGGGTTTGGACAGGTACAGGGAAACCTGCAGGCCGGACTTGAGTCCTGGAGATATGAAGTACAGTGTCTGCACTCTGAAGGAGGGGTGTTAATGTTGCAGTTTTATAACAGTAGTGTAAGCACGCCTCTGGCAAAACAGTGATGGAGTGAATGATGAAAGTTTTTTTTTTTCAGGCCACCCTGCCTTGGTGGGAGACGGCCGATACGTGCATAGTTCCTTAATATAAAGGGAAGGGGGACAAAAGAGAGTGTAAATATTATAGGGGAATAAGCCTACTGAGTATACCAGGTAAAGTGCATGGTAGGGTTATTATTGGAAGAATTAAGGGTAAGACGGAGAGCAGGATCGCACATGAACAGGGAGGCTTTAGAATGGGTAGGGAATGTGTAGACCAAGTGTTTACATTGAAGCATATAAGTGAACAATATTTAGATAAAGGTAGGGACGTTTTCGTTGCTTTTATGAATTTAGAAAAGGCATATGATAGGGTGGATAGGGGAACAATGTGGCAGATGTTGCAAGTGCATGGAATAGGTAGTAAGGTACTGAATGCTGTAAAGCGTTTTTGTGAGGATAGTGAGGTTCAGGTTAGGGTGTGTAGGAGAGAGGGAGATTACTTTCCAGTTGGCCTTAGACAGGGATGTGTGATGCATGGGTGTTTAACATATTTCTAGATGGCCTGAACACATCGACTCCAGGCTGAGGGACTGATTACCTCAAACTCCTCCTCATCTTCCAACTTTCTCTGCATTGGACTGAAGGAGCCACTGCGTGGCGAAACGTTACCAGAATAAAGATACCCAAATGTTGCACAAGTGTCTCATCATTTCACAGAGTATACATTCAACGACCTTTTGTTTTTTGTTTGGGCACCTTGCACCCTCACTGACCGTGTTCACAACAATAAAAATTTTGTTACCACACGTTCACATCCACCATTTTCTATGCATTGTGATTAAATATGTTGATATTATATTAATGCTTAGATTAGAGACACGTATAAAGTGGAAAGCGGACTTTCACTACAGCGCAACCGCTATTACCGCAATTATTGCAGAGCTTTACGGCTGAAGACTGACTACCCACGTGAGCACAGCCTACCATACCTTATTCACCGTTTGCGATGAATTACCAACAGACATCGAAGGGTCGTTAACGGAGGAGCGTGACGGGGTTTTCCAGACAGTTTCTGATCATCCGGACTGTTGTGATTACCTTGGATTGCGTACCGCAAGTACAAATAGCAATAATAAGGCCTGGTCCAGGGCCGGGTCACAGAGGCAGTGACCCACGCAACCATCAACAGGTAGATAGTTTACCCATCTTGCGGATTTCAGTCTTGCCCTTTGAATCTTCCCTCATACCGATCATACAAGAACTTACCTCAAAATGCACCCACAAAATAAATCTTTTACACTGATCTTACAGACAGAAGACCTTGTTTCTGTGTAGGATCTTGTTTTCTCCTGCCACAGACTCCTGAAAGCAACTACTGGTCTCGACTGACCTTGGCGTGAGGCCTCCATGACCATCCACTCATGACAAGCAGTTACTGTATTCATAACCTGCCATTGACATTCCTTGTGTATTCATCTATTTGTGGTTGTAGGGGTCGAGTCACAGCTCCTGATCCCTGTGTGTGTGAGCACACACAAACACAACCCCTGGTTGCAGGAGTCGAGTCTCAGCTCCTGGCCCCGCCTCCGCTGGCCGCTGGTATCCTCCTAGTTGCTTGAGTCCTGTCATATCTACTCTTAAAACTATGTGGAACCTGCGTCTGCCACTTGGCTGTAGATCTACATCGTTACATTTCCTGAACACTACTAACATCCCCAACTTAAAGCAGTGCCCTCTACTTCTGGCTGTACCCTCGTGTACCTGATTCCCGACTCTTGATCAGCCTATCACTATACATTCTCTCAGTTCTTTTTAGTATTTTGTGCGTAATCACGTCACCCCTTGTCCCGTTTTCTAATTTTAGCTCCTTTAGTCTCTCCTCATAGCTGGTATCTTTGCACAGCTTCTTAGCATACTTTTTCAAATGTGAGTCTCATACTGGCGCTACATACTTCAATATGGACCTGACATAAGCTTTTATATTGTCGTGAATAATTCCTTGTTGAAGTTTCTGAAAGTTAACCTTAGATTTGCCAGACGATCGTTTGTTGCGGAGATTATTTGGTTGATGTGCATCTCAGGCGATATGCTCGGAACTCTGCTCACCCCAAGCTCCTCCTTGAGGGAGGACCTTGGGGTGAGCAAACATGTACTCCCTTCCCCGATTTTCAAACCTTTGCTTTTGTTGAGATTAAATTGTAATTGTCACTTTTCAGACAAATCCTTCAGCTTTTCCAGATCTATTTGTAGTCTAACCTTGTCTACTCCTGTTTGTGTTTTCTACTTTAGTTTCTCGCCATCTGCAAACAGGGACACCTCTGATATAATTTCTTCTGTCATGTTTACGCACACAATAAAACCGGTCCTAGTATTGACCCTTGTGGAAGCCCCACTCGTCACATTCCCCCATTCTGACACCTCGTCCCGGACAACAACTCGTGGTCTCCTTGTTAAGCATTCCTCGATCCACTGTAGTGCTTTCTATGTTATTCGTGTCTGCATGCCACTCATACCCCCCATCCCTCTTTCTCTCTCTCTCTTTTTTTCACAGGGTTTGACAAGCTAAAGCTGTTACCTACATCAGCTCATTTGAAAGCATTTTTATTGTTATGAAACATACAAGTAGGGAACAGGATGATGTTGTAGTCATCTGTGGGTCAGAATTTTTATTTGATCAACTGACTTTATCTCGTTGACATCATAATGCTGTACGAATGTGTTCCAGACTCGAGTCATCTCTCTCTCTCTCTCTCTCTCTCTCTCTCTCTCTCTCTCTCTCTCTCTCTCTCTTGCCTCTCTTCCATTACCTTGTCATAAAATTTTAGTCTATTCGTGATACAGGATTTACAATTTCTAAAACCGTTCTAGCTGTTGTTTATGAAGCCACTCCTGACTAGGTGCACCACTAGTTTGCTAGTGTGTGTGGGTGCAGTCACCTATTTGTTCTCACTTATTTGTGGTAGCAGGGGTCGAGTCCTAGTTCGTGGCCCCGCCTCTTCACTGATCGTTACTAGGTCTACTTTCTCCCTGCTCCAAGATCCTTATCGTCTGTGTGTGTGTGTGTGTGCGCGCGCGCGCGTGTGTGTGTGTGTGTGTGTGTTAGGTGAGAGAGAGGATACCTGCGATCTCCTTGTGACTTCTTGACCTCGCCAAAGGTTCAACTTGAGCCGTGAGCGACGTCGACCTCTGCTGAGACTTGACCTCAGAGCTGGTGGCTCGGAGGCATCTGTGCCTGCAATTACTTATGATATTTGCTTGTAATTATTCCTGGTATTTGCTTCTAATTATCCAGGTATTTACTTATAATTATCCACGGAAATATTTCTTTATTCAGTTTAAGGGAGAATTTTCTTTATTAATTTTAAGGCGCATTTTCTTTATTCGAATATTTTAAGGCAGGATTTTGAAGTTTATCCTCATGATTCGAAGAGTCGGTTGAAAGGTTCAGAGATCGATTAACAGGTGTAACGCCTCCTGACCCCTGATACCCCTAACATTGGGGTTGCCAGCCTGGGGTGCACGCACCCCCCAGTGGGTGCGAGATGGCATTTCACGGGGTACGACGAAGAGTCCTAATAAAAAAGGACAGTTCCTTTTATTTTACCAAAATCTTTTCTAATTGCTGCATTCATATTTGACTTCATCTTCAAATGTGATAGTACCTTTGTAGGGGTTGCAACATTAATCAAACATTTCCTAGGGGTGCGGGGCATTGAAAAGGTTGGGTGCCCCTGAATTCTAGCTATTCTAGCAGTTCATAGGCACCTAGGATGGAAGAGGACCTATCCCAAGGATCCTAGCAGCAGTAGGCCGTACTGCACGTCTTTCCTGGCATATTCTTGCTTCATAATAATCTTGTGTCCTTAGTTTCTCTAAGATTGTATTCTTCATTCTTATTTTTATTTTTTAATTGAAGGTAGTAAATGCAGATCAATGCTGAGTACGGATAAGGACATTCGTTTATAGTTTAGGGCATTAAGGGACACGTTTCGCCGCTAGTGTCATCAAGCCGCGCCTGGCGAAACGTTTCCTTCAATAAATGGCTTGAATTGTACCTAAATATCCTACTTTGACGCATAGT
Organism: Cherax destructor; assembly: GCA_009830355.1. Classification (NCBI taxonomy): domain Eukaryota; kingdom Metazoa; phylum Arthropoda; class Malacostraca; order Decapoda; family Parastacidae; genus Cherax; species Cherax destructor. The sequence continues at coordinate 240,719 of WNWK01000075.1, forward strand.
GCGCAGGTTCGAATCCTACTGTGGTCTGAGAGATAATGTTTGTTAATTATTTCGTCCGTTTGCGAACTGTAAAGTTACCCACAGCTTCTCGGATGTTAAAGACACAGATGAGTCACAGGGATGTCAGGAAATATTTCTTCAGCCTCAGGATGATCAGAAGTGGAGTGACCTCGATGGAGTGGTTGAGGCAGACTCCATACATAGTTGTAAGAGTAGATACGACAGCGCCCACGAGAATATGAGGGAGTGAATCTGGGAAGCTGAGAGGTGTGACCAGGAGCTAAGACTCGACCGCTGCACCAACATATGGGTGAGTATCACTTCATTTAAAACCAGTGTTGAGCCCGTTCTGTGTATAGAACTGTGTCTTCTGTTCTGTGTATAGCACTTTGTATTCTGTTCTGAGTATAGAACTTTGTCTTCTGTTCAGTGTATAGAACTTTGTCTTCTGATCAGTGTATAGAACTTTGTCTTCTGTTCAGTGTATAGAACTTTGTCTTCCGTTGTTCAGTGTTTGGAACTTTGTCTTCCGTTGTTCAGTGTTTGGAACTTTGTCTTGTTGCACATATTTCTTTGATCAAACTCTCACTTGTGTTTGCTTATGACTTTTCAATTCACCAAAGACTAAATATTTTATGTTAGTTTTAATATGAATAATGAAACATTATGTTAGTGTTGTTTTGGACATCCCATCCATGAGTCGTCATTATTCTGTCATAATTATTCAGTATAGACGACAGTCATAATTATTCAGTATAGACGACAGTTATAATTATTCAGTATAGACGACAGTCATAATTATTCAGTATAGACGACAGTCATGATTATTCCGTATAAATTAAAAATCATTTATATAAACGTCAGTTTTGTCGTCGAGTATAAGGAAATGGGAACGTACAAGGAGGTCATATTCTTGATGGAATGTGTATTTACTGACTTGTGTTTTCAGGGGTAGAGACTCAGCTCCTGGTCCCCTCTCCTAGACTAATGTAGTTCCGTCTTGCTGTGTTTCACACCCACGACGCTCACATAAATTGCCTGATGCGCTTATCCGAACATCCGGTACTCAGCTTAGGGGGGAAAAAAGGCCACTTCGATGTCAGACATTTTTCGCGTTTTCTGTTATAAATTCTGCGTGTCAGTTGAAGCCTTTAAGCGCAGAGTAATGGCTTAATGGCCCTGTGATTTCACCCGCAAATTGGAGAAAGCAATTTATGGCATTTTAATTCTGAGAATTTTTGGCATTATAGGATTGTTATGAGAGGTTCCAGGAAGAGATGACGAGCGTAGCATCTGCGAGAGATTCACAACAGCAGCAGCCTCTGCGAGAGATTTACAGCAGTAGCAGCATCTGCAAGATATGCACTGCAGCAGCAGCAGCATCTGCGAGAGATTCACAGCAGCAGCAGCATCTGCAAGATATGCACTGCAACAGCAGCAGCATCTGCAAGATATGCACTGCAACAGCAGCAGCATCTGCAAGATATGCACTGCAGCAGCAGCAGCATCTGCGAGAGATTCACAGCAGCAGCAGCATCTGCAAGATATGCACTGCAACAGCAGCAGCATCTGCAAGATATGCACTGCAGCAGCAGCAGCATCTGAAAAAAAGTTGTGAAGCAGCAACTAAGAGAAATATATACAACAGCAGCATCTGGGAGAGATGCACAACCATTACTCACTCGTTCGCCGACACCCATCACTCACACTGGTTCCCTGACACCCATCACTCACACTGGTTCCCTGACACCCAACACTCACACTGGTTCCCTGACACCCATCACTCACACTGGTTCCCTGACACCCATCACTCACACTGGTTCCCTGACACCCATCACTCACACTGGTTCCCTGACACCCATCACTCACACTGGTTCCCTGACACCCAACACTCACACTGGTTCCCTGACACCCATCACTCACACTGGTTCCCTGACACCCATCACTCACACTGGTTCCCTGACACCCATCACTCACACTGGTTCCCTGACACCCAACACTCATACTGGTTCCCTGACACCCATCACTCACACTGGTTCCCTGACACCCATCACTCACACTGGTTCCCTGACACCCATCACTCACACTGGTTCCCTGACACCCAACACTCACACTGGTTCCCTGACACCCATCACTCACACTGGTTCCCTGACACCCATCACTCACACTGGTTCCCTGACACCCATCACTCACACTGGTTCCCTGACACCCAACACTCACACTGGTTCCCTGACACCCATCACTCACACTGGTTCCCTGACACCCATCACTCACACTGGTTCCCTGACACCCATCACTCACACTGGTTCCCTGACACCCAACACTCACACTGGTTCCCTGACACCCATTACTCACACTGGTTCCCTGACACCCATCACCATCACTGGTTCCCTGACACCCATCACTCACACTGGTTCCCTGAACCCAACACTCACACTGGTTCCCTGACACCCATCACTCACACTGGTTCCTGACACCCAACACTCACACTGGTTCCCTGACCCATCACTCCACTGGTTCCCTGACACCATCGTCAACTGGTTCCCTGGGCACCCATCACTCAACTGGTTCCTGACACCATTCATCACTGGTTCCTGACACCAACACTCACACTGGTTCCCTGACACCATTACTCACACTGGTTCCTGACACCATCACTCACACTGGTTCCTGCACCCATCACTCACCTGGTTCCCTGACACCCATCACTCACACTGGTTCCCTGACACCATCACTACACTGGTTCCCTGACACCCAACACTCACACTGGTTCCTGACACCCATCACTCACACTGGTTCCCTGACACCCATCACTCACACTGGTTCCCTGACACCCATCACTCACACTGGTTCCCTGACACCCAACACTCATACTGGTTCCCTGACACCCATCACTCACACTGGTTCCTGACACCCATCACTCACACTGGTTCCTGACACCCATCACTCACACTGGTTCCCTGACACCCAACACTCACACTGGTTCCCTGACACCCATCACTCACACTGGTTCCCTGACACCCATCACTCACACTGGTTCCCTGACACCCATCACTCACACTGGTTCCCTGACACCCAACACTCACACTGGTTCCCTGACACCCATCACTCACACTGGTTCCCTGACACCCATCACTCACACTGGTTCCCTGACACCCATCACTCACACTGGTTCCCTGACACCCAACACTCACACTGGTTCCCTGACACCCATTACTCACACTGGTTCCCTGACACCCATCACTCACACTGGTTCCCTGACACCCATCACTCACACTGGTTCCCTGACACCCAACACTCACACTGGTTCCCTGACACCCATCACTCACACTGGTTCCCTGACACCCATCACCCATCACTCACACTGGTTCCCTGACACCCAACACTCACACTGGTTCCCTGACACCCATCACTCACACTGGTTCCCTGACACCCATCAATCACACTGGTCCCCTGACACCCATCACTCACCAATCATTGGTTGCCTGACAGCCGTCACCCATCACTCACCCGTCAGCCCCAGATGTGCAAGATGGCTGTGAGACTTCCAAGGGCAGGTCCTTGAAATTATCTCTGATGGTCTGTAGTGTTCAGATGGTTCTCTGGGTGTTGTCTTCTGTTCAGATGGTTCTCTGGGTGTTCTCTTGTGGTCAGATGGTTCTCTGGGTGTTGTCTTGTGTTCAGATGGTTCTCTGGGTGTTGTCTTGTGTTCATATGGTTTTCTGGATGTTGTCTTGTGTTCAGATGGTTCTCTGGGTGTTGTCTTGTGTTCAGATGGTTCTCTGGGTGTTGTCTTGTGTTCATATGGTTTTCTGGATGTTGTCTTGTGTTCAGATGGTTCTCTGGGTGTTCTCTTGTGGTCATATGGTTCTCTGACTGTTGTCGTGTTCAGTTGGTTCTCTAGATATTCTCTAATGTTCGTCTTGTTTTCTAGGTGTTCTCTAGTGCTCAGTTTGTCTACTAGGCGTTCTCTAGTGCTCATTTTATCATCTGGGTGTTATCTAGTGCTAAGTTTCTCCTTTATGAGTCCTCTAGTGCTCGGCTAGCATCTAAAAATGTAACACTTAACTAAAGTAAGGTAACAAGTAAGGTAACACTTAACTAAAGTAATATAACACTTAACTAAAATAATGTAACACTTAGCTAAAGTAATATAACACTTAAGTAAAGTAAGGTAACAAAGTAATATAAACTTAACTAAAGTAATATAACAAACACTTAACTATAGTAATATAACATTTACGTAATGTAACACTTAATTAATGTAACAAAGTAATTTAATGCCAAACTGAAATACGTATAATGTTACCACCTGGTCACCTGGTTCTAGTTAGGTTACTAGGTCACCTGGTTCTAGTTAGGCCACTAGGTCACCAGGTTCTAGTTAGGTCACTAGATCGCTAGGTTCTAGTTATGTGACCTTGTTATCACCTGGTCACCTGGTTCTCGTTAGGTGGGTGACCTTTTTGCTACCCGGTCACCAGGTTGTAATCAGGTCACAGGTCACCCGGTCAGTGTGCTATAAGCAGGGCCCCAACAGGGCGGGGTTGACTCAGAAGCAAAGACTCAACACGTAACTCCCTCACTAACCACAACCACAAGAAGAGATGGAGGCGTCTTTATAAAATGAAAAAATCTTTTTCTCCTATGTATGGGATAGACCATCGTGAGGGATGGCAATTCCCAAGTGATGGTAAATGCAGGTAAGATGGAACTAAACCTTGTTAACCTCTGGAAATTGAACCTTTGAGGAATACTGGACGATGTTCTCATTGTCCTACCGAAGTCTCCCAGCTCAGGCTGACGCTGCTGAAGTCTCCCAGCTCAGGCTGACGCTGTTGAAGTCTCCCAGCTCAGGCTGACGCTGCTGAAGTCTCCCAGCTCAGGCTGACGCTGCTGAAGTCTCCCAGCTCAGGCTGACGCTGCTGAAGTCTCCCAGCTCAGGCTGACGCTGCTGAAGTCTCCCAGCTTAGGCTGACACTGTTGAAGTCTCCCAGCTCAGGCTGACGCTGCTGAAGTCTCCCAGCTCAAGCTGACGATGTTGAAGTCTCCCAGCTCAGGCTCACGCTGCTGAAATCTCCCAGCTCAGGCTGACACTACTGAAGACTCCCAGCTCACGCTTACACTGCTGAAGTCTCCTAGCTCAGGCCTGACACTACTGAAGACTCCCAACTCAGGCTTACACTGCTGAAGACTCCCAGCTCAGGCTGACACTACTAAAGTCCCCTAGCTCTGGCTCTTAGATTTCGATAATGTACTCACCTATTTGTGGTTGCAGGGGTCGAGTCGCCGCTTCTGTCGTGATGAAATATGAGAGGGAAAACATAGCTAGCTTTTGCTCCCACTGTGTAACTATCATATAGAATTGTATAGCAGCATACTGCTCATATATTCAGTTTTGTTAAAGAAGAAAAAACAAGGCAAGTGCGGGCAGCAGGGAAGGTAGAGGCGTCTCCTCCACCTGCTGCAACAAGGCTGCTCCAGTGCTCTATAAATACACGGATAAATGGGTCAGCTTCTAGCAGTGAAATGGGTGAGCTACTTTTTTCGAGCAGTCTTGCACCCCAGGTCACTGACAGAGCGACCTTCAGTTGTCACTCTGCTTCTTCTTAAGGCTGGAAGTCGTCTCGTCTCGCCTCTGAGTTTGGTCCTTGGGAGTCGTGGGATCTTGCCAGGGTTCACGGTAGCTTCCCAGAGTCACCGTTTAGCGATTTTATGTACGGCTTAACCTGGTTTTTTCGGTATCGTGTGTGTGTGTGTGTCTGCAATCACCCCGCCCCGGCCAGCTCCACACTTACCCTGTGACTAATTCTTAATCTTACCATTCCAGGATCAGGTAAAGCCAGCCGATACCAGACACACACACACACACACAAATACACATGCATACATACATACATACATTTGTGTTAAGTAAAAGGTGTGGAAAGGAACATCTAATATAAAAGGTGTGGAAAGGAACATCTAATATAAAAGGTGTGGAAAGGAACATTAATATAAAAGGTGTGGAAAGGAACATCTAATATAAAAGGTATGGAAAGGAACATCTAATATAAAAGGGAAACAGTGAAAATTCAGTGCAGATAAAGCTGTGTGTATTGAAGTACACTAAAATAAATAGGAGACAGTGAAAATTCAGTTCTTTCAGATGTTACTAGTGAGAGAAAGAGCACAGGGTAGTGCATTACAGAACAGCAGCAGCAGCAGCAAGGTGATAACACAATGGAAGTCATCACAAGTAAAGCAAAGCAACAACAAGAGGATATCAGAAGGCGCCGTCATCTACCACCTCAGTTGTGAGTTACAACGTGGCGTCCTTGAGTCTTGCTGCAGTAGTCGGCTACACATGCGTACCTGTGTGTGGCGTCCTTGAGTCTTGCTGCAGTAGTCGGCTACACATGCGTACCTGTGTGTGGCGTCCTTGAGTCTTGCTGCAGTAGTCGGCTACACATGCGTACCTGTGTGTGCACCAGGAAGGCACCAGTAAACCTTAACACATAATATGAAAAGCGTACATGTACACTGCCTGAACAACGGTCTTACATACCAGTGCATATATACGATAAAGGCATCACAAAGGCACTATTGGCATCTGTGACAAAGGTGGTAGTAACGTTTGGGCTTCTAATGCTAAACAAAAGAACTTATGTCACCTAAGCTGCTGCTACTATTTATACTACTAGTATTATGCTCTGGGTGGTCTATGCTCACTTGGTCAACCTCAGTACTTCATGAACTGACGTTACCATTCCAGTGGTCTTACCTAACACGGGCTCGATATTTAGATGATTTGACTTCATTGTTTTAGCTCCAGAAACTGCAGAGGGCAGTCGCTAGCAATATTCTATACCAACAAAATTTCTTTACCCAAAATTTAACATTTGTTTTGCACCTCTTGTCTCGGAATTTCATGCTATTGTTTATCTGTATTGTATCACTTGACACTCTAAACAAATCTTATGGGTCGAGTGTATAAGATTAGTTTATGAGATTAAAATTTAATGTAGGGGCTGGGTATGAGAATATAACGTTGGTGCGTTTCTGAAAAAAGTCAGGCACTGGTATGTCCTTCTTTAATGTGACGTTGGTAATTATTTCAGGTTGGAGTTATCCTGCCCAACTTTAACTTTTCCAGAGACGGCTAAAACTAGGCATAATTACCAAAATCACATTAAAGAAGTACAACAGTTTGTAAAGAACACCGCCCTAGCTCACCTCTCCTACGTAGCTCACTTCTTCCGGCAGTGTTTCTGATATCTGTTGATAACAAGCTGAAGAGTCTTGGACCACACAAGATATCACCTTTGTTTTTTGTCCTTCCTCGATCTTCCCGCCGGTATCCCAGCCTCCCTACATCTAGCAACATTTAATTCCTCTACAAACTCAACACCCTTTAAGCATCATCAGCAGCCCACATCTCGCACTGCCATAGAACCACATCAAATTCAATCCAATATATGAATTCCCACACTCTTATTGACTGTTTTAGCTTCTAAAAACCCTCTTAAAACTTTCAGCACTTCCAGAACAATACTGCAGATACATACACCCAATCTCCTCCATATGCAGAAACTTTCCCTCCATCTCCTTTAACCTCAAGGCATCCTATGTTGAACGTGCCTCACCTGTCCTTCCAGATCTCTCAGGTCAGAACGCAGTAAAACTGAATATAAAACAAATGTGAATTAAATGAATAGATAATAGTTGAATCTATGGACATATGAGCCTTAATAGTGACAATAATAGCAGGAACAACAACAAATGTAACATTCCCATTAAGGAACCAATTGGCTACAAAGAAATAAGGAAATAAGAAGTGTAAGAGTAGCACTTTTAGCTCATCAGGAAAACCTGATGAGCTGGACGGTATGTTAGACCAGAAACTATATAATAGGTTTAATTATGAATAGCATTACTATCCAGTAGTAGCTGTATTTTATAACAAACCATTAATAGTAGGAGAGACAAGAGTATGAAAACAGCAGTAAAGCCATGGTAAACAACAATCAGGAAGTGACAAGGAAAGTTTACTAGGCCAGGACAAAATTACTAATCATGAAATAAAGAAGGAACCAAAAGGCATAATACCCTGGAACAATAAACAAATAACCCGCACATGGCGAGAATTTGTGACGGCGTTTCGGTCCGACTTTGACCATTGTAAATGATCCAGTTCGTACCGAGACGTCGTCATAAAGTTCTCTTATGTACGGGTTATTTGTGTATTATTGTGGAATACTTAAGCCACAAGGAAGCAAGCTGGGAGAACTCTGAACTGCATGAAAGAACAAGCACCTGGTGATGGCTGCTGATGGTGGTGGTCATGGAGAACTTCTGGTCAAGGACGTGATCAAAGAGAGTCAGCGAGCTAGCTAAGATTACATGACTCACGAAATCGTAATGACACGATTGCAAACAAACCATACATACCACGGGTGGGGATAGAACCCGCGGTCTTGGAGTTTTATGACTCTCTGATCGCGGGTTCTATCTCCACCCGTGGTATTTTTTTTTTTATCAACATTACACTTGATCTTAAACTCAGATTCATTGAACATGGAGGAAGTACACTGGATGCCTCTGGGGGTCATCCACCACACATTATTAATATCCAGTTTCATTTCTGCCCATTATTTGTGAAAAGTTTCATTGGAAATTATCTTTCATTAACATTGATTTGGCTTAGGACGTGAGTTAATATATGTTCAATACTACTGTTGATGGTGAGAGATTTCCTATAAAAAAAATCTACTTGCTTTTGTGGCAGTAAGGTCCGCCTTGTAAACATGCCTGAATTTGGGTTACGAATCTTTGTTTTGTAGGCATCACGGCCCAGTGAAAAAAGGCTCAGATTTGTCTTATAATGAACCCTAAGTATGGTCGATAGAGCAGTGGGCGTGTAAATTCTTGACCCGGGCAAAAATTTACAAGCCCATTGCAAGTTTTCGATTACAGTGACAGCAAATAGAGTAAAAGAGTTGCACTGCGGATTTGTTGTGAGGACGGAAGAAGGTCTCTCACCACTTGCAGGCTAGAGTACCAGCTGGTGACCGCTGAACAGTAGGGCAAGAGAAGCTCGTCTCTCAAGATTTGCGGAAGGAGGATCGAGCCTCTGTGAATGATCCACACGGATTTAGCGTATCACATAGTGTGAGTCGTCCTTATTGAAGTAACTATTAACATTGCTTGTAATTTCTCGACCAAGTGTTCGATTCCTTGCAATCCACGAGGAAGTTACAACTGGTGTGTGTGTATGTGTGAGCAGTCAGACACCACCAAAAAGTGTTATATTTACAATTATTTTTATGTCCCATCAGTTTGTGGTGTCCGGGCATCCTAAAAATATCTCCCGGGCTGACAACATGAATGGTGAGACAAGATGAAATTCTTCCCACATGACCACACTTGGAGAGTCTTGGTTGAATTAGTATGTGAAGACTGAAACCCTCAGCTCACACATTGAGGTTCCTGGTTAGATCCCCGGTACGGATGGAAACATTGGGTGTTTCCTTAAAAACCTGCTGTCTCTGTTCACCTAGCAGTAAATAGGTACCTGGGTGTTAGTCGACAGGTGTGTGTCGCATCCTAGGGACAAAATTAACCTAATTTGCCCAAAATGCTCTACATAATAAGGGGCTTTTAAAATATTATGTCACTGATGTCAGCTAGGTCTGTATAAGTTGTATTTTGTACTTGTGGAAAAAGATTATTATTATTAATATTATTATTATTATTACGTTAAAGCGATGGTTTTACCCATCACATGGGACCTATAATACATTCAACTTTTGGCCTAGCCAGGACATTATTTAAGGGTTTCAACACTTATATATATTGAGCCTGAAGAGGGTCTCTGACTGGGGCACAAAAATATAGATGCTTTTCTAATTCGCTTTTAATTTACTGCCCATTGGAATTTACTACTAATACACACACACACACGCATAACATGCAAAATATACATATACATACATATATACATAAGCTTGGATAGACACGCACACAGACGCGCACACACACACACACACACACTCATCCAGTCTTCGCCCTTGGGGCTGAAGACGTTGGCCGGATTCTCTCAAGTCTCCGCTGCCGTAAGAAATCACGTAAAAACTGGTTGACAATTGAAGGGCGATGGACAGGACTGGTGGAGGTGTGGTGGAGCTGTCAGTGGGACACTGGTGCGTGTGAGGACGCTACCACAACACAGAGAAGAGAGAAGAGAGAGAAGAGAGAAAAGAGAGAGAGAGAGAGAGAGAGAGAGAGAGACGGGAAACAGGAAAATGAGGCACAGCTGGAAGTTGAAAACACAGATGAGTCAGGGATGTTTGGAAGTATTTATTCAGTGTTAATTAGGAAGGTGGAACAACAAGGATAGTGGAATGATATTGGCAGTATCCATGCATAGCTCTAAGAATAGGTACGACAAGGCTCTCCATACCAGGAGAATGTGAACACAGTAGCAGCCACCGAAGAGGCGACGTCAGGTGCTGAGACTCGACCCCCTTCAACCACATATAGGTGAATACACACACACACACACATGCACACAAGAAGATCAACGGAGATAAGACAAGTAGAACCAATTCATTTTCTATTATGGTATGCAATAAGTGGTCTTGTGTTTGCTAGTACAGGAGGGCCCCGCTTATACAGCAGGTTAAGTTCCAGGCTACTCCTGTAAAGTGAAAATCGCTGTAAAATGAAACAGCCTTTTTTTCCACTTTCAAATCCATATAAAAGCATGATAATATGTTTATCATATATTAAGTGAGCAATAGAGCTAGGCCTAAATAAAAATTTATATGCAGTACACACATTACTTACCTTAAAATATTTTCGTCCTTAGCTTATAGTGAGTGATGAATATATTTATTGTAGGAAGTCTTGAATAAATGAAGACTGGGTATAGTCGAAAAGCGCTTCATTAATAACAAGAAAAAGGCGCAATACCGTGACTGCAACATTACCACGACGTTTCGGTCCCACTTGGACCATTTACAAAGTCACACTCAGTGTGACTTTGTAAATGGTCTGGGTGTGTTGAAGATGTTTAATGCCCGTCGTCTACAGTCTCTAATGAAGTGACGAGGATAGTGAAGTTTAGAAAAAACTTGTTCAATAAGAGAGCATTCTTCCTCAAGGAACTTACTGCTGCAGATTGAGTGCCGCAGGAAAAAGCCTATAATTACACCACGCTTAGTTTTGGTAGTCCAGGTAGATCTGTTTGTGACTCGATAAAGCCCACTGCGTGGGCGAAACGTTGTCAATAAAGGATCACATTATGCTGCTTATGTGTTTATTTTTCCATTGTGTCGGTATTTTATACCATTTATTTCCATTTATTTTCTTACTCCACGCTTAAGGGACGGCTCAGCCGTCCCTTAAGCCACTGACCCAACCTAGTCAGGTCCAGGTCGACATCCACTTAAGGAAGGAGCACAGCATCAGACCTATTAGTACAACCTAGTCAGGTCCAACTCACACCCACTCATGTATTTATCTAACCAATTTTTAAAACTACACAACGGTCTCAGGTAGCTAAGAACGAAGAGCACACTATCACAAGCTTGACTTTAACAAGTACAGTCACCACTCAACAAAGTACAGGTCACACTGCAAAGAACAGGTCACCAATTAAAGGTAGTCATTATTTTGTCTGTTTGGGTTACGCAACCAGAACTCCTAAACCTTTTCCAATCAGTATATTAAGATTACATGTCTTATTTTATATGTGCGGTATTTTTATCCAATTTATTTCCATTTTGTCTATACGCTTAAACATGACCCTAACACTGAACCAACCTAGCAGTAGGTCAACATTAAGGGACCATCAGATAGAAACCTATGAAGCTCTCCAATAGGGAGGGGGTCCCAGTCACGTCTTGAAAGAAGTCAGTAATAAAATGGAAAACAGTGGAATAAATAAAGAACTTGAATGTAAATAGTCAACGTGCTTTTTTAAATTTTATCTACTCTCGAGATAGGACCTCGGACAGCAGTGGTTTTAAGTTGGAAAAAACAGATTCAGGAAGGATATAGGAAAACACTGGTTTGGTAATAGAGTTGTGGATGAGTAGAACAAACTCCTAAGTACCGTCATAGAAGCTAAAACGTTGTGTAGTTTTAGGGATGTGATCTGACCTGACTAGGTTGGGTCGTTGGCTTAAGCCGGTGGGAGACTTGGACATGGGCCACTAGGCCTGCTGCAGTGTTCCTTCTTTCTTATGTTCTTATGTTAATACATTCCAATTTGTGTATCTATAGGCAAACTTCTTCCCACTTCTACATCCTTCATAGATTCTGCTGCTGATGCATCCATTCACATGACTCTAAATACATCAACTTTTCCTGTGTTTTACTTCTTCCCGCCCTGACTTCATCCCGTCTTGACTTCCTCCCGCCCTGACTTCCTCTCTTTCACTCTGTTTACGTCTGTTGATTTTCATTATGGTGTTATCTGAATTTTCTTTTAACCTTATTTTCACACCTTTTTAAAACTCCCCCATCAACCTTTGCAGCTTCTCTTCGGAATCCCCAACAACACTGTCATCTGCAAACAACATCCGTGACAACTCATTGTTGCATATTTGGACTCTTTAAATACCACACCTCTCTCAACATTAGCAATTCACTTCCCATAAAACCCCTTTTATAAACACGCTCAATAGCCTCGGAATATTGCACTTCTTAACCTCCCCTTAAACAACCCCTTAACCTGCCCCCCCACCACGCTGGGTCACCGTAGGTGCTACTCTGTTCCATTATTATACTTACACTGTGTAACTATCACCTAGAAAAGATTAACAGCACAATGCTGATGTATCCAGTTTTCTTAATTAAAAACATAACTCAGTAGTGATTATGATTTACATGATATAAGAATGCAGTAGTTACGACAGCAAGTAGTTGATAATGTTAACTTGAAAATACTAGAAACGGAATGTTTAAAGAGCTGAATAACTAAACGTGTCTAGCGCTCTGTAAAGCAAATAAATCGAATATGCTCTAACCTATGAATCTTTTTCTCATGAAAACTTTAGCTCTCAACAACATAACTTACACATACAGGCTGTCTTCCACATTTTCCCTGTCCATAAATTCAACAAACAGCTGTTTTCTTTATCTAAGCAATGCTTACTTCTGTGATTAAAACACACACATACACTCAATATGAGTGTATCACAAGAAAGATACATTTCCAGGGTGTACAATATGCTGAGTGGTAACTCAACTAGTTGCCACTATTTAATGAGAGAGGCTGTGAGGAGCCTCTGAGGTAAATATATAGACTGGGAAACCCATCATTACAGAGGCCCACTCAGCCGCCCTGGGAGTCATGAAGTGCTTGCCCGTGAATCTTAAAAGCTTGGACCACGATCCTCCAGTAATTAAGGTGTGGTGGGAACGGCGGTGCTGTGTGCATACCAGTGTGATAGGGTACAGACAGCAATGTAACGGCTTGGCCTGTCAGTGGAGTGTAGCCTAGCAGTACACAACACTGCTCATGTTTGGTCGTATGAAATACAAGAAATGTAGGTATCTGTTACCTAAATGATCATGTGTGATTTACTCCCGCGATAGTGTAATGTTGTGGAGACAGTAGGTTGTATAATGTTGTGGAGACTAGGTTGTATAATGTTGTGGAGACAGTAGGTTGTGTAATGTTGTGGAGACAGTAGGTTGTGTAATGTTGTGGAGACAGTAGGTTGTGTAATGTTGTGGAGACAGTAGGTTGTATAATGTTGTGGAGACAGTAGGTTGTATAATGTTGTGGAGACAGTAGGTTGTATAATGTTGTGAGACTAGGTTGTATGTGTGCGATCTCACCTCCATAGACGTGAGATCGCAACAACTCCATATCTGAGATTCAGATTTCTTTTTTTTAGCACTGTAAAAGTGCTAAACCTGTTGGAGTCATAGTGGGGCTCGAATTTGGACAAATGAGTAAATATCCTAGTCAAATGAGCAAACGTAAAATCATCTTCATCCATGAGAGGGCCTGAGGCCTCTGCCCCATATCTCGGATCTCGCTACAGTACTCTTTATCATGACTTACTCTCACCTCATCGGCCATTGTACGTCTCCATAACCCTACAATTTATTCTGAAACTCGTCCTTCCTTCCCTCCTTCGTCGCCTCCTCTCCCCCTCCTCGCTGAACTACTGGTGCTCCTAAGTGGTTCTCACGGGCGCTGCCTCATCCCGAGTAGCCTAACATAAATATCCCCGACAACCTTCTACATGGCCAGCCAGAAGCCATGTTGCAAGTAGTTGCTCATCTTGTGGTCTTGTTTCTTGGCCCTCACGGCCGTCTCTCTTCTTGCCTTCACCTTCTGCCTTAGCAAAGTTCTTTCCCAGTGCTATTAGTGTTGTTGCTTCTCATCACAGGTGTTCTTGTGTATGATCAGCGTCTGGTAACAGTGTCCAGCATGGGTCACCAATTAATTGATCAGAGGTTAACTCTCCAGTCAAGTTACCACCTCCGTTGTTTATCATTAGTATTTGTGTACCATGTTTCCTGTGCCTGTCATCATTAGCATGGGCTGTCCTAGAGTAAACAAGATTGCTGAAGAGCGGAATGATAACGTGCAAGAATTTCGCTTCATAATGCAAAAGATGTAAAAAAAAAAAAAGGAAAAACGAAGAGTTTCAAGTCTGAGGCCCTGCAGGTGTTCCCAAGTCAGCGGTCAACCCTTACTAGCCGTGTCCTCCTCAGCCTTAGGTTCGTGCTCTTCTCACCCCCAAAATCCCCTCCTTCTCTCCCCCAGCACTTACCTGCTGCCCACCCACATACTCCCCACCCATCCTACTTACCCTCCCTATCACTGCCCCCAGCTGGATGGTATACTTCGCCTACCTCACTGATTCCCACACCCAGCCCGACGGAGTCTCCTGCCGGGGGCTCCGCCAGAGTAGGCGGCACTACCACTACCAGCAGAAGTAACTGCCTCCATCACCATCGTGCCCTCCTACATAACCTCATACCCTTACCCCGGGGGCTCTTACTGGGCAATGGTAGCAGTGATAACAGCCATGATAGGCGGGGGTAGTAACAGCAGCAGTTACGGTAGACAGTGGTAGTAACAGCATCCATAATAGGCAGTGGTAGCACCAGCAGCCATGGTGGGGCAGTGGTAGCACCAGCAGCCATGGTGGGGCAGTGGTAGCACCAGCAGCCATGGTGGGGCAGTGGTAGCAGCAGCAGCAGCCATGGTGGGGCAGTGGTAGCAGCAGCAACCATGGTGGGGCAGTGGTAGCAACAGCAGCCATGGTGGGCAGTGCTAGCAACAGCAACCTTGGTGGGCAGTGCTAGCAGCAGCAATCATGGTGGACAGTGGTAACAGCAGCAACCATGATGGGCAGTGCTAGCAGCAGTAACCATGGTGGGCAGTTCTAGTAGCAGCAACCATGGTGGGCAGTGCTAGCAGCAACAACCATGGTGGGCAGTGCTAGCAGCAGCAACCATGGTAGGCAGTGGTAGCAGCAGCAACCATGGTGGGCAGTGGTAGCAGCAGCAACTATGGTGGGTAGTGCTAGCAGCAGTAATCATGGTGGGCAGTTTTAACAGCAGCAAACATGGTGGGCAGTGGTAGCAGCAGCAACCATGGTGGGCAGTGCTAGCAGCAGCAATCATGGTGGGCAGTGGTAACAGCAGCAACCATGGTGGGCAGTGGTAGCAGCAGCAACCATGGTGTGCAGTGGTAGCAGCAGCAACCATGGTGGGCAGTTCTAGTAGCAGCAACCATGGTGGGCAGTGCAAGCAACAGCAGCCATTGTGGGCAGTGCTAGCAGCAGCAACCATGGTGGGCAGTGCTAGCAGCAGCAACCATGGTGGGCAGTGCTAGCAGCAGCAACCATGGTGGGCAGTGGTAACAGCAGCGACCATGGTGGGTAGTGCTAGCAGCAGCAAGTATGGTGGGCAGTGGTAGTAGCAGCAACCATGGTGGGCAGTAGTAGCAGCAGGAACCATGGTGGGCAGTGCTAGCAGCAGCAACCATGGTGGGCAGTGGTAGCAACAGCAACCATGGTAGACATGGTAGCAGCAGCGACCATAGTGGGCAGTGGTTAAAGGAGTACAGGTTGAAGGTTATGAAGGTGGGAAGAAGTATTTAACCTTTGCCTCTGGTGATGGTTGTTGTGGTTGCGGTGGCGTCAAAAATTGTGGTGAAGGGCCTCAAGGTGATGGTGAAGACTTAGGTGACGTTGGATAGGAGGCTGTTATCACTGACTCGATTGATGTTTGTTAATATCTAGACTTGAAGATTGCCTCCCTGCGTTGATGCCAGCCAAGTGAGGGGTACTGTACACTGTAAACCCATGTTACTGGTGTTTAATCGAACATTCTGAACCAACCTGGAGATTGCTTTTGAACACTGACGAACTGCGGCTGAATATGTGTCTGGTGTTGTGTGTGCCGGAGAATTGCGGTAGGTTGACGTGTGACTGGTGCTTGGGGTTCCGGGATCGATACTCCGTTGTGTAGAGAGGAACGTCTCGGACAGGAGAGCCTACCTGTGGCACATCATTGTTGTTCCCTTCTCATGTCTTCCTGTTCCTCTTACCTTTTATTTCTCACCACCACTAACTCTCACTTCCTCGTTGCATTCTCTTTTTATACCTTCGACTGCTTCTCTTATTACCACCTTCGTTTATTTCTCCTCTTCTCTCACTACTACCTCCTCACCTTTCTCTTTATCGTTTCTTTTATCTGTATCTTCTCTTCTTCCTCCTTTCCCTCCCTCCGTCCTCTCTCGACCTCCTCTCTTCTTGAACACATTTCCTTGGCCTTCCCAGGTACTAATATTTTCTCCCGGTCTTCTCAAGTTGGGAAACAGTTTACCTCAAACTCGTGCGTGTATGTTTGAACTTAATATATCTGCTTCCTCGTCTTCTTTGTTATTCTTCTCTTCAGACTCCTATTTACGTTTAAGACTTGACACACACACACACACACACACACACACACACACACACACACACACACACACACACACACACACACACACACACATACATACACATACATGCACACACAAACAGACAGAGAGGGAACACAGAAACAAGGGGACACAACTGGAAGCTGAGGACTCAGATGAGTCAAAGGAATGTCAGGAAGCATTTCTTCAGCCACAGAGTAGTCAGGAAGTGGAATAGTCCCAGAGAAAGATATAGTGAGGCAGGAACCAGTGTTTAAGACAGGTATGATAAAGCTAGGAGCAGGAGAGCAGAGACCCAGTAGCAGACAGGAAGAGGCGGTGCCAGGAGCTGAGTCTCGACCCCTGCAACCACAATTAGTTGAATACAATTAGGTGAGTACACATAAGAACATAAGAAAAAAGGAGCACTGCAGCAGGCCTACTGGCCCATGCAAGGCCAGTGTTGGCCCCGATAATATTCTGGAAGTGGGAGGTACAGCATCTACACATTGACAGACCGCTTATTGAATCGTGCGCACCTGTAAATAGACGGAGTAAGCAAGTGCCAGTGAATGTGTTCTTTTCTTTCGATCACCCTGACTAGGTGGGCAGCAGTCAATGTGAAAATAATTATCGACTATATATATATATATATATGTCGTGCCGATTAGGTAAAACTTGCGATTTTGGCTTAAATAGCAACGCTCTCTCCATATAAGACAAGCGAAAATTTGTGTATGCAATAATTTCGCAAAAATCATTCTTAACCTTAACGAAAAAAATATATTTCAATGTATTTGTGGCCCAGTCCCAGATTAGACCTACTGATGAATCAATTCTGATTATCCAGGCTGTTACTGCTGGCCTCACATAGTCCGATGTGTGAATCACAGTCCGACTGATCACGAATTAGTTTGGGGCTGATCACAAATTAATTTGGGGAACTTATTAAGTTCCCTCCTGAAGACAGCTAGGAGTTTGTTATTAATCATCCTTTTTGTTTGATAAAAGGCTGTTGAATAGTCTTGGGTCCCTTACCCTTATTGTGATCTCAGTCAGTGTACTCTTGGCACTCCTGCTTTTCATTTGGGTTATATTGCACCGTCTGCCGAGCGTCTTACTTTCGTAGGGAGGGATTTCTGTGTGCAGATTCGGAACTAATCCCTGCAGTATATTCCAGGTGTAAATTATAATGTGTTTTTCTAGTCTGTTCCAAGAAGTACAGGTCAAGGGACCTGGTACTAAGCTCTAGGTCAGCTGATTGGCCGCCTTAAAAGGAGCTGTTAGTGTACAGCAGTATTCCATCCAAATGAGTACAAGTGATTTAAAGAGAACCATTATTAGCTTGGCACCTTTTATTTTAAAGATTTTCATTATCCATTCCATCCTTTTCCTCGCAAATGTGATAATGACGCTGTTATCCTTGAAATTGAGATCCTCTGACATTATCACTCATAAGTCCTTCACTTTAGTGTATCTCTCTGTTGAGTAATTAGTTTTATTCTCCATTCTATTTTTTATTTTCTCATTTTTCCCATAACAGAATAGGTGAAATCTGTCCTCGTTGAACATCATATTTTTACAGTGGCTCATTAGAAGACTTTGTTTATATCTGCTTGGAGATTTTCAACTTTTGTCAGTATATGTCCCTCTCATACAAATTCTGGTATCGTCTGCAAAGAATGATATAGTGCTTTGATTTATGTTCCTATCTATGTCGGATATAGGGATGATGTAAAGGATTGGGGCGAGTACTGTGCCCTTGGAACAAAGCTCTTCTCTGTGGCAGCCTCTGACCTTATTTACTATTACTCAAGCATTATGTTTGTTAGAAAGTTAAAAATCCATCTGCCCACTTTTCTGGTTATTCGTTTTGCACGCAGCCATCGCCCTTGTTAATGGCTTTCTACTGCATGCAAGACCATGTCGTAATGGTCCAGTATTTTCGAGAGGCAGGAGCGACCTGCTTCAAATCCATGTTACCTTGGCTTGTTCAGTGAATCCATGTGGTTAGCGATCGTGCTAAGCTCTCTTAAAGATTTTTAAGATTTTTATGTGGGACGTTAGTACTATCGGTCTGTAATGCTTTGCTATTGCTTTGCTGCCACCTTTGTGGAATGGGGGCTATATACTTTCTTTATACTGCTATGTGATGAACCCCGTATATCGGCTTCCTCCCCATAGACTGTTTTAGTTCCCTCTGTATCTCCTGGTCTGTGTACGCAATATTTAGATTGAGTTTATTTTCTATTTCTCTAGCTAGTGCTTCCGTCTGCATTCAGATAATCTTGCACAGTTAAGAAGCTCTGTGATTCTTCGTCTTCATCTGTAATGGGAGTATCTCTCTCTTTCTAACATATATCATTCGTCGTTTTATTTAGTGGTATGACCTCTTAGCATACTTCTGGTGCCACAGTCAATCTTTTCTGGACATTTGTTTGGATATATGCTATTAAAATAGCTTCCCAGCATGTATCGTTAAAGAAACGATTTATTTGATCCCAATTATATATTTTCTTTACTTAAAGTTGAATTTAGTGAAGTCACGACCCGTGTGCATGCAGGTCTGAACTTCAATTAGGCTGGGATCTAAATTTACTCTTTTAGACACCGTTATATTCCGTACTAGATCATCATTATTCGCGAATATAAGGTCAAGGGTATTTTCTAGTCTTGTCGACTCCACTATTTGCTGGCTTAAAGTGATTTAGTTACAGAGTTTCTGTAGTTCATTTGAGACTGTTTATCTGTGTTGCCCCCTGGGATTATGTCTGCTATTACAGCATCTGATACGTTCTTCACTCTTAAATGTCTTAAATTGAAATCTCGAAGTAACAAGAAATATGGGGCCGGGGTTGAAATATTTTCCACATGGTATTCAACTGTTGAAACTGGTCTTTTGAAATGTTGGAAGTTGTACCCAGCGGCTTATACCTAAGTACAATACCTAGGTTCTGGTTCTCTATTTTTGCTGCCAGAACTTTAACTACATCATTTAAGTAACTCTGAATAAATGAAAGACACTTTGACATTCAGGCCAACCACCCTTCCTCTTTTTTTTTTTTCCCTGTTCCTTCGGTCGCATCTAAGTAAATCGTACACAAGTGTGTGTATTTTGTTGTTAAAATGGTCTTTTATGTGGGTCTTTGTGAAAACTGCAAACATTGCCCTTGACTCTGTCAGGAGTCCACTAATAGACGGTATTTTGTTGTTGGTGGATGGTTTAACGCCTTGTGTATTTGCAAAAACAAATGATGTTGTATAATGTGTTTGTTGGAAATTGGGATTTTTGTGGTATTAATATCCGTGATTCGGAGTGGAGGCCACTGACTATGATTCTGGAGTGGATTCCACTGACTGTGATTCTGGAGTGGAGGCCACTGACTGTGATTCTGGAGTGGAGGCCACTGACTGTGATTCTGGAGTGGAGGCCACTGACTGTGATTCTGGAGTGGAGGCCACTGACTATGATTCTGGAGTGGAGGCCACTGACTATGATTCTGGAGTGGAGGCCACTATGATTCTGGAGTGGAGGCCACTGACTATGATTCCGGAGTGGAGGCCACTGACTATGATTCCGGAGTGGAGGCCACTGACTGATTCTGGAACAGAGGCCACTGACTGTGATTCTGAAGTGGAGGCCACTGACTGTGTTTCTGGACTGGGAGCCACTGACTGTGATTCTGGACTGGGAGT
The DNA here is from genome assembly GCA_009830355.1 of Cherax destructor. NCBI lineage: Eukaryota > Metazoa > Arthropoda > Malacostraca > Decapoda > Parastacidae > Cherax > Cherax destructor. Next base: position 261,333 of record WNWK01000075.1, read on the forward strand.
CACTGACTATGTTTCTGGAGTGGGAGTCACTGACTGTGATTCTGGTGCGGGAGTCACAGACTGATTCTGGAGTGAGAGTCACTGACCGTGATTCTGAAGTGGGAGCCACAGACTGTGATTCTGGAGTGGAAGCCATTAATTGTGATTATGGAGTGGGAGCCACTGACTTTGATTCTGGAGTGGGAGCCACTGACTTTGATTCTGGAGTGGGAGTCATTGACTGTGATTCTGGAGTGGGAGCCACTGACTGTGATTCTGAAGTGGGAGCCATTGACTGTGATTCTGAAGTGGGAGCCACTGACTTTGCTTCTGGAGTGGAAGCCATTGACTGTGATTCTGGACTGGGAGCTACTGACTGTGATTCTGGAGTGGGAGCCACTGACTTTGATTCTGGAGTGGAAGCCACTGACTTTGATTCTGGAGTGGGAGCCACTGACTGTGATTCTGGAGTGGGAGCCACTGACTGTGATTCTGGAGTGGGAGCCACTGACTGTGATTCTGGAGTGGGAGCCACTGACTGTGATTCTGGAGTGGAAGCCACTGACTTTGATTCTGGAGTGGGAGCCACTGACTTTGATTCTGGAGTGGGAGCCATTGACTGTGATTCTGGAGTGGGAGCCATTGACTGTGATTCTGGAGTGGGAGCCACTGACTGTGATTCTGAAGTGGGAGCCACTGACTGTGATTCTGAAGTGGGAGCCACTGACTTTGATTCTGGAGTGGAAGCCATTGACTGTGATTCTGGAGTGGGAGCCATTGACTGTGATTCTGGAGTGGGAGCCACTGACTCTGCCTCAAATCCAACAAGGCTTCGAAGTGGTGTAACTTTTTTTGTCATTTCTTGTCTTTTTTTTGCTTTCCGGCAATAAAAGAATCTTTGGTTTGTGGGGTTTAAACCTCCTGCTTCCTTTCAAGTGGTATGCAGGGCTGTTGTGTTATAACATGGTTTTTTATGTACCTTTGTATAAGAAATTCTAGGGTGAAAAAAAAGGTTTGTCAAGAGATCAAGGCATTTTTTAATAGTCAAATTTGCACGTACCATTCGTTATCCCAGCCATCCCATATCAAAGACGCCCCCCAATTTTGAAATTTACACATTTTGGCTTTCCGTTGGTTGGGATTTGGGGGTTGGGTACCTAACTGGTGGCGTTTCTAGATCTTCCAGCCCCATCTTCAACAACAGCACCAGAACCAGCAGCACCCTCAGTTGCTTCTAGGACCAGCTAAAACAATATTTCGTATTTGCGAATCTGTAATCGTTCTCTCTTCGGACACAGCACCATACCGTCAACATCAGTTGAGGCGTCGATTTGTACCACCGTCTTCACAAAAAAAAAACAGCATTCATAACTAGCAGCAGCACAGCTGAGGCAGTAATTCGTAGGTAGGAAATATTGAGCAAGGTAGGGAACACTGAGCAAGGTAGGAAATATTGAGCAAGATAGGAAATATTGAGCAAGGTAGGGAACATTGAGTAAGGTAGGAAATAAAGATGATTATCAAATTTGGCGGAAAGTTTTAGGTAAGCTGAGCAAGTGAAGTAAATATGTGTGATGGAATTCAATATTGATAAATGTCACGTCAAGTAAATGACTGACCTCACCCTGACTGTGAATTGTACCATCGATTTATTGTACCTTTGTTGTAGAATAAACTTCAATTATTATTATTATTAAACGTCTTCCACTGAGGTAGGGTGACTCGAAAAAGTGGAAATTCTTCCACCATCACTCATTCAATCACTGTTTTGACAGAACCGTGCTGATATTGCAGTTCAGATTACCTTCTAAATTGTAACCTCGTCACTTCTCCGGAGTGCAGGTACTGTACTGTCTACCTCAAGGTTTCAAGTATGACTAAACGCCTTCTCTTTATCCTTTCATAAATATTACCTTTCTTACATTCCAGAAGCACGTGAATTCAAAAATCACTTGCCTCCACTCCGATATAAAGCGTTCACACAAGCCTGTTGGATAGTCAAGCCACTAGCACTCAAAACTTCCTTTACTTCCACCCTAGAGTTAGGTTCCCTCCTAGTCATCCTATTTCGTTCCATAATCTCTAAATGTCGAAGCCACTTCAACATCTCTTTAGAAGTTTGAATTATACTTTTAGTAACCCCATACCTCCTAATCTCCAAGGTACGAATACTCTGCAAAAAAATCACATCACACATTGCCTTCAAACACATCATTCCCTCCAGCCTTCTCGCTGCTACGCTTAAAACCAATGCCTCACACCCATTTAACAGTCTTGGTACTACTATACTCTGCTACATTCTTTCTTTGTCTCCAAGGATAAAACATTGGTCAGTTAACAAGAACTCTTTTGAAATTAAGTCCTTTCTAAAATTTTCTCTTATTCATTTAAAGATATATTTTTTCATTCATGTTAATGTAAAAATTAATAATTTTGTGCCAAAATAATCTTAGAAAACTTACCTGACCTTATTATAACAAGCGCAATTTAATTTAGCTTAATCCAACTAAATATATTTTAGATAAGTTTACAATAATTTAATAATAAACATACACAATGAAATATTTTTTTTTTCGTTAGGTTCAGAATGATTTGCGAAATTATTGCATACACAAATTTTCGCTTGCCATATTCGGCAAGAAGAGCGTTGCTATTCAATAAATAAACTTTTGTTGCTCTGTTATCTGTTTCATTTCTCCTGTGTATGGGATAATGCCATACTGAAAGCTGGTAATTCCCAAGTATTAATAAATCCAGGTCTGCTGGAACGAAACCTTGCAGTTGAACCTTAATGGAATGCTTTGCGATAGCCTTATAGTCTTACAGATGTCTCACAGCTCAGTCTGGCAGATTTTGCCAATAGGGTAACATATTTCCGATGTGTCCACTTTTGCTAGATAAAAAAATAAGAAAAAATATTTCCCCCTTCCAATCTTCCTTCCCTCCCTCCTCCTTTTCCCACCCTCGCCTGCCTTTCCTTCCCCCCTCCCATCATCTCTCTGTCTTCCCTTGCCGCTGTGTGAGCTGGTCTTGCCAGGCTGCTGGTCGGGCAGGGTCGTGAGGGACTCGGGCACTTTTGGACCGTCTCCATTACATGGGCTCGCACGCCTCTGGGAGCCAGGCAAATTGGCAATGTTCACTGGGGAATAAGTAATGTGGGAACTGACGGAGTCGGCGACGGTGGTGTCTACGGTGGTAGCGGTGACGTTAGCGAACTGACGGTATAGGCAGTGGCGGTTGGCGCCCATGGTCACTGCAGAGATGGTGGTTGGTAGCGACGTTGATTGTCGGGTCAACTAATGTAACTTTTGACCTCTGTCCTTTATATCCTGTGAGGGTGCTGACTGACATGGCTGTGTTGGCAGCCAGAGTACCTGGTTGTGATGGTGTTGGCAGCCAGGGTGGCTGGTTGTGATGGTGTTGGCAGCCAGGGTACCTGGTTGTGATGGTGTTGGCAGCCAGGGTGTCTGGTTGTGATGGTGTTGGCAGCCAGGGTGTTTGGTTGTGATGGTGTTGGCAGCCAGGGTACCTGGTTGTGATGGTGTTGGCAGCCAGGGTGGCTGGTTGTGATGGTGTTGGCAGCCAGGGTGGCTGGTTGTGATGGTATTGGCAGCCAGGGTGGTAGGGGTGGTGGTGTTGGCAGCTAGGTTGGTTGGTGGTATTGGCAGCCAGGCTGGCTGGTGGTGATGGTGTTGGTAGCCAGGCTGGCTGGTGGTGATGATGGTGTTGGTAGCCAGGCTGGCTGGTAGTGGTGGTGGTGTTGCCAGCCAGGCTGGTAGTGGTGGTGGTGTTGGCAGCCAGGCTGGTAGTGGTGGTGGTGTTGGCAGCCAGGCTGGTAGTGGTGGTGGTGTTGGCAGCCAGGCTGGTAGTGGTGGTGGTGTTGGCAGCCAGGCTGGTAGTGGTGGTGGTGTTGGCAGCCAGGCTGGTAGTGGTGGTGGTGTTGCACGGCTGGTTGGTGTTGGCAGCCAGGCTGGTAGTGGTGGTGGTGTTTGGCAGCCAGGCTGGTAGTGGTGGTGGTGTTGGCAGCTAGGTTTGGTTGTTGGTGGTGGTGGTGGTATTGGCAGCCAGGCTGGCTGGTGGTGATGGTGTCGGTAGCCAGGCTGGTTGGTGGTGGTGATGGTGTCGGTAGCCAGGCTGGTTGGTGGTGGTGATGGTATTGGTAGCCAGGCTGGCTAGTGGTGGTATGATGGTGTGGTAGCCAGGCTGGCTGGTGGTGGTGATGGTGTTGGTAGCCAGGCTGGCTGGTGGTGGTGATGGTGTTGGTAGAAAGGCTGGCTGGTGGTGGTGATGGTATTGGTAGCCAGGCTGGCTGGTGGTGGTGATGGTGTTGGTAGCCAGGCTGGCTGGTGGTGGTGATGGTGTTGGTAGCCAGGCTGGCTGGTGGTGGTGATGATGGTGTTGGTAGCCAGGCTGGTTGGTGGTGGTGATGGTATTGGTAGCCAGGCTGGCTGGTGGTGGTGTTGGTAGCCAGGCTGGCTGGTGGTGGTGATGGTGTTGGTAGCCAGGCTGGCTGGTGGTGGTTGGTATTGGCAGCCAGGCTGGCTGGTGGTGGTGATGGTGTTGGTAGCCAGGCTGGTGGTGGTGGTGATGGTGTTGGTAGCCAGGCTGGCTGGTGGTGGTGATGGTGTTGGTAGCCAGGCTGGCTGGTGGTGGTGATGGTGTTGGTAGCCAGGCTGTCTGGTGGTGGTGGTGGTGGCAGCCAGGATGGCTGGTGATGGTGGTGGTCGTCCATACACCTCATATTAATTCGCCAGCTCCGACACCTATAGTACAGTGCGGTATATGGTGAATAACTAGAAAGGAATAATGTATATTCTTTTGACTGAAATATTTGTTTATATTGTGATTATATGCGTAACTTGACTGTAAATTAGTTACGATAGTCGCATATAGCATTAATAGTAGTGCAGTCTCAATTTCGCTGAAAATACGTAGTGATGGCAGCAAACTGTGCAAGTTAGACACTTCTGATATTGAAAGCATTTGCCATATATATATATATATGTATATATATATATATATATATATATATATATATATATATATATATATATATATATATATATATATATATATATGTCGTGCCGAATAGGTAAAACTGGTCAATTAGCAAGAACTCATTTAAAATTAAGTCTTTCTAAAAATTTATCTTATACATTTAAAGATATATGTATTTTTTTTATTTATGTTAATATAAAAATTAATGATTTTGCACGAAAAGAACCTTAAAAAACTTACCTAACCTTATTATAAGAAGCGCAATTTAATTTAGCCTAATCCAACGAAATATATTTTATATAAGTTTACAATAATTTAATAATAAACAAACACAATGAAATATATTTTTTTTCGTTAGATTCAGAATGATTTTTGCGAAATTATTGCATACAGAAATTTTCGCTTGCTCTTTTCGGCAAGAAGAGCGCTGCTATTTAAGCCCAAATATGTGTGTATATATATATATATATATATATATATATATATATATATATAACAGGGTGACCCAAAAAGAAAGAAAAAATCTTTAATCATTCAACACTTTCACCTCACTCATACAAAATCACTGTCTTTGCAGAGGCGCTGAGATACGACAGTTTAGATGTCCCTCCAAACTGCCAATATCCTAAACCCCTCCTTTAAAGTGCAGTCATTGTACTTTCGATTTCCAGGACTCAAGTCCGGCTAACCGGTTTCCCTGAATCCTTTCACAAAATATTACCCTGCTCACACTCCAACAGCTCGTCAGGTCCCAAAAACCATTCGTCTCCATTCACTCCTATTTAACACGCTCACCATGCTTGCTGGAAGTCCAAGCCCTTCGCCCACAAAACCTCCTTTACCCCCTTCCTGCAACCTTTTCGAGGACGACCCCTACCCCTGCGAATAAGCGTTGCAAGATGCAAAACAACCACGGTGGGTTATGAGTTGAAAGATAGCTCTAGGCTTTTCGTGTTGCAATCAACACATCATCAGAAATTTGCAATGTTGCAGGAAAGAGGATAAAATCCGAGCAAACACGTTCAAAGTAAGCGTTTCCAGCACACGGAGCAGTGGAGGCTCGATCCTCTATCCGCCTATCGTTAGACAGACTCTTTGCTCTCTCAGTCAGTTATTATACGGGAAGAATTATTAAAAAATGAATACCTTTACCCCTTTCATCCGGGTCTAGTGCTTCGCACCTTTCAAGGATTGGAGGAGGGGTGCCTTGGTTCCGGTGAACTGCTCTTGATCCTAGGAATTTGAGCTTTCCTGCTTTTCCTTCGATCAAATCGGATTGGAGAATCTCCTATTCTCCAAGCCCTGTATGATGTCTATGGGTTTAGCGCGTCCCAAGAAAAAATGAAAGGTTGATGAATTAGATACATGTAAGACCTGGGTATCTTCATTTTGTAAACATTTTACCAATCAGTTACTTTTCAATACAGAGCTTATGATCGAGACTGTAGAATACGAGGTTATCAGTCCCACAGCCATGAAGGTGTTCAGTACATTAGTGCTGTTGAATTAGGACTAAGGTACTCGTTGAGACTAAAGTTCTGAACATCCTCAAGCCTGAGGGAAGGTGGGACTGATTACCTCATCTTCCACTGTCTGCAGTTTCAACACCTTCAAAACTGAGGGGGCTCAATACCTCATTTTCTGCACTCTTCAGTTTATAAATAAGATCTGTAATGAATTGACACAGTAACTGGTTGGCAAAATGAGGGACATATACGTCTCTCATCTGACGCCAGTACATAAGCGACAATCTTACTGCCTGTGCTTCAGAGGCTGATTACCTTATCTTTTGTATATAGTTCTACTGTTTTCACATTATGTCCTTGTATTATTTATCGTGGCCTGAACTTTTATCCATTTCGTGTTCTCCTGTTCTACATCTTAGTGTGAACTTGTTACTCTTGTGCGTATTATTAATACAGTAGTGTATACTGATTTGTCTTTATTCCTCTTATTCTCTCAGTATTTTTTTCTTTGTGCCTCATACATGTTTAGCGAATATCCTAAATTTGATACCAACAATGAGAGAAATTGTAGATGTATATCAAATGTACTCCTGGTAACCTTTTGGGGCCTAGTTCCTAGGCCTTTTGTATATCCATATGCTCCTGTGCTACCCTCCAGTGGTTGGATATAGGATGCACAATAAGCTAGCTGCTCCCACGTTGAATATCTAATCTTTCTCGACACAGCCTCCGAGAGTTTATTGTTTTCAGTTGTCTTTTTGATCTCGTTGGGATCCCATACCTTATATAAAGTATTTGTTTATAAGTTAAAATCATCATTAATAGAGCGCACAGCTCTCATCATCTACGAGTCTTTCGTCATTCTTGGATTTTGTTGTTGTTTGGTCTATTTCATCCCGTTTCTTTACTCTATCTTTCATTTACTTTTCCTTATTTCATATGGTTTCCAACTCTGTTTTTCCAGTCGAGGTTTTAAATGCATCTTTATTTTTTTATGTTCATTTTCCTTGTCCTGTCTCTAATGAATGAAAACTGTCGTTACTGTTTGGTTCTTAGTAGTGTGTGTGTGTGTGTGTGTGTGTGTGTGTGTGTGTGTGTGTGTGTGTGTGTGTGTGTGTGTGTATCCGGGTTGATGAACATGATTGACAGGTCCCACATAATTGGTGGTCGATGGTTCATTGTAGATCAAATTTAAGTTGTCGACGTAGTCTCGCGCGTACCGATTGATAGACCTTGGGTCGTAGGTGTTGTATAACCCTTATGGATTTAGCGCTTCCCCATGAGTATACTACTTACTACTACTACTACTGCTGCTGCTGCTACTACTACTACTATTAATAATAATAATAATAATATTACTACTACTATTACTACTACTACTGCTGCTACCTGCACTACTGCTGCTGCTACTTACTACTACTACTACTGCTGCTGCTACTACTCTATCTACTACTACTACTAACTGCTGCGCTGTGCTGCCTAGCTCTAGCCTGCTGCTGCTCTTGCACTCATTACTACTACTGCTGCTGCTCTACTACATACTACTAATGTCTACTACTACTATAATAATAATAATTACATTAATGTGGGTTCTGCTTTAATGGATATACTACAGCTCCTACACATCATATATACTGATCAATGCCACCAGTCAGGATTACCAGGCTTGGGCTAACCTAATGCACCGCCACCACAGCATCTGACTAGCACGCACCAAGAAAGTGGCGCCTGGGTAATGGCGCCTGACCTACCATGACCCCACACACCGCTAGCCTAATGGCCTCTTGACTCTGCTTAGAGAAACTCCACTACTTCACTGACCTCAGCGCATTGCTCCATTTCTCTCTCTCTCTCTCTCTCTCTCTCTCTCTCTCTCTCTCTCTCTCTCTCTCTCTCTCTCTCGTAATAACAAAACATAAAAGATTCAAGAGTTGTTCTTGGGACACGTTTATGACGTGTTAACCAGTTCCTTCGAGAGTGGGAATTGCCTTGATGGTGAAGGGCTCTTGATTCATGATGCTGAAGCTCTACTCATACGTATCGACCCTGATAGCTGTGTGACCCTTAGGGGCTAGTACTTATCCGCCAGTGTAATAAATAGGTTGTACTAGTAGTACTCACAGAAAATAGGTTCTCTTGGTACTGCTGAATAAAATGGGATTCTACTGCCAGTGTTGAATAAATTGAGTTTTGCCTTCAGTGTTGAATAAATTGGGTTCTGCTGACAGTGTTGAATAAATTGGGTTCTGTTGAGTGTTGAATAACTTGGGTTCTGCTGACAGTGATGAATTAATGGGTTCTCCTGAGTGTTGAATAATTTGGGTTTTGCTGACAGTGATGAATAAATTGGGTTCTGCTGAGTGTTGAATAAATTGGGTTCTGCTGACAGTGTTGAAAAATTCAGTTCTACTAGGAATGCTAAAAGAAAATCGGTCATTCTGGCTGTAAAAGTCATCTATAATGTTTTAGTTTGCTGTTTTATGTGGCATCCTGGGGAGGGGAAGGGGGGTTAGTAGTAGTTGTAGCAGTAGTAGAGAGGGGGAGGGGGGTTAGTAGTTGTTGTAGCAGTAGTAGACCTCAGATATAGCTGGGTTTTGAAATGAGCTGAAGTACGAACAGCTCTTAGCCTGTAGATTCACCTTCGTAATAATACTAATAATAATAATAATAATATTGGTAGAAGCTACGAAGATGACCCCCTCCCTCGCCCGTCCATCCGATACACAAAAAAAATATATTATATCTTAAAGCGGTGGTATTGTTTTGATGCACAGTCTTAAGCGTTAATTAAGACGCAGTCTCCAGATGTTATCAGGAAATTTATTAAAATAAATATTTAAGAGCAAAACCAGTACGTATGTATATTTTATTATTATTATTATTATTATTATTATTATTATTATATTATTATTATTATTATTATTATTAAAAATAATCAAATAAAACAGTGCAGTTTATCAGTAACATCAGGCAAACAAGCAAATATATAAATAGCTCTAAAACCTTAAGGTATAATAATAATAATAATAATAATAATAATAATAATTACAATAACTAACAAAAATAACTGACAATAACAGTGATAAAAAAATTTAATCTATAAAATAAAATTAGCGAAGCAGCATGAAGTGAAACAGGCAAATATAGAAGTCTCTGTGAGAGCCAGAAAGAGAGAGAGAGAGAGAGAGAGAGAGAGAGAGAGCACCAACTTTAACAGTGGCGGGCAGTTCTTCAGGCGTTCGTTTGTCACTGGCTTAAAAGCCAGCTGCAGGGAGTATCAGGTCTCGTACCGGTTTAAGAAGTTATCGAACAGGAAACGATTAGGTTTTTACTAGCAACAACAGTTTAATCTGTATATATTTGTAATAGATCGGCTGTTTCCCACCAAGGGAACGTGACTCTAGAACTTCAGATGCGTTTACCATCGCTCGCTGCAACTCTCTTATGCAGACACTGTACTCAAGCCCGTCTAACCAGTTTATCTAATATATATATATATATATATATATATATATATATATATATATATATATATATATATATATATATATAATAGGTTCTTGAAAATTATTTAGATTCCTTTCTGAAGCCATTTGAATCTTACACTTTCCTATCACTCCATATTTTTATTCCATCAATAGATATATTTTATTACGTAATGTGGTACACGAGGCTTAAGAGATAAATTTATTGTACGGAGATGACATATAATACATAAAGTTTGAGGGCTGCGTTACAAGTACTTGTTACTACCTGTTCGTCAAAAATTACATTATAAAAATCACATCCAGCTCCTCAGATCTGTTGCGCATAATTAAGATACAACGGGCATTAATTACCCGTCTCAACTGCAGCAATGAGTTGCTGGAACAGAAAACTAGCTGGCCTGGGATCCCTAGTTGCTCTGATGAGTCTGCAGTCTAAGGACTTAATGCACTCCAACAGCTTTCTTCAATCCTTGCCTGAACTTCACACATGCACACCAAATTAAACTTTCTAGGACAGCTATTTCAACATCTCAAGGATCACTAATGCACTACCATACTGAGATCCAACACTAACACAAACACACACACACGTGCTTGCTGCATGCTTCAGCCCTTACCTTCTGTCAACCATTCATAGGACTTTCCCTAATGCCTACGCAGCCTATCGTGTCGGGAAAGGCTGGCAAAACAGTATGGTACGCTACAGAAAGCGGTACCGAAAAGCGGAAAATATACTGTACCGTATCGTAACCAGCCTTACACCACCCCTGATGCATATCCTTTTTAAACAGCCAGGGATATGCAGGCCTGTAGGCCTACTTATGTTTTTATCTCAACAATCTCTCGTCTGCCATATCATTTATTCCTTCCATCTAGCTTGTTATAACTTTCTAGTGCTAGCTATGTTTTAAAAATAATTCACTCACTTCATTTTCCTTCTACTTAAGTCTATATTTCGTAGTTTTCAGAGTATCTGATTTTTTTTTTATTAGGAACGTTATCGAAAACTTTCATGCAAATTCAGTTTCCCAATTTGCTTCGTTCCTATATAATTTTCATGAATATCAAAGCAGCTCAATGAGATTGGATGTGCAGGATTCTGCTGATCTAAAGTCAGATTTTTAATAGGTTCAATCTCACCATTTTTTTTTTTTTTTGTCGTTTTTCCTCCAGTGTTTTTCCTCATTATTTTATTTGTTTATTAACACATCGGCCGATTCCCACCAAGGCAGGGTGGCCCGAAAAAGAAAAACTTTCATCATCATTTACTCCATCACTGTCTTGCCAGAGGGTGCTTTACACAGTTATAAAACTGCAACATTAACACACCTCCTCATTGTTTTAACGATAGCGCTTGTTGATGAGACGGATGTATAGTTTAAACTTTGAAGGACTTAGTATTACATTATTTACATAGCACAGAGCCATTTTCATTTGACTTCCTCTTCTCGAAGCAAAGTTTCAAGAGTGATAATGAGCAGATATTAATTTTTCTCCGCCTTCTTTTCTAGTCTGGTTCTTCTACTTCGTCTTCATCAACAGTATTAACGGGTTTTTACTTCCTCTCTGGTTATTTCAGTGGACTCCATCTTGTGAAGGTAGAAGGAAGAAGGAAGGTGGTGGGAAAGTATCACACCCATTTAGAAACCTTTACGTTTAGTAAATACCGTTAGTAAATACAGCTTAGTGCGTGGGAGTACATGGGAAAGGCAGATAGCAGGAGAGAGTAAAGCAACTGTCTGCTACAAAAGACAAGTTGTAATCTGTGTGAACTCCTGCTATCAACTCTAAGATAACTAAGATAACCTCTCCACTTCTTCCACTGCCTCCAGTATGAAAGTCTCTTTAATCTAATTGCCCTTAATACGGAATATTTCAACCTTGTATTTTTTGTTTTAATTCTTGTTGCTTTGTTTTTTATTAAGAAGGAGTGATAGTTGTCAGTTATATGGGTGATGCGTTTTTACGAGTGTAAAATCTTTCTTGGCATAAAAAATCACGGAACGGGTGGGGTTTGAACCCACGGCAAGAGAGTCCTAAAAAATCACAGGCCAGTGCGTTAATAACTTTCTTGGCACAGTGCTGAATGAACTGTTGTTGTTTTTTGTCACTCTGCTCAATAATTTTTTAAACTATCTTCATTGTCTTATTCTGCACTTTTGTCGTGATAATTTTTCTTCGTATTTTGTGTGTTACTTTTTGTTGCAGATTTACCTAGTGTTTGCTCTGTGTCATTGCTTCTAGTTTATCAAAGTTTGTATATTTCTGTCCTTATTTAAATGTGTTCATTACTGGTGTGTTTGAATATCTTGTGGGTTTGGTACTCGTCATATTGAACAATGAGACACTTGTGCCACATATGGGAATCTTTATTCAGGAAACGTTTCGCCAGCCAGTGACTTCTTCAGTCCAATACAGAGAAAAACAGTGGAAGATGAGGAGTTTTGTGAACCATTTACGTCACATATATCAGCTGGTAATTCTGGGGATCATCGCCTCAACGACTCGGTTTACGACCAGACCTCCTAAACTCTCAAAGGAAATATAGTTATGGTCAAGAACTTTATAACGAAAGTAGAACACATAACAGAAGTGTAAATCTGCCAGAGTGCAACACATTTAACAAACTTCCACTTTACAAATATGACAGGATGGTAGTAGTACCTAATTGTATTTTTCCTGTCTACCAACCTTTTATTAATTAGCTCCAGTTTTTGTCTTTATTTTCCATTAACTATTTAATACCACAGCAGAATTCCAACTTAAAATATATATATATATATATATATATATATATATATATATATATATATATATATATATATATATATATATATATATATATATATATATATATATATGGTGAAATTAATATTCTCTTTGAAATATACGAATAGGCAGCGATTCTTGACTTTTCAACGCAGTTCTCGAGGAATAATAGTCTGTACGTCACTAGTAATTAAGGAGGAAGTTACCCTTTTCAATCGGAGGGAGAGCTGGCGCCGTTGACTCAGGTGCAAACTTGTGTACAGAATCACGATTCAACTTCGCTAGAGTGACTTTCATCTTCACCGAAGATTTTATGTATCCCACCAACTATGCATTTATTACAGTTGAAGCATTACAGTAAATTAGTCTCTATATTCTCATCACAGAAAATGTGTCAGATCGAGTAAATGTGTTGAAGGAGGTATGCTAGGAGGACAGAGTCTATGCTACTGAATGGGCGAGCGGAAAGGAGGGTAGGAAGCCATAATGTCATTCACTTATATTCATGAAGAGGACCTTTTGGCGTAATTATGCAAGAGCTATGAATACATTAGCATATGTCCGAGGTATTATGAATGGGTAATTTTGTGGGGTCAGAGGAAGCTGTATTCCGGGTTTGTGTGTGTGTGTGTGCTCACTTAATTGTGGTTGAGGGGGTCGAGTCATACTTCTTGCCCCACCTCTTCACTGGTCGCTATTAGGTTCACTCTCCCTGCTCCACGAGCTTGATCAAACCTCTTCTTAAAGCTGTGTGGATCCTGCCTCCACTACATAACTCTCCAGACTATTCCACCTCCTGACTATGACTGAAGAAATACTTCCTAACATCCCTGTGATTCTTCTGAGTTTTCAACTTCTATTTACTGTGTCACATCTCCGAAACATTCTGTCCCTATCCACCTTGTCAATTCCTTCAGTATTTTATATGTTGCTATCATGTGTGTGTGTAGTAAGTATATATATATATATATATATATATATATATATATATATATATATATATATATATATATATATATATATATATAGTCTAAGATACCACAAGTGGGGGTCCAAGTAGAGATCCTTGTAGGAGCACTGCTTGTCAAATCTATTCTGTCTTCTGCTCTCTAGTATATCCATATCCACTTCAGTATTTGCTCTGTTATTTCACCTGCCTTCCCAGCTTGTGCAGCCGAGCTCCTGTCCGGATCTCTGAAGTGTTTTGTTTCAGTGTCGGAGGTGTAATCTGCCCATCACCCTCTCCTGTTTTATTTCCGTCACCCATAAATTACCTGGAGATTTGTAAGCATCCTTGTAAGTATGCTAGTCAGCGCAGCTGGTCTATAATTTAGTGCCTTCTGTCTGCCTTCTTGCATATTGGGGTCACATGTGGAGTTCTTCAGGAGTCTGGATGTAACCAGGTCACACATTTCCTCTGCTTTTCTCGGTACTCTGAGGTGATTTTCTGTCTGGTTCAACTGCTTTCCTTTGTGTGTGTGTTTGTGTGTGCGCGCGCTCATGTATGCGTGTATGTATGTGTCTTTGTTGATCAAATGTTTATATGTAAATCACTATACAAATAACCCGCACATAAATGAAACATATGACAACTTTTCGGTCCAACTTGGACCATTAACTATTTGTGTATTGTTCAAGTCACGGTATTCTCCCTTTTTATTCTTTATATAAATCACTAGAAACACAGGAAATAATCCCTTTAGAAAAACAAAAATTTCTCCCAGAAGGTATCCAAACTTGTGTGTGTGTGTGTGTGTGTGTGTGTGTGTGTGTGTGTGTGTGTGTGTGTGTGTGTGTGTGCGTGAATCTTCATTATCATGTAGTTGCACAAGTCTTCTTGCAGTCTAGACTATTAGCGCACACTGGTACGTGGCTGGCGTACTCAAGGGCACGTGATGTTCCCAGGGGTGCGTAAGCTGGCGCACACAGAAGGGGGAGGAGGAGTGCTCTAGTGTACGCAGTTATGGACGCATGTTAATCCTAAACGGCTAACTGCAATTGAGAATAATGAAGTATTTTAAGAGGAATTGAAGGCTTTGATACTGGATATTGACAAGCAAAAAGTAGCAGGAGCAGACACAGTGAAAGTGAGGGGAGGAAAAATCTTTAAACTCTGGGTTTGTTTTAGTGAAAAGGTGGCCTGAAAATACTCGGAAATGCCATTAACAAAATAGTTATAACTCTGAGAGATCAAAAATTTACTAACTTTCAGTCAGTTCTATCAGCAAATACCGGTACATCTATTAAGTTATTATGAAAGCTTCATTGTTCATGAAAAAAATGAGCTTGATTGTATTTACTTACATCTTAAAAAATCTTTTGGAAGCGTTCCCCCCCCCATGAGATACTAATATAAGAATTACATAAAATTGAAGGAATTAATGACAAACTATGACAGTGGATGAGAAAATTTTCTTGAGCAAAATGAAGCAATAAGAAAAATTCCTCATAGGAAAATTGTTACGAGTGGTAAGCCACAAGGATCAGTACTTGCTCTGGTTATGTTGTTTATTTCCATAAATGACTTGCCAAGAGCAGTATAAACAATGTGTGTATATGTTTGCCAGTGGTGCAAAGATCCTAAGTAATTTATGCAATAAAATGCCTAAATGGGACCCAAGACTGCTCAACTGCCTCCCAGCATACATAAGGGGGGATTGCCAATAGACCCCTGGCTTCTACAAGAGGAAGCTGCATAGATACCTAAATCAGTACCAGACCAGCTGGGCTTTGATTCGTATGTAGGTTAGATTACGTGCGGCCGGCAGTAACAGTCTGGTTGATCAGGCCCTGATCCACCGCGAGGCCTGATCATGGACGGGCCGCGGGGGCGTTGACCCCTGGAACACCCTTCAGGTAAATTCCACAAGATGGGCCAGTAGGCCTGCTGCAGTGTTCCTTCTTTCTTAGTTCTTATGTTAAGATGACTTATAATAATTGATCAAATGGAGTGATAGATGGATAATGAAGGACAATGTAGATAAATGGAAATGGGAGTAAGCGAAAACAAGCCTTATGAAGGTTATAGCTTGAGTAACAAAATAATTTGTACTGGAGAAAAGGATCTGGACGTTAAGTACGAAAATGTTTCTCACCTGAAGACTGGTAAAGTATAAAATAGCTTTTAAATATGGGAGACTTACTAAACAAGTGAATCATAACGCATGATAGATTAAAATTGGAATATATAGCGGCTGTCTGGTGCCCAGTAATAAAAAAAAGTGGACAAGAAAGAAAAGGCACAAATTTAGCTACAAAATGGCTCAGAACTTACAAAAATAAATTGAGAAAAAAGGCTAAAAATTGCAAGTTGATAGGAGGAAGGCAGAAGAGATGATAATCACATATTAACCATGAAAGAATACAGAAGAATAGATCAACTCTTAATTACAGCAAGGAGAACAATTGGTAACAGTCGGAAGCTGAGCCAAATGTGGTGGCGGAAAGGCATTAATTTTTAGTGTGACAGAACAATGGATTGATATAAAATTTAGTTGTATTTATTACAGTCGTTGGACGTGGAAAGAAAAGATGTGATCAGTATATTACTGAAAGACGCGACGCCACGAGCACATCTCTGCTCTCGTAGCTACAAGTAGGTAATTATACGCCGACACGTGTGTTGGTGTACACAGGAAAATGTATGCAAGAGGACATGGGTGGCACGTGTCCTTGAGTACACAGAACTTGTGAACATACGACCACATGCACTAGTGTACACACGTGTGGCTGGTGTACACTGACCACGTGTGCTGGTGAAGAATTAGATACATGTACAACATCTGGGTATCTTTATACTGTTATTTTTAACCTCTGGATTTAGAAACATCAACAATAAAGATACTCAGAAATTGCTCATGTGTCTGTTCATTTTGTCAGTATTGTGTACCGTACATGTATACCGAGTGCCTGTTTACTGTATTAAAACCCGCCCCTCGTAACGTCTTACTACCTAGTGGTTATCTACATTTCTTTGATAAACATCTACATCTTGGGATCTTAATTCAGGTAATTCTACGCTTGCCTAAACTATAGGCATGACCTACTTCCACCTGTGAATTTGTCCAAGGTGACACCGCCTACGACTGCTTCACCTCACCCGCCTGCACAGTATATAAGCCCCTTCTTCGCGCATATGCTGTATTCTTATCAAGATTGATGGACTGGTTACATCGAATCCAGGCTGAAGGACTGATTATCTTAAACTCCTTCTGATCTTCACTATTCTTCTTTGTATTGGACTGATGAAGCCACTGTGGCGAAACGTTTCCACAGTAGAGATACCTAAGTGTTGCACATGTGTCTAATTTATCAACAGATGTGTTAATAAGACACGTGAGCAAACACTAGGACGTATTTATTAGAAAACGTTTCGGTCCTGGGACCTTGATCACTTCTAACACACACACAGGTTGAAAATAACAGTATATATCGACAAAGTGGGGCGTGAATGACACACAGTGACCTGGAAAATGCAAGTAAAGCGTAATGGGATGAGGTCAGGGAGACAGTGAGGTCACGTGATTTCAGTGTTGTGTGAGGTATCAATTACCAAGGTTTATGTCATAACAAGTGGTGTCTTCCACGTAATCATATCTGGTCATCACAACAGCAGCGACAATTACTCCCTCGGAGCTAGCAGCTCTGACCCCTGACATCATTGCTGTGCTCCTGCCCCGCCTACCCTGCACTACCTGGGTCAGGAGTCGACCAGAACCAGCAGACGATATAGCCGCAGCAGCAGTATTAGGCACGAACGATAGCAGTGGCAAGCACTTGCAAAAGGCATAATACCTAGCAGCAATAAAATTATCCACATGAGTTAATAGCATTGAAATTGAGTTGGGCAGATATTTTTGTTAGTGGGTTTGGGTTTGAGAAGGCTCTGCTGAGTATAGGCCAATAGGCCTACTAGTGAAATTATCTAATGGTTATAATGATGACCATAATTTTTAGAGGGTTGGACCGGTATGCCAGCAGAAGACCTGGATCAGATGGTCAAAAACTCCAGTTGCGGGTCATCATATCACTACGACCCGAGTCAGGAAAAGCTCCTCCTGTTTCCTGATAAACTTTACCTAGCTAACCTAATAGGCCTGCTGCAGTGTTCCTCCTTTCTTATGTTCTTATGTTATTCTCGCGTGTTTCCTGCAAGCAGCGATGACAAGGTATGGGCGTGACAGTGGTTGACTTCAAGAGGTGTTGATATGGAGCACAGAGACGTAATGACTCACACAGCTGGTTATCTTGCGGGTACTTCACCGTGCTTCAAACAAAGCAAGGTGAAAGCTGCTACCTACCTAGGTGGCGCCGTTTAAATGACTCTGAGGCCAAGTGGGTTATCACCATATTAATCTGATTTTGAGATAGCCGTCCGGGTGGTGATATTGAACGCTTGTCCACAAAGACACTATTGTCTTAGCTGACAGCTGGTAGTTCGTACGCACACCTAACGAGCGTATTTGTTTCCATTGAATTAAGATACTCTTGCGTTAAAACCTATGGATTGCAACAGGGTCTTCAGTGCTGCATATATCATGTACGCCATTATTCAAGTATACTTTAAACCCCAAATTGTGATTTAAGTAAACTCTGTGTGTCATTTACGCCTTGGCTTGGTTGATAGCACGCTTGGCTCACATACCGAATGTCCGTGGTTCGATTCCCGGTCTAGTGGAAACGGTGGGCATGTTTTCTTACACCTGCTGCCCCTGTTCACCTAGCAGTAAGTAGATACCTGGGTGTTAGTCGACTGTTATGGGTGGCATCCTGGGGGGTGGTAGTATAGATAGTGCTGGGTTTGAAATCAGCAGAGGTAGGATAACAGCTCTTAGCCTGTAAAACCAGTCTGTGTAAAAAAAATAGTTGGTGCATATATTATTTACAATGATGTAGATAAATGAGACATTTGTGCAGCATTTGGGGATCTTTATTCTGAAAACGTTTCATCAGCCAGTGCCTTCTTCAGTCCAATATAGAGAAGAACGGTGGAAGATGAGGAGTTTCAGGTGATCAGTCCCTCGGCGTGGAGTCGATGTCTTCAGTCCATTAATCTTGAGCATCGACTCCAGGCTGAGGGACCGGTTACCTCAATCTCCTTCTGATCTTAACTCTTCTTCTTTGTATTGGACTGATGAAATCCACTGGCTGGATTTCATCAGTGTTGCACATGTGTCTTATCATGATAGGAAGTGTTCGGTCCCTCAGTCTCATTGTTTGGAAGGACTTGCACCTCCAGTACACCCAGTTTTGTTGCCTCTGGCCTCCTCTGGCCTCCTCTGGCCTCCTCTGGCCTCCTCTGGCCTCTACTCTAAAATCAGGGTCAGTGGGCAGTTCTAGTCTTACTGGTCCACTCTTGACACTATCGTATGATGTTCCTCCCTGTTTGGTTTGTAGTGCTCTTATCGCCTTGAGACAATAGATTGTTGGGTCTAGATAAGGTCTGGTGACACCATAGTGTCTAGATAAGGTCTGGGGTGACACCATTGTGTCCTGGCTAGTTCTCAGCTCCGTCTCTCACTGAGACACGTGCCAAGCACACGCCGCCGTCCTCAGCTGAGAGCAGGACAAGCCACTTCAACCTCAGCGTCATTAAATGCTACAACTGTCGTTATGAATACTGCAGCAGTTACTACTAACGTTATGAATACTACTGTTATGAATACAGTTGCTGTGAATACAACTGTTATGAATTCTGCTGCCACTATGAATAGTATTGAATACCGTAAATAGGACTCCCAAACACACTTTACATTCCTCTATCTTAACAAGTCACACTAACACACTACACTCTCCATCTTAACAAGTCACACTAACACACTCTACACTCCCCATCTTAACAAGTCACCCCAATACACTTCACCCCCATCTAAATAGGTCACCTCAACACACTTTACACCTCTTCCTCATCTAAACAGGTCACCTCAAAACACTTTACACCACTTCCTCTTCTAAACAGGTCACCTCAACATACTTTACACCCCTACTTCATCTAAACAGGTCACCCCAACACACTTTATACCTCCCTGCACAGAAGTCACCCCCCATACACTTTACACCCTCCCCCATCTACTGTAAATAGGTCGCCTCAAGCACTCGTCTTCTCGTGCCATAACTCCATTAATTAATGGTGCAAAAGAAGGCGGTGATGCTACCCCAAGATAAGCCACTAGTGTTCAGCGGACCAGTCAGTCCCTACACCCTTTGTGATTCATTATTGATCAACACGCACGCAGATGCACCGGCGGCCATTGCAAGAGTGGGGGATTAATCTCGGGGACGAGATTGATCCGGGGATTTATCATGTGTTAATAATTAATTCCCTTCTGGGGGGATCCTTGATGCTGGTGAAGAACTCTTTCAGGGAATTGGTACGACCCTTCCCTTGTTCGACTCAACCCTCATTACCTCGCATTCCCCAGGCGCTATCTAACCCCCATGCAATAGTAGTAATAATAGTAATAGGAAGGTATCCCCGTATTGCGCATTGTATCCCAATGCGCGCGAATTGAATAACTTGATAACGCTCTTACGTATTAGCAGAAGAGAATCACAAGAGATATTCACACATCATCACATGGGAACTAATATTCAGATTTCTTCAATAAAAATAGCAAATAAGGACATACACAGAATAAATCTAATTCAAGCCATTTAAAGAGACCAAAAAGACCAGTATCCTAAAATACACAAGCACATAAGTTTGGAGCCGCTCGGAAGTTGCATTATCAAGTTATCAGAATGGCAGGGTTGAAGCTAATCAGATGTGGCACTCAGAAATTATCGCATGTAAAGCATTATTTTAATTTTTTGTTTCGATTTATTCAAAAAAATGTTGAAAATGGTATAAAATACCGACAAGTTGATGATTAAGACACATGTGCAAGAGTAGGCTTCTTCAGTCTGATACAGAGGCAGCAGGTGTAGTAGTATGAAAAAATAGTATTTGAGGTGGTCAGTCCCTCAGCCTGGAGAAGAGTTCAGCTCCATGGAGCCGAGGGACTGACCACCTCAAATACTATTTCTCCAAGGTTGATGGACTGATTACATTATCTTAGTGTATATAAAATATAAAATTTTAAAACTGGTCTTGAGGGCACATAGGCACATAACAGGGTATTTAACAGAGGCACATAACAGGGTATTTAACATAGGGACATAACAGGGTATTTAACATAGGCACATAACAGGGTATTTAACATAGGCACATAACAGGGTATTTAACATAGGCACATAACAGGGTATTTAACATAGGCACATAACAGGGTATTTAACATAGGCACATAACAGGGTATTTAACATAGGCACATAACAGGGTATTTAACATAGGCACAGAACAGGGTATTTAACAGAGGCACATAACAGGGTATTTAACTATTTCTGACCAGAGGAGACAGTCTCCAATTATTTCACATACACCAGTTTGATTAATATAATTGGCACGTGATTACTTGAATAACATGACATCTAGAGATTGTTTCCATTAAGGAAAACGTATCAGTACTAAAATTTTAAGGCCGAGCAGATGCATTTTTCCAATTATTGCGCAGAATCCAACAAAATTTATAGATACAAAACCTAAACCATGAAAAGTTCCATACATTTTATACGATGCCTCAGCGATTGAAGACTTATGGCGATCTTCTTTGAATTGGACCGATGAAATCCACTGCCTGGCGAAAAGCTTCCAGAGTAAAGATACACAAGTGTCTCACAAGTGTTGCACAAGTGTCTCACAAATGTCTCACAAGTGTCTGACAAGTGTCTCACAAGTGTTTCACAAGTGTTTCACAAGTGTCTCACAAATGTCTCACAAGTGTCTCACAAGTGTCTCACAAGTGTTGTACAAGTGTCTCACAAATGTCTCACAAGTGTCTCACAAGTGTCTCACAAGTGTTGCACAATTATTGCACAAGTGTCTCACAAATGTCTCACAAGTGTCTCACAAGTGTCTCACAAGTGTTTCACAAGTGTCTCACAAATGTCTCACAAATGTCTCACAAGTGTCTCACAAGTGTCTCACAAGTGTTGCACAAGTGTCTCACAAGTGTCTCACAAGTGTTGCACAATTATTGCACAAGTGTCTCACAAATGTCTCACAAATGTCTCACAAGTGTCTCACAAGTGTCTCACAAGTGTTTCACAAGTGTCTCACAAATGTCTTACAAATGTCTCACAAGTGTTTCACAAGTGTCTCACAAGTGTTTCACAAGTGTCTCACAAATGTCTCACAAATGTCTCACAAGTGTTTCACAAGTGTCTCACAAGTGTCTCACAAGTGTTGCACAAGTGTCTCACAAATGTCTCACAAATGTCTCACAAGTGTCTCACAAGTGCTTCACAAGTGTTTCACAAGTGTCTCACAAGTGTCTCACAAGTGTCTCACAAGTGTTACACAAGTGTTTCACAAGTGTCTCACAAGTGTTGCACAAGTGTCTCACAAGTGTCTCACAAGTGTTTCACAAGTGTTTCACAAGTGTCTCACAAGTGTTGCACAAGTGTCTCACAAATGTCTCACAAATGTCTCACAAGTGTTGCACAAGTGTCTCACAAGTGTTTCACAAGTGTTTCACAAGTGTCTCACAAGTGTTTCACAAGTGTCTCACAAATGTCTCACAAGTGTCTCACAAATGTCTCACAAGTGTCTCACAAGTGTCTCACAAGTGTCTCACAAGTGTCTCACAAGTGTCTCACAAATGTCTCACAAGTGTCTCACAAGTGTCTCACAAGTGTCTCACAAATGTTTCACAAGTGTCTCACAAGTGTCTCACAAGTGTCTCACAAATGTCTCACAAGTGTCTCACAAGTGTCTCACAAATGTCTCACAAATGTCTCAGAAGTGTCTCACAAGTGTCTCACAAGTGTTTCACAAGTGTCTCACAAGTGTTTCACAAGTGTCTCACAAGTGTCTCACAAATGTCTCACAAGTGTCTCACAAATGTCTCACAAGTGTCTCACAAGTGTCTCACAAGTGTCTCACAAGTGTCTCACAAGTGTCTCACAAATGTTTCACAAGTGTCTCACAAATGTTTCACAAGTGTCTCACAAGTGTCTCACAAGTGTCTCACAAGTGTCTCACAAGTGTCTCACAAGTGTCTCACAAATGTCTCACAAGTGTCTCACAAGTGTCTCACAAGTGTCTCACAAGTGTCTCACAAGTGTTTCACAAGTGTCTCACAAGTGTCTCACAAGTGTCTCACAAGTGTTTCACAAGTGTCTCACAAGTGTCTCACAAGTGTCTCACAAGTGTCTCACAAGTGTCTCACAAATGTCTCACAAGTGTCTCACAAGTGTCTCACAAATGTTTCACAAGTGTCTCACAAGTGTCTCACAAGTGTCTCACAAATGTCTCACAAGTGTCTCACAAGTGTCTCACAAATGTCTCACAAATGTCTCAGAAGTGTCTCACAAGTGTCTCACAAGTGTCTCACAAGTGTCTCACAAGTGTCTCACAAATGTCTCACAAATGTCTCACAAATGTCTCACAAATGTCTCACAAGTGTCTCACAAGTGTCTCACAAGTGTCTCACAAGTGTCTCACAAATGTTTCACAAGTGTCTCACAAATGTTTCACAAGTGTCTCACAGGTGTCTCACAAGTGTCTCACAAGTGTCTCACAAGTGTCTCACAAGTGTCTCACAAGTGTTTCACAAGTGTCTCACAAGTGTCTCACAAATGTTTCACAAGTGTCTCACAAATGTTTCACAAGTGTCTCACAGGTGTCTCACAAGTGTCTCACAAGTGTTTCACAAGTGTCTCACAAGTGTCTCACAAATGTTTCACAAGTGTCTCACAAGTGTCTCACAAGTGTCTCACAAGTGTCTCACAAGTGTCTCAAGTGTTTCACAAGTGTCTCACAAGTGTCTCACAAGTGTCTCACAAGTGTCTCACAAGTGTCTCACAAGTGTCTCATGCATCAACTTGTCGGCTTACCAAACTATTTATGTACTGATACAAATTATATAATATCACAGTCACGAGGAATATTGTTATTAAATAAGTTGACCGATGAAACTAAAATAATTCTCCAGGTGATGATAAACTTGTCACATTGTTTCACTCATTGTTGAACCAGTGTCTATGGTTTGCTCTGGTCACTAGTACTGTCTACCATGGTGCCAGTAGTAACAGTAGCTGTGGTCACTAGTACTGTCTACCATGGTGCCAGTAGTAACAGTAGCTGTGGTCACTAGTACTGTCTACCATGGTGCCAGTAGTAACAGTAGCTCTAGTCACTAGTACTGTCTACCATGGTGCCAGTAGTAACAGTAGCTCTGGTCACTAGTACTGTCTACCTTGGTGCCAGTAGTAACAGTAGCTGTGGTCACTAGTACTGTCTACCATGGTGCCAGTAGTAACAGTAGCTCTAGTCACTAGTACTGTCTACCATGGTGCCAGTAGTAACAGTAGCTGTGGTCACTAGTACTCTACCTTGGTGCCAGCAGTAACAGTAGTACTGGTCACTACTACTGTCTTCCTTGGTGCCAGCAGTAACAGTAGCTCTAGTCACTAGTACTGTCTACCATGGTGCCAGCAGTAACAGTAGCTCTGGTCACTAGTACTGTCTACCTTGGTGCCAGCAGTAACAGTAGCTCTGGTCACTAGTACTGTCTACCTTGGTGCCAGCAGTAACAGTAGCTCTGGTCACTAGTACTGTCTACCTTGGTGCCAGCAGTAACAGTAGCTCTGGTCACTAGTACTGTCTACCTTGGTGCCAGCATTAACAGTAGCACTGGTCACTAGTACTGTCTACCATGGTGCCAGTAGTAACAGTAGCTCTGGTCACTAGTACTGTCTACCATGGTGCCAGTATTAACAGTAGCTCTGGTCACTAGTACTGTCTACCATGGTGCCAGTAGTAACAGTAGCTCTGGTCACTAGTACTGTCTACCATGGTGCCAGTAGTAACAGTAGCTCTGGTCACTAGTACTGTCTACCATGGCGCCAGTAGTAACAGTAGCTCTAGTCACTAGTACTGTCTACCATGGTGCCAGTAGTAACAGTAGCTCTGGTCACTAGTACTGTCTACCTTGGTGCCAGTAGTAACAGTAGCTCTGGTCACTAGTACTATCTACCATGGTGCCAGTAGTAACAGTAGCTCTGGTCACTAGTAGTGTCTACCTTGGTGCCAGTAGTAACAGTAGCACTGGTCACTAGTACTGTCTACCTTGGTGCCAGCAGTAACAGTAGCACTGGTCACTAGTACTGTCTACCTTGGTGCCAGTAGTAACAGTAGCTGTGGTCACTAGTACTGTCTACCATGGTGCCAGTAGTAACAGTTGCTCTGGTCACTAATACTGTCTACCTTGGGTCCAGCAGTAATAGTAGCTCTGGTCACTAGTGCTGTCTACCTTGGTGCCAGCAGTAACAGTCGCTCTGGTCACTAGTACTGTCTACCTTGGTGCCAGCAGTAACAGTCGCTCTGGTCACTAGTACTGTCTACCTTGGTGCCAGCAGTAACAGTAGCTTTGGTCACTAGTACTGTCTACCTTGGTGCCAGCAGTAACAGTAGCTGTGGTCACTAGTACTGTCTACCTTGGTGCCAGTAGTAACAGTAGCTCTGGTCACTAGTACTGTCTACCTTGGTGCCAGCAGTAACAGTAGCTCTGGTCACTAGTACTGTCTAACATGGTGCCAGTAGTAACAGTAGCTGTGGTCACTAGTACTGTCTACCTTGGTGCCAGCAGTAACAGTAGCTGTGGTCACTAGTACTGTCTACCATGGTGCCAGTAGTAACAGTAGCTGTGGTCACTAGTAGTGTCTACCTTGGTGCCAGCAGTAACAGTAGCTCTGGTCACTAGTACTGTCTAACATGGTGCCAGTAGTAACAGTATCTGTGGTCACTAGTACTGTCTACCTTGGTGCCAGCAGTAACAGTAGCTGTGGTCACTAGTACTGTCTACCATGGTGCCAGTAGTAACAGTAGCTGTGGTCACTAGTACTGTCTACCTTGGTGCCAGCAGTAACAGTAGCTCTGGTCACTAGTACTGTCTACCTTGGTGACAGTATTAACAGTAGCATCTGGTCACTAGTTCTGTCTACCTTGGTGCCAGCAGTAACAATAGCTCTGTTACTGTTGTGGTATTCAGGTATCATTACTGTACAACTTACCATTATGTAAACAGTAATGATGGTAAGATTACCAACAAAATGTTCTTTAAATGGACTCAGATGTCACATTAGTCGCATCTGTGTCCATTTACCATGATTTAATTGCAGCAAATCCTGGGTGCAGTAATGTTTATAAATGCTTGCAACCTGAGTTGCAACACGCATGTATAGTTCATGAATGTTCAAGGGATACTTTTATGTTCCTGTTGCTGCGATTAAGATGCAGTTTCTGAGTGTGTGTGTGTTTATTATCCTATCCACACTCTTTATCCTCATATCCACTTTATCCTCCTATCTACACTCTTTATCCTCCTATCCGCAAATTTTACTTTCCTATCTGCACATTTTAGTTTCCTCACACTCTTTTCCTTCTTATCCACACACTTTACTCTCCTATCCACACACTTTACTCTCCTATCCATAAGAAAGGAGGAACACTGACTGTTGGCCCATATTAGGCAGGTCCTTCACAAATCCAACCACTAACAGAATAAACGCTAGCTCCTATCCTCCTATCCATACACTTTACGTCGGTCGAGCTCTGTGCCTAGCTCTTTTAAGTCAGGTCGTGAAGCAATGGACACTGCTTTTACTTCTCTTGAATCTATTTGAGGTGGATATAAATGGATATAAATGCACTGGAAAACGTACAAAGGAGGATGACAAAGTTGATCCCTTGTATCAGAAATCTTCCCTATGAGATAGGCTGAGGGCCCTGAATCTGCACTCTCTAGAAAGGCGTAGAATTAGGGGAAATGTGATTGAGGTGTATAAATGGAAAACAGGAATAAAGGGAATGTAAATAGCGTGCTAAAAATATCTAGCCAAGACAGGACTCGCAGCAATAGTTTTAAGTTGGAAAAATACGTAGCTTTAAGAAGAGGTATGATAAATCCCATGAAGCAGGGAGAGTGACCTAGTAGCCACCAGTGAAGAGGCGAGGCAAGGAGCTATGGATTGACCCCTGCAACTACAATTAGGTGAGCACACACACATACAAGCACACGCACGCACGCAGTTATAGTCGGCCAAGGTCAGTGGATACTCATGTAAACGCATTGTTCCCTCGGTACAGAGATAAACAGAAAGACTTCCTCTAGACCGTGTTGTGGGAAACATGAAATAAATATTACTACAGAGTCCGGATAACAACACATATACTTAGAAGACATGCAAATTAAGTTAGACATTTTAGTGGCTGCAACCTTCGCAGTGAGTGGCAGGAGGCGGGTGTCTGGTCCTGTATATAAAATGGAAGGAGGGATCAGTCCCGTTGTTACCCCTGTGATGTAGGTCAGGTGGGGGGGGGGGGTTAGCTGAAATGTGTGTCTGAGTTATGTTCACTGAATGTTCCCTTCCTCACTCCACTTAGGTTCCGCCTCTTCATTACAGTTTTAGTCAGTCTGTGTGTGATATATATATATATATATATATATATATATATATATATATATATATATATATATATATATATATATGAGTATATGAGCACACACAAACATTACACATTATAATA
Source organism: Cherax destructor (assembly GCA_009830355.1). Lineage (NCBI taxonomy): Eukaryota > Metazoa > Arthropoda > Malacostraca > Decapoda > Parastacidae > Cherax > Cherax destructor. The sequence continues at coordinate 288,659 of WNWK01000075.1, forward strand.
TATATATGTCGTGCCGAATAATAGGTGAAACTAATCAATTAGCAAGAACTTATTTAAAATTAAGTCCTCTCTAAAAAAAATTCTTGTACGTTTAAAGATATATTTTTTCATTTATGTTAATGTAACAATTAATAATTTTGTACCAAAAGTACCTTAGAAAACTTACCTGACCTTATTATAACAAGGTCAATTTAATTTAGCCTAACCCAACTAAATATATTTTAGATAAGTTTACAATAATTAAATAATAAACAAACACAGTGAAATATATATTTTTTTCGTTAGGTTTAGAATGATTTTTCGAAATTATTGCATACACAAATTTTGTGTATGCAATAATTTCGCAAAAATAATTCTGAACCTAACAAAAAATATATTTCATTGTGTTTGTTTATTATTAAATTATTGTTAACGTATCTAAAATATATTTAGTGTATTAGGCTAAATTAAATGCGCTTGTTGTAATAAGGTTAGTAGGTTTTCAAAGTTTCTCTTGGTACAAAATTATAAATTTTACATTAACATAAATGAAAAAATATATATCTTTAAACGTATAAGAGAAAATTTTAGAAAGGACTTAATTTTAGATGAGTTCTTGCTAATTGACCAGTTTTACCTATTAGGCACGACATATATATATATATATATATATATATATATATATATATATATATATATATATATATATATATATATATATTATTACAATGTGTAATATTTGTGCGTGTTCATATACTCAGCTGATTTTAATCCCTATTTTAAGATTTAAGGTATTCTTAATATTAGTGTATAAGTTAAGTGAAATGCAACCTTAATTACTGACGAGTAGTCGAAGACTGTACACCTAACCAACTAACTTAGCGGCGGTGGCGGCGGCGGCTTTGGTTGGATAGTGGCGGCAGCGGTACTCCCGTTGCGAGTCTGACACAACCTTTCTGGCGGTGTTAAATGTGGGAGTGTTTGATGTATACTGGTGACCCCGGGTGACCTGCAGTGTGGCGCGGGTTCACCTTGTGACCCAACATGGGCACTCGTGAATTTTCACCATTTACTCTCGATGGGCAACCAGGGTGCAGTTATCCTTGGAAGACAACCACTTGTTAATATTGCTGGTGTGGCAGGAGTACAGTTAGGTAGCGTGTGTCGCTCTTTCTGTGCACGGAGGATCGAACCTTCATGGAAAATAAGACGCATTGTAGAACAAAATTTTATTGAGAGAATGATTCGCTCTGTGTAAAGCTATAGCAAGTCGTCGTGACTTGATAAACCACTAGCAGAGGAAACGTTGACCCGATAATAGCTGTCCTGGCGAATATTATACATTGGCAGTTACCTGAGTTCGAGGAAGGTTGTACCTGTCCTGCAGCTGTGTGTGTGTATGCTACCATGACTTGCTGTGTAAGCCTTGAAGATCTCAGAGGCACAGGATCCTGCAGGAGAATGAGAAATTGAAAACTTTGTTGGTTTAGTGTAAAAATAAGGTGGATGTTGAGGAGTAGCGGTATGGAACATGGAAATAAATGGTATAAAATGGCAATACGATGGAAAAATAAACACAAATGCGGTATAATGGGCGAAACGTAGTCAATAAAGCATCGCATTATACTGGATTTGTATCTATTTTCCCGATGTGCAACATGTTAGCAGTAATGGAAGGGAAAATTGCCAGTATTTGTGATTGGAAAGTTATTGCAGTAAAGGGAAGGAAGACAAGTTTGAGGAAGATTTAGGAAGCGACCTTGAAGAACGAATATCACTTAGCCTTATTTCAGGGTGAGTGTTCACTGGTCGGTGAGAACGAAGGTACTACTGGTTCCCCTGATAATAAGGGTAAGAACATACTAGTAAGGAACTCACAAATTACGTATACAGAACTTGCAATTTGTAACAGGGACAGAAGGGCGTGGCAGAGTGTTTTTCAGGGGCTGGTATGAATGATATAGTTTAGATAACTTCATGTCAGGTGATGGGAAGAATCCCATGTCAGCCTCCGTGCTGACATTGAAGGCATGAGAGAAAACTTACTTGCCAAGTATGGGATAGCTATTGATTTAACCACCAGCTATTGATTTAACCATTTTATGTAAAACGTGATGTGTATGCAAGGGATAGGGTGCATATCTCTGGAACTGGGGTGACAGTGTTATTCACTGTAGTCGAAGGAACCGTTGCAGTAACAGAGACATGATTCACTCTAATACATAGGGACATGTCTACTGAATATCACATACAATGGTATAATTATTCCACACTGATATAGTCAATAGAAAAGGGCGACGAGTTACAATATATATAATCAGGGACAATTTAAACTTGCATTAGAAATGTTATAAAGACTAATGGGGCGGAAATGAAATCTATGTAGCTACAGTTTCTCAAAGGGTGTGAAAGCTAATCTTAGGCATCTGCTTAATCTAGACAAACGCCTGTACAGCAAACCACGGAGCGGGTGGAGTTTGAACCCGTGGCGAGTGAGTCCTAAAATTCACAGTCCTGTGCCACTTGCCACTGGTTCATACCCTACCCGTTCCGTGGTTTGTTTACATTCGTTTTATTGCGATTACGTGAGTCAGATACCTTTGGAAACCTGCATAATTGTTTGATGGTCACAGAGAGAGCAGGAAATTATAGTATAGCTGCGACACTGGCACACATGATCAACAACCTGGCTTCTCCCAGCTCACCACCACATATACAGTCATATGACATACTTCCAAACCCCACTTTTCAGGGTTTTTTCCGACTATACAAGCTCATGTTTATAGGCATTTGGAATGACGAGGGTCTCAGCGCCGATACGTTATCAATAAACATTTTGTGTCTCCCCTCCCCCCTTCATATATAGGAAGATGTTTAGGGACAAGATAGGGTCACTTCAATACAAGTCAGGTTAGCTCACGATTAGTGACAAAGAAATCCCTACCAGTTTTATCACTTATTTCCTTGCTGCTTTTACACTAGAGGACACAAATGAAATCAATAATTAAACATGTCAAGACAAAGGTACATTATACGAGGTCAAAGTCACCAGTAACATGGTCGTCAGACAAGTAGATTATAACCTAACAAGTCACCCGGCCTTGACGAACTGTTTTCAAAGGATCTAAAGGAATGTAAGGAGAAACATAGCAAATCATTAGCTGATCTCTTCAACAAATCACTACTAACAGGTATCGTGCCAGTTAAGTAGATTAGGAAAATTGTGATTTCCATTTAAAAGACAGGGGATCAGTCCTTAGTTTTAAATTATAGACTAATTAACCTAACTGTAGTTGTAAGAAGTTGATGGAGTCAGTAACTGCGGACTCAGTTCGAAGTCACCTTGAAATATATAATTTTTATAGTGAGCCTCAGCGTGGCTCCACAATGGAGTGTTCGTTTTAAAAATTTACTAACCATTTTCACTAAGACTCACGAAATCGTAATGACACGATTGCAACCAAACCACATACCACGGGTGGGGTTCGAACCCCACCCGTGGTATGTGGTTCATTTTCACTAAGGTATTTAGATAAGTATAAAGAAAACCATAAAATGTATGTCTCTCAGTAAGGCGTCTAACAATAACACACAGGAGACTGTTAAAAACACAGAGTAATGACAAGTGGAATAGGAGGAGAAATTATCTATCTCTTGGCATGGTTGACCAAGAGGCAACAGAGAATTTGCATCAATGGAGTGAGATCACAATCTAAAATGCGTTGCAAGTATTTTTCACCAGGTAACAGGATTCAACAGTAAAATAATGAACAGTAGAGAAATAAGGAGATTATGAATATAAGGAGAGAAATAGCATACAACACCGATAAGATTAAAACAGACATAAGTGCAGTGTAATGAGATCCTTTATTGTCAACTTTTCTCCCACTCAGTAGACTTTTTAAAACGTTTCGCCAGCCAGTGGCTTCTTCAGTCCAACACAGAGAAGAACGATGGAAGATTCCAAAACGTTGCACAAGTATCTTATTCTTTAACTTGTTGTTTTTCTAAACCATTTACATCATACAGGCTTTTAAAGTTCACTCAGTGGGCGAAACGTTGCCAGATAATCTCATTACACGGCAGTTGTGTATCTGCGTCATGAAAATAAGCAAACTGATTATGTGGATTGTGGTGACGGAGGTAGTACTTGTGGCGGGGATGTTTGTTTGTTGTTGTTGTGGTAGTTGGTGATAGTGGGGACTGTGGTGGTAGTGATAGTGGTTGTTGGTGGCGGTAATGATGGTTGTTGTTGTGGTTATGGTGTTGATATTAATAATGTGATGGTGTACACAGTGGTGGTAGTTTTGGTTGTGGTGATAGTGGTGGTGGCAGTGATGGTGATAGTAATGGTAATGGTAGCGTGACGGTAGTGGTGGTGGTAGGAGTGAACATAAGGATGAACACTGCAGGAGGCCTGCTGGCTCATACTTGGCAACGCATTTTCAAGGTGGTGGTAGTAGTAGTGGTGATGGTGGTAGTGGTGGTGAAGGGGTACACAAGAGAAACAGGTGGGTACAGGTGACCGCGCCCACCAGATGCGGGGCACCAGCATCACGTAGTGGAGGCACCCTCTACCCCCCCCCCCCTCCCTTCGCTCCGGGGCCGCCCACGCCCACACTGAGGGGCGGCAGGCACCCCCACGCAAGAAGGCTCACTTCCACGCACCCAAATACCCTAAAATGAACCTAATGAGACCACCCATCATACCACTTTCTTCCCCCCCACGATACTTTCTGCTCTAGTGGCCTTCGACACAAAAATTAATATGGACATGTAAAGTTATATTTGAAGTTTTAGTTCGCCTGAGTGTAGCAAATATCACGGAATGAATTTAGATGTTATCTGGTAAAACTGAGGATTTCTTGTAGTGTTGAGGACTGGTCCAAGGCTGGGTATAATCTGCCCACATCTTGCTCTGATGCCCACGATTACCTCATGCCCGATACTGATCTTCATTATATAGAGCTTGTTCAGTACTCTTATTGGTAAACTCACATTAAGACATTCGTATCGATTTCCGATTTCCTGCGTCGTTTCCAATTTTTTCTAGTATGTATATGTATATATATATATATATTACATTATATATATATATTATATATATATTATATATATTATATATATATTATATATTATATATTATATATATATATATATATATATATATATATATATATATATATATATATAGTTCCTTGATAATGTGAGTAGTCACGAAAGCGCTTGTAATTCCTGTATTTTTCATAGTGGTTGTCTTGCATATTGTGATATCACCTGTTTACTGTATTTTTGCATATATATATATATATATATATATATATATATATATATATATATATATATATATATATATATATATATATATATATTTAACACGTCGGCCGTTTCCCACCGAGGCAGGGTGACCCAAAAAGAAAGAAAAACTTTCATCATTCAACACTTTCACCACTGTCTTTGCAGAGGCGCTCAGGTACGACAGTTTAGATGTCCCTCCAAACTGCCAATATCCTAAACCCCTTCTTGAAAGTGCAGACATTACATTGTTCCCGGTCTTCCTTTCCTCAAGGAAAACATTGAAATACATTCATGCATTCTTAGGTAATTTAGGTAAATTAAGTTGTTTTACTAGACGTAAGGGAAGGGAAGGGAAAGGAAGGGAAGGGAAGGGAGTAAAGGCTTTGAAGGTGGAGGGAACGAAGTGGGAGGTGGATGAGTGGCTTTGGTAAAGGGTGAAGGGAGAGGTGCGGGGTGGGGTTGAATGGGAAGGGGTTTTTAGGGGGGGGAGGAATAGGGAATTGGGTAGGATCGAAGGCGGGGAGGGGTTAGTACGGATCCGGGGAGGAGAGGAAGGGGTGGATACAGAACCTTCAGGTGGTTCACGTTTTGCATTCCTGATGCTGATCAACGGGGATTAAATTTCTTTTTACATCTTTTTAATGTGGCGCCCAAAACCTACCCGAAAATATAACAATTTTCTTTGATTTTTTATAAAAATGTAAACTAATGCAATTAGTGCACTTTTAGTAAATTCTATCCCATACATTATAAAGCAAAAATAATTCTCCAAATTATTATGATTTTTTTAATTTTGCTCTAAACTAATTTTTAGCTTAGCTTAGCGAGAAATTTTGTAATGTAACATAGGTTAATCCTAAATATTTAACATAAATGAGATATGTATATATTTTGCGATATATCTGATTTTAACAGCTATATAACAAATTAATACACACTCAATTAGCAAAGACGATCGTTGCCGACTAAGCCCAGTCTATAAATGAGAGTTATAAAGCCTGACCCGCCTCGTGGTCACTCTCTGTCATAAACATATCGTTTATACGAAGAACATTCAGTGTTTAGTGAATCCAAGAACTTGGACCAGACTTTGTGCACTTCACCTGTGTTACATTAATTCGTAAGTGATAAAGGTGGAAACTTGTTTTTATTGCATAATTTAAGACGCTTTCCGACAGATTTGAACTTTTACCTACGATATGCATATATGTAACAGAAATGATAATACATTGCGACGAAAACACATCAGGTATCGTAATTTTTAGTCAAACTTTCCAGATCTTTTACAGCGCTAACTTTAATACTGGTTATCGTCTTGGGATAACTGAATGCTTCATAGAATACCTAATTTAACTTGAATTTATAAGTCCCGAGCATCTTAAAAGGTATTTGTGAGAGTTGTGGAGTCCATTAAGGCGATCGTGCATTAAAAGACGATTTAATGCTTTTCACTGACTGAGAAATTCCCTTCTGGGTTTAAAGAGAGAGCATCGGAGCGTGAACTATCACCACCAGGGAGTTGTGCTCATTACACCAAACACTAGACTATTAAGCCTGGCTGGGTGAACACACACACTGCATTACATTGACTTAACGTGTGTTCAGAATATTGTTGAGAATGTGTTCTTCTTCGTAGTCCTTTATCGTGACTTAAATTATTAAACACTCTGTTAGGTTATATTGTGATCGGTATGGCGTGTACTCTGTTAGGTTATATTGTGATCGGTATGGCGTGCACTCTGTTAGATTACATTGTGATCGGTATAGCGTGCGCTCTGTTAGGTTATATTGTGATCGGTAAGTGTTATTTACCATCATTCTTTTTAGGTCGAGTGTAATATTAGCCAAATAAACTCATGCCAATAGTTCTAAATTTTTTTCAAAAATAAGCTGAAAAAGTGGACTTACAAATAACAAACACTAATGTTTCTTAGTACACTCAACGGTGATATTTTTTGTTTTTAGGGTAGGGGGGGGGAGGAGGGCGTCAAATGATGTACTGTCAACAAAAGTGGAGAAAAAAAACGCTTTTTGGGGGACAACGTTTCGGTCTGTGTAGTGGTATTGTTTTCTAATACCTTGAAGAGGATTACCAGAGCAGAGGGAGATGGAAATGTTAAGAGATTAATGTAGTACATTTCTATAATTAAAGTTAACGCAATGTTCAACGCTACGTTAAATACACATCCCACTTTATTACAATACAACGTATTTAACAAGTGTCACATGTACCCTATGGTCAGCAAAACCGAGTCCTTAGTGGAATACTTGACCATATCTTTATTGCCTTACTGAAATCTCCCAGCTCAATTTGACAGAAGTCATTTCCTCGTGTACGAAACCATCCTGTGTGGATTAACATGACAGGAAAGCATAGCTTGCTTTTGTTCACACGCTGTAACTATCATATAAAAAGGGGTAGCCGCACACTACGGGTGTTCACACTATGTAAGTATCATATAAAGAATGTAGATGTAAACAGTGGGTGCTTCACCCTTGCAGCCGCACACTGTGGGGCTCCCATCTTCAAGCCATAATAAAAAGTGGTGTAGTAGCATACTGCATGTGTTCCCACAATGTAAATATCATACAGAATAGGGTAGCTGCACACTGCGTGTGTCAGTCTATTAAGAAGCATGTGTCTGTGAAAAGTCTGAAGCACAAACATGTGCTTCAGACTATTCTCGACTGCGGTGCTCTTCACCAACTCCAAGGCTGAGGGACTGATTACCTCATCTTTTGTATATAGTTCTTCTGTCGTCCAATTATGTCCTTGAATTTGTATTGATAAAGCCACTGGATGGTGAAACGTCTACAAATAAAGATACCCAGATGTTGTTTTGTGGTTACTGTGTGCCATACGTGTACAGCATTAAGAAGCATAACACAGAATTCATCAATACAGTTGTGGTCTCATCCTTCACTTCCCCAGTCATTGTGACAACCAGTTTTCCTGGACCATAGCTCTTCCAGGAGTGGATCAAGGTAGGCAACAAATAATACAGGTCTCAGACGCGCCCCTTGCCTAACTCCTCCTTCCCAGGGAGAAAGGTTGTAAGGGGTGCGTTGTTACAAGTTTCCATCAGGTTATTGAACTGATTAGATGTAAATTTCTAGCAACTACGAGATAAAAACCTCTCATCTGCAACTGTATGTGGACTTTAAAAATAGTAAGAATGTGCAAATTATATTGTGTGCTCTTAAGTATTTGCACACTAGTGAAGTGACTTATTTACACACTAATGAAGTAGCTTATTACTCTGGCTCTAATGAGCAAAAGCAATAAGTCATTACGGTGGATAGGCGATAATTTTCTTCATGGAACATCGGTTCCATCAGCAAGTGGTTACCTAACTAACATTAAATTAGTGCAATTAAGAATACTGATGTCATTTGTTTACTAGAATGTAGGCAAAGAGATGGAGAGTCTTCCTTCATGTTGCCTGGATATGCAGCATATAATTAAACATCAACTAATTGTTATAGGTTTTGTGTGAATTATATTAGCTCATTAACTCATAGCCCTGCAAAGTAGAAGTGATAGGCAATAGGATGCTGATAAAGTATTTACTGGTATTTTGTGCGTCAACATATTTAATATTTATGCTTCTTAAGCCACATTGTAAAATAACCTCATTGTTAATAAATTGATTATCTAATCGCTACTCTTGAGAATTTGCTCACAGATCAAGAGAATAAAAAGAGAACACAGATCTTCCTCTTTATCTGTTAAAGAGTCCCATCATGAGTACTATAATGATCTGCAACTATGACACTCAACACGTAATGTGTAATGCTCGCTACCCTTGCCCTCCGTGAAACGTCACAGACCGGGCCGCGGGGGCGTTGACCCCCGAAACTTATTCCAGGTATACTACCCCTCCAATCTGTCACCTGTTCGTTACATATTTCTTGATCCACTGTAGCACGTCACCCTGTACCCGTGCTCGCTGCTCTAATTTGTGAATCAATTATTGATGGGGTGCAGTGTCAAATACTTTCCTATAGTCAGAGAATATATGCAGTGAACCCATCCGTGTCACGCTTGCTTGATCTCCGTTATTCTGCCATAGATCTGCACCAGGTTACTGATGCATGACTTGTCTTTCCTAAATCCATTCTGACTTTCTTTAACAAAGTCTCTTTTCTAGAGAGAGAGGGGGGGGGAAGGACACGTGTATATAGTTCAGGACATTTATTAATGGAAAAGTTTGGCGCGCGCGCGCATGTGTGAACATACCTGGAGGATGAAAAAAAAACCTCGTATATGAATGTAAACTTAATTCCTTGTCTTCTCATCGTTGTCTCGTCGTCTAGTTGAACTCCATTTCATAATTTCGAAATAAAAGCAGAAACTATTAAAATAGTGAATTATAATTGTTGCAAAATAAATTGAAACATATAATTGCAGTAATATACTGAGGTATCCCTGAAGGGGCACCTGTAAGTGATTGACAAAAATTCTTATTTCCTTCCCTCTATGGCATGTGGGGTGCCCGCTAGTCATTCTTGTATAGACTATTCCTGATTTTCAATGCAGTAACTTGAGTCTCCTCGGTGAGTTTTGTTCAGAGGAAGGATCGTGAGTACCTATTTTATTAAATTTGTTTCCTTGCAGTAACTGGAGAATGCTTCTTCTGGTGGGCTTTAAACCTTAAAGGCTTGTGTATTTAGCTTAGAGAAATTGTGATTTTCATACTATCAGATGTAAATGTTTTATACGATCGCCTTCAGTCTTTCACCGCTGATGTATCTGAGGTGAAGCTTTGAATTTTTATTGAACTGTGGAACTGCCAATATGAACATTTTTGCTTTAACTCCTCAGTTGTCCTTATCTGGTAGTTCATAGGAGGTATACAAGGTTATACAGAATTTGAAATGTAACTGAGAAAAGAAAACTGACGCTTTTTAAGGAGATTTTAAGCTTCTAGAGTTTAACGAACCCTTAAATATTATATTTTGCTACTGCTTTATTGTAGAATCGGTCATAGACTCAGGTCCAGTTGTTAGTGTCTTTCAAGGTTTTCCCTTTATAAACGGAATGCCTTACACGATTGGCTTGAAATTTTCAACGCTGGTGAAATATAACTTGGGAAAGTTCATGGAACTATTAGGATGGTAAGGTTCCCTTTCGTCAATTTTATAAATGTGTTCCTGATTTTAGTTTCCGTGCAATAACTTGAGAAAGCCTCTTCTGATCGGGTTCAAACTTTCAACACTGCTATATTTTATTCTGAAGGTTCAGAGTGTTACTGTAATGCGTAGGTGCCAATGTGCTAATCGTATTTTTAAAATGGAATGGTACATTTTCTGTAAAATAACTTCACCATGCATCTTCTAAATGACTTGAATGTAAAAGGATGATATTCTTGAAGTCTAGGCTGTGTAGGTGCAAATTTGCCAGTTTACTACCTGGAGAATGTTTGTTCTAATCGATTTCAAACTTCTAATGTTTTTCTTTCCTCAAAAGAAGCTTCACTTTGATGCTGGGTTGTATAAGTTTAAATCTGCCAATTTTATTAAACAAATTGGTTTCTATGCTACTAGAAAATGGTGTAAAATTAAAATGGCGGTTTTTCATGTGATAATTTGTGTATGTCTCATCTGGTCTGCTTCAGTTCTTCAACGCTGATACCTTGAGACTACAGCTTCTGAGCAGCTTCAAGCTTACTGCTGGTGTAATTTGGAACAGTAGTCACTGTGTGATAACTAGTGACTGCATCATCTCTTTGGCTTTATACTCTCAAAGCTGGCATATCTTTCTTGGAGGTTTGACTTAGTTTTGGGCTGTGTTTATGCCCATTTTTGCATTGTTATTAAAGAAATTGGAATGTTATTACCTATATGATAACTTACGGATGTCACTTGTGATTACCTTCAGATCTTCATTGTTCATATTTAACTTTATTAAATAGTTATGCCGCATTTTGTACTTATCTTTTTGTGTGCATTGAGGTAGAGAGGGCTGGGCTTATGGGATATGGGGATTTTTTTTTTTCGGGGGGATCGTGCAGCGACCCAAACATATCTAGTTAGTTACGAAGGAAGTACAGCGTAAATAGAGCGCCTGTTTTAATAACCAAACAATATAGAGATAACGCAGTGATATTAGATAAAAGATAAGAGTAATCAATGAAAATATATTTTACGAGAAAAACAGGACGGGAGCAGCAGAAGAGAGCCAACAATAATTAGTAATTTATACTAATAAAAACTATTAATCATCCTTAGTGCCAATAATATCATCATGATCATAATTATAGTGATTAAAAACCCTCGTCATCATTTCATCATTATGATTGATATGATCGTCATCATCATTGTTGTTGATAGAAAGCAGATGGAGCGGGCGCAGATGACGAGCGGAATCTCTCAAGGTTCAGTGCTTGGGCCCGTGCTTTCCTGAGTTACACCAGTGACATAGTAGCGGAATCCCGCGTATCATTGTTTGTGGATGATGTTTAACTAATGAAGATAATCGGGGAGGAAATGAAGAGACTCCACAATGACCTGATAAAGAAGATAGTCAAATGGTACTAACGAATTACTGACAAAGAAAACAGTCAAATGGTGCTAACGAATACCTGATAAATGTAGACAAGTTCCATATATTGGAAATAAATAACGTGGATGGAGAAATGTTGAAAAAATGAGGATTCACAAACATTACTCCTAAATCTGAATTTGGTATATTATCCATATGTAAAAAATTACTGACAATATTAAAACAGTGGTAAGTGATGTGGCTTCCACAGTGACGAAACATGAGTTTTAACAACACCTTAAAGGCACTGTAAATGATCTCAATTGGAAGAAAATAAAAGAGTATGAAAATGTGCATGATCCACTAAGCTTATAAATAAGCCTTGAAGCTGATCTTAACACTTCAGTAACTGTGCCAATACGTGGGAAACGCATTAGTATTGAAGAAAGAAAAGCTAAATTATTCACTATGATAAAAACAAATGACATTTAAATATGCCATGAACTCTGAAATGTGGCTCAGGATAAAGTGTGTGACCTGGGAAATATTTTCCAGAAAAATCTGAAGTTCAGTCAATGTATTTGAACAAAAGTATTCAACACTAGTAACACGGTGGGTCTCAGTCAGTCGATACTTCAGACTGGTGTGTCAGATAATGAAACTTATGTCAGATGTACATATATGTCGTGCCGAATAGGTAAAACTTGCTATTTTGGCTTAAATAGCAACGCTCTTCTTGGCGAATAAGCAAGCGAAAATTTGTGTATGCAATAATTTCTCAAAAATCATTCTCAACCTAACGAAAAAAATAGATTTCATTGTTTATTATTAAATTATTGTAAACTTATCTAAAATATATTTAGTTGGATTAAGCTAAATTAAATTGCGCTTGTTATAATAAGGTTAGGTAAGTTTTCTAAGGTTCTTTTAGTACAAAATTATTTTTTTCATTAACATAAATGAAAAAAATATATCTTTAAACGTATAAGAGAATTTATTTAGAAAGGACTTAAGTTTAAATGAGTTCTTGCTAATTGACCAGTTTTACTTATTCGTCACGACATATATATATGAAGGAGGGGTGTTAATGTTGCAGTTATATAACTGTAGTGTAAAGCACCCCTCTGGCAAGACAGTGATGGAGTGAATGATGAAAGTTTTTCTTTTTCGGGCCACCCTGCCTTGGTGGGAATCGGCCGATGTGTTAATAAAAAATAATATATATATATATATATATATATATATATATATATATATATATATATATATATATATATATATATATGAAAAGCAAATAGCTAGGATGAAGAAAAGTTGATGGGTTGGCCACCAGACTGGTGCTGGTGTGACCACAGCAACTCTGGCCAAAGAAGGTTCATAGTCAGGCGAAATGAACTGCGACTTTCCACACTTTTTTTTCATTATTATTTGTCATCACTTTGGTATTATACTTTAAGTTGAAAGTTCGGAAATTCTGGTAAAGTTCCCGTTCATATCTGTCTACCTCCAGTGGTATATTGTAAGAGCAGAAACAGTGTCTGCAGCGTTACTGAGAGAGAGAGAGAGAGAGAGAGCAAGGGCCTGTGCCAGCAGGAGCCATATTGGGCACTATTGCAAAGTTGTGTGTATGTGCGTGTGTTTGCTTATGTATGTGTGTGTTTGCATGTTCTCCATCACGCCCCCCGCCCCTCACTAAGGATCTTCCGCCCAGTGAATAAAGCCTTGAGATCTCAGGGTCGGAGGTGAGCCGGTCAGGGGAAAGTTATTTAATCGAAACGGTTATAGTGGAGGCGTGTGGGCACTGGCGTGTGTATGTATGTGTATGTGCGTGTGTGTGAACGTGTGTGTAAAGAGCAAAGTTGAGGTTTAAGAGTGCTTAGTAGGAGATACATTGATTATAATAATAATAATAATAGTAGTAGATACAGGAAAACTTGATAGTGTCCCACTTAAAAACACCAGCTGGAAAATGTTTACCATTATTCTCAAACACTAGAGAGAGAGAACGATCCACAAATAGTGTATATGATGCTTGAAGCAGGGATCAGACCTGCACGATAAGTAAGGTCATCAATTTAACCTTAAAGGCAGCCGATGATATAGGTGTACAGGGCAACATAGTTTTAAGATTTCGGCAGAGCCAAGATATTAACACATGAGTTCGTACCGCACCTCAAGCATGACATACAATCTTTGTACAAATTAATATTATATATATATATATATATATATATATATATATATATATATATATATATATATATATATATAATATCATACGTGTATGTTACGAAACATTTCCAGTGATCGCCTTCAGGTTGTGACAGAGGCAAGTTTTGCCATCACGGCCTCACTCTTCGTCTTGAGCTGCGTTGTATTCTGTTTCTCCGTGATGCTTCCATGTGTTGGTGCTTTAAGTGTGTTGGTGTATTCCGGGTGTTGGTGTGTTCAATGTGTTTTTTGGGTTCCGGGTGTGGGTGTGCTCAATTTCCTCACTATCCCACATGAGAGGTGAGCCCCTCGCCCAAAAGCTAAGCTACCCATCCGACAACTAAACTCCCCACTCCACGCATAACCACCCCATCTAACAGCTGAGACCTGAGAACCAATTTCATGTATAAACAGTAACAGTACCCAGGTCCTGTTACTTGTCGGAGCTTAAAACAATAGTATAACTTGCTTCACATCTCAGGTGCCTAAGAGTAACCTTCGCTTTAATAATATATTGCAAAACATCTGCTCATTTTACACGTGCACTAAAGTAACCTTGTGTTTGTCTTTGCCACAAGTTAAACATTGGAAAGTAAAAGTGGCAGTGAGGAGAAAAAATATCATGGGGTCGTTTGTTATGGAGGTAGGAGGAAGAGAAGGAGGAGGAGGAGGAGCGATGGAGGAAGAGAAGGAGCAGAGGAGGAAGAGGAAAACGAGAGTTTGGCATTTTTACTCTAGATTAAAACATTTTACCAACAATATCATAATTATAGTGGAATAATTGAAATTTCTTTAAAAATGATTGAAAAATAAAATATTGCTAGGAGTGAAAAAAGAGAATGAACGGAGAGGGGATGAGAAAGAGGGTGAGAAGGAGAAAGACGATGGAGGAGGAGGAGGAGATGGTGATAGTCCTCGGGTCAGAGAAGATCACTTGTCAGGGCAGTCTTGTGAAGCATCTCTGGACGTCATGAAGAGATTCATCCTCCTCCATCTCCCCCCCCCTACTGAGTTCCACCAAGACTGCCAACTTGCAACGTTGCAGGAAACAGCAATAACAGCATCATTAAGAGTAAACACAGGAGTATCAACAGCAGCACTAGCAGTAGTACCAGCAGCAATAGGAGCAGCACCAACAGCAGTCAGAATAGTAGCAGAAGCAACAGAAACACCAACAGCACTAGAAGCACCTGCAGCAGCAGCAGCAAGCAAGAGTAGCACAAAAACCAGCAACAGCAACAGCAACTGGCGTAACGTGAAGATAGTGTAAGAGAAAAACAAACAACATATATTTCTTAGACAAGTCCCCTGGTGCTTGTTGTGTGTGAAGATTTATTCTTACGGCAATGAAGATGTGGGCTCAGTTTTTTGCACTGTCAAGGAAGAGGTTAGCATCTCCGCTGCTCTCCCGTGTACATCCGGCACTGTTGATGCTTTGTTGCAGCGTGGGAGCAGCCAGCGTCCGCCTGGCCCTCGGGAGATCCTCTTGCCGGATGTTTAAGGGTTTGGATCCTCCGTTATGCGGTGTTGGTTGACGAGGCTCCACAGAGACGCCCGGTCCACTTCTTATTACGCCAGCCCTGACCCATCACCCCGTGGACCCTGCCACTCCCTCTCTCTCTCTCCCTCTCTGTCTGCAACCCCCCCTACCTCCTCCTCCCTACCTGAGAGTGTGTGTCCCTCACTCTGAGTTACTCTGCAAGCCTTCAATTCACTTTCCTGACCCAGGCTTCCCTTCTCACCCACATCCCTCTATTTCCCAACGAAGAATTCCCTCCTTCCCCCCTCCCTTTCCTCTCATCTCTCCCCTGGTGGCCGTCTCTTCTGGCGGAAAGACCTTATGTGCAGAGCAAGTGCCCTTATTTATACATTATTTTTTCGCTCTAAACAGAGCTAAAGTGATGTATAAATAATGGAAGACTGTACAAAGTGTCGTTCTACCATACATGCTATTCTACTATACCTGTTACTCTCAACGACCCCCAGCCTCTTCTCGTGAGTTGCATTAAGTGCGGGAGATTCATCTAGAACGCTTGAGAGAGGCTCTTAGTATTTGAGATTCCAAGCTTGTGGAAGGAGTCATTGCACGGCCTCTTTCGCTAGACTTGTTTTCCGTAGCCCTGGGATAATCTCACATTAGAGAATATCCCCTCAGCAGTGCCTGAAACACAACTGTTTCACCTACCCAGCTATAACCTATGTTTTTTTTCTTTAGTGGTAATAAAGCATTTTTTTGACATTGTAGTGTTTATTGTTCTGTGTACAACTATATACAGTAACTACAAAATACGAAATGACTAATATTTCTAGCAATGTAACAATGCCCAGTGTGGTCTGACAAAGACCCATTGTGACCTTGTAATTCTGCTTTTTGCGCTACCGCTCGCAGGATGAGCTGCGGGTGCATAATAAACTAGCCACTCACGCGGCACAACTAACTGAAACTATCTCACCTGTGTGCTGAGACGTCCTCATACCGGAAAACTGAGCAACAGATGTATTCCAGTGGATAAGCGAGTGCATCAGTGATAGCCTAGGTAGCAACCACCTCCACGTGGTGAATTCTGGGTATTTTGGATGAATATAGACAGTTGCAAAACATCAGAGAGCCTCACACAATATACATACTTTCTACATCTGGACAATACATACCTATACGGGATCAAATCTGATTGACTCTCGTTCCACAGGTGCCGTATGCTTCCTGAGGTCAGTAATAAGTCGCACATCGGAGATTGCCTATTGTTTATCAACAGTTCCTCTCTGGTGACGACTCAGCCGTCCTGTCATTCACAATGGTGTAATCCTTTACCTAGCTGCCCCTATCTTCACCGATCACAGGTATATCTGCCAAACTGGTTTCACCTCCATGGCCATAAAGCAGAAGAGACGGAGAGGCCAGGAAACACCCTAATGCTATTAACAGGACATCCTGGATGGATGGTAAGCAGTAGTATAGAGGTAATGTGCATCTACTGTTCTAACACCAGTCTCCGATACAGTTAATCTTAAGGAAAACCCAGAAGACCATAAAATACAAGAGCCTTGTGCATTGTTGCAGTTTAGTTACAATAGGTTCGTAACCCCCGACCCATGGAGAAAATGTTAGATAAGCCTTGTTAATGAGTTGAGTGATAAACTCGTTGTTATGGACACCAGTGACGTCCAGAGCAAGAAGTTACTTAGTGTTATGGGTAATAACAGCTGAACCCTAGGCTTACAGATTAGGGTTCAGCTGTATGTTAGAGGGTTAGAGCGTCATGTAGTTTTCCCTCACCATGAGGCGGGCCAAAACATGGGTTCGAATCCTTGGCTAGTCGCAGTGTTTTATATATATATACATACATACATTCATACATATATAACTAGGGGATAGAAGACACTACCTCTAGGCCTTTTTGCACTTCCATGCTTCGTCAGGAGCTATGCAGTGTAACAAGAGTTGCGACACATCAGCCGTCTCTCTCTCTCCACCTCTCAAAAATTTATAAAAATTATTAAAAATAAACCAGACAGTTTATACTCCAAACTCAAAAAAAAATAGTGCTGGCCACTGCATCTGCAGCTACCGTGGCCATAGGCGAATATAGTTAGGCAGTACTTTTGACGGGCACTTAGTACAAGGAGGATCGAGTCCGCACCGCTGCTTGCTATCAGTGATCAACATGAGATTACTTATAAAGGATCTACAAACAAAATGTGGAAGTATTTGTGAGTGTTTAGCGGTGTATATAATAAACAAACACAACTCTGGTACCTGGAGAGAGCTGAGAAAGCTGGATACTTCAGGAGAGCTGGGTACTTGAAGAGAGCAGGGAGAGCTGGGTACTTGAAGAGAGCAGTGAGAGCTAGGCACTTGAAGGAAGCTGGGTGGATACCTGATATTAAAAGGTAACACATGCAACAGGTGTCAGCTGTAGGTGTCAGACAGGTGTCAGCTACAGATGTCAGACACAAGTGTCAGCTACAGGTGCCATGCACAATTATCAGACACTGGTGTCAGACACAGGTTTCATGCATAAGTATCAGACACAGGTGTCAGACACAGGTTTCATCTACAGGTATCAGACACAGGTGTCAGACACAGGTCAAGTAGTCATCCATCCTAGGAATCGAACTGCCTGCCCAGTCAACTTTTTTCATGCCTCCGCCTGTTTCATACCCACGCCCTCGCTTTCACCCTGACCTACGCCCACCTACGCTCTGACCCACGCCCACCCGCGCCCTGACCCACGCCCTGACCCACACCCAAGTCACACCCTGACCCACACGCCAAGTCATGTCCTGACACGCGCAATGAACCATGAGTTTACCTACGCCCAGTCATTGCCTGACACCTACCATGCGCCATTCTTTGACGCACCATACACCATACACCATTGTCTGACCCACCACCAGTCACTTACCATCCACCATACTCTGACCAACCATCAGTCAATGTCTGACACTTACCATCCACCATACTATGACCCACCACCAGTCACGCACCCCACACCATGCACCATACTGTGACCCACTACCAGTCACTCCCACACCACACCATGCACCATACTATGGCCCACCATGAAGACGAGACTAGTCTTTTAAGAGGTGTACATTAAATAATTGTTAGATAGCCATTTAAGTATATTAGCTTGACTGGGAGATACTGGAAATAGCGAGGCTGCCACAGTCTCTCTTACAGACCAGCTCTTTATACTTTTTAAACCTTCCTTATTTATGTATTCAAGCCGTATATGTACACAGATAACCCGCGCGTAGAAGACTGAAACTTTTGACGACGTTTCGGTCCAAGTAGTTACGCAGAGGAACATCCACGATATTGAACCTTTTAATTTTCTGCATCTGTAGGCATTGTAAACTTTTATTTTTCACACTGTACTGTTTTACGATCACCAGGAAATGGTTGCACGGTAGTTTGGTTAGATTAGATTTTGCCACCGAAGTGGCTAGTTTATTGTGCACCCTATATCCATCCTATGGAGGGCAACGCAAGACCATATAAATACACAGAAAGCCTAGGAGCTAGGCCTACAAAAGGGTTTAAAGGAGTACATCTGGATTTATATGTACAGTATATTTATCTGTTGCAAGCAATTTTAGGAAATTTGTTCATTATATCTGGCGTCTTGACATATCACATAGGTTATTATACTATCTCTATTTCGCAGTAAGTGGACAATTAAGCATATAGTGTTCAAGATAGTGACCATAGGGCTGGTTTGGTTACTGTAGGCTAAGGTAGTTTTTTTTAATTAGTATTTATTTTGTATATGTAAATACGTACACAATTGCTGGCTTTTATGATTGTTGAACTGATTAGGGCAAAATTATTTTTTAGAAAAATTTTGAGTTTGTTAAATATTTAGGATTTTAAAATATGTTGACATCTTGGTTTATTAACATTATTTAGGATTTTTCAACTTAATTAGATTTTTTTTGTGTGTACCTGGTGATAAAAAATTTGCTGATGTATTAAGAATAGTCAGGGAAGCTTTATTTTTCAATTTCTATTTGTAATTTTAGGAAAAATTGTGAGCTTAAGGCTCTTAGCTGGTCTCCTTCACAGTTCTCTCTCACTCTGTCTGTCTGTCTGTCTGTCTGTCTCTCTCTCTCTCTCTCTCTCTCTCTCTCTCTCTCTCTCTCTCTCTCTCTCTCTCTCTCTCTCTCTCTCTCTCTCGATGTGATTAGAAACATCAGAGCTGTCATCTTTGCCTCATCTTTCAAAGCTTAGTCTTTGTCATACCTACTTCTGAATGTATGTATTGAGTTAGCTTCGATTACAGTTCTTGATGAGGGGTTCTACTTGCTCAGAACCCTCATAGTACTATCATTTGATGGTTCCTGGGAACCACCTGCGACCCGTTACCGCACCAGACCTCTAAGTAGCCCTGTCAGTTGCTTTATTTTAAAGGGAATTTATAGACGCACACTTTCCTAAATACAAGCAGCATATTGACTCCAGCAGTAAGCTGGAGGCAGCATATTTACTCCAGCAGTAATCTGGAGGCAGCATGACTCCAGCAGTAAGCTGGAGGCAGCATGACGCCAGCAGTAATCTGGAGGCAGCATGACTCCAGCAGTAAGCTGGAGGCAGCATATTTACTCCAGCAGTAAGCTGGAGGCAGCATATTGACTCCAGCAGTAAGATGGAGGCAGCATATTTACTCCAGCAGTAAGATGGAGGCAGCATATTTACTCCAGCAGTAAGATGGAGGCAGCATATTTACTCCAGCAGTAAGATGGAGGCAGCATATTGACTCCAGCAGTAAGCTGGAGGCAGCATATTGACTCCAGCAGTAAGCTGGAGGCAGCATATTGACTCCAGCAGTAAGCTGGAGGCAGCATATTGACTCCAGCAGTAAGCTGGAGGCAGCATATTGACTCCAGCAGTAAGCTGGAAGCAGCATATTGACTCCAGCAGTAAGCTGGAGGCAGCATATTGACTCCAGCAGTAAGCTGGAGGCAGCATATTGACTCCAGCAGTAATCTGGAGGCAGCATATTGACTCCAGCAGTAAGCTGGAGGCAGCATATTGACTCCAGCAGTAAGCTGGAGGCAGCATATTTACTCCAGCAGTAAGATGGAGGCAGCATATTGACTCCAGCAGTAAGCTGGAGGCAGCATATTTACTCCAGCAGTAAGATGGAGGCAGCATATTGACTCCAGCAGTAAGCTGGAGGCAGCATATTGACTCCAGCAGTAAGCTGGAGGCAGCATATTGACTCCAGCAGTAAGCTGGAGGCAGCATATTGACTCCAGCAGTAAGCTGGAGGCAGCATATTGACTCCAGCAGTAAGCTGGAGGCAGCATATTGACTCCAGCAGTAAGCTGGAGGCAGCATATTTACTCCAGCAGTAAGCTGGAGGCAGCATATTGACTCCAGCAGTAAGATGGAGGCAGCATATTGACTCCAGCAGTAAGCTGGAGGCAGCATATTGACTCCAGCAGTAAGCTGGAGGCAGCATATTTACTCCAGCAGTAAGATGGAGCAGCATATTGACTCCAGCAGTAAGCTGGAGGCAGCATATTACTCCAGCAGTAAGATGGAGGCAGCATATTGACTCCAGCAGTAAGCTGGAGGCAGCATATTGACTCCAGCAGTAAGCTGGAGGCAGCATATTGACTCCAGCAGTAAGCTGGAGGCAGCATATTGACTCCAGCAGTAAGCTGGAGGCAGCATATTGACTCCAGCAGTAAGCTGGAGGCAGCATATTGACTCCAGCAGTAAGCTGGAGGCAGCATATTGACTCCAGCAGTAAGCTGGAGGCAGCATATTTACTCCAGCAGTAAGCTGGAGGCAGCATATTGACTCCAGCAGTAAGATGGAGGCAGCATATTGACTCCAGCAGTAAGCTGGAGGCAGCATATTGACTCCAGCAGTAAGCTGGAGGCAGCATATTTACTCCAGCAGTAAGATGGAGGCAGCATATTGACTCCAGCAGTAAGCTGGAGGCAGCATATTTACTCCAGCAGTAAGATGGAGGCAGCATATTGACTCCAGCAGTAAGCTGGAGGCAGCATATTGACTCCAGCAGTAAGCTGGAGGCAGCATATTGACTCCAGCAGTAAGCTGGAGGCAGCATATTGACTCCAGCAGTAAGCTGGAGGCAGCATATTGACTCCAGCAGTAAGCTGGAGGCAGCATATTTACTCCAGCAGTAAGATGGAGGCAGCATATTGACTCCAGCAGTAAGCTGGAGGCAGCATATTGACTCCAGCAGTAAGCTGGAGGCAGCATATTGACTCCAGCAGTAAGCTGGAGGCAGCATATTGACTCCAGCAGTAAGCTGGAGGCAGCATATTGACTCCAGCAGTAAGCTGGAGGCAGCATATTGACTCCAGCAGTAAGCTGGAGGCAGCATATTGACTCCAGCAGTAAGCTGGAGGCAGCATATTGACTCCAGCAGTAAGCTGGAGGCAGCATATTGACTCCAGCAGTAAGCTGGAGGCAGCATATTGACTCCAGCAGTAAGATGGAGGCAACTTTCAGCTTGTACTTTCTTTGGGTCACTTTACTCGATTTCTAGAATGTCTCGGTTGTGAGAACCTGTTTTTTGATGGTAGTCAGGCGAGGCATGATACGTTTAAGGCTCGAACCACGGACCTCCGACGAGGGAGCAGAGTGTCTCTCGACCCCGGGCATGGCAGCGGGTCACTGACATACTTGAGAAACCAGCCCATCCATTTTTTTCTTTTTACCATTCGTTAGAAAACGCACGCTACTAGATAGTACAGTACGTCCCGCGCTGCCAGACAATTAATCCCTTGTTTTTTTATAATTCTGTAGCATAATATACTATAACCTAACCTAACTTATGCGAAAATAACAAATAAACGAAGGGTATTTCGTAAAAAAATATATACACTCTGATATTGTACAAGTGGGATAAAAGGCACAAAGGAAAAACTGCTCGTGGATGTCCGTCTTGTGGTATTATGTTTGACCCTGTGTCAACAGTGTAATACTTGTGTAGTATATATTGTTATAGCTTCATTTTATTACCAAAATAGCAAGTTTTACCTATTATATAATAGGTAAAAAACTTGCTATTTTGGCTTAAATAGCAACGCTTTTCTTGCCGAATAAGGAAAGCGAAAGTTTGTGTATGCAATAATTTTGTGAAAATCATTCTGAACCTAACGAAAAAAATATATTTCGTTGTGTTTGTTTATTATTAAATTATTGTAAACTTATCTAAAATATATTTAGTTGGATTAGGCTAAATTAAATTGCTCTTGTTTTAATAAGGTTAGGTAAGTTTTCTAATGTTCTTTTGGTACAAAATTATTAAGTTTTACGTTAACATAAATGAAAAAAGTATTTCTTTAAACGTATAAGAGAATTTTTTTTAGAAAGGACTTAATTTTAAATGAGATCTTCCTAATTGACTAATTTTGCCTATTCGGCACGACACATACACACACACACACACACACACACGAGTTGTCATAACTATTACTTCTTTCAGTGTATTACACTACTTTTGTGTTAATATTAACAGTATAACCTGTATTCCTCCCACATGTCCCTAACATGTTGGATATATTATGTTCAAGTACACGTAAGAAATATTTACTCCCATATACTTTTCTAATGTATGTGCATTGTGTGTGTGTGTGTGTGTGTGTGTGTGTGTGTGTGTGTGTGTATTGTGTGTGTGTGTGTATGTGTGTGTGTGTGTGTGTGTGTGATGTGTGTTTGTGTGCGTGTGTACTGTGTGTGTGTGTGTGTGTGTGTGTGCTGGTGTTTGTGAACAAGCAAGCGTATGCTTGTACCTTAACCTTTAATAGTCACTCCACTGCATCACCCAAGGACTTCCCAGCTGTTTTTTTTTTTGTGCCCTACATATAATCTTGTGTTTATCGGGGCTCGAGCCACGGTGTCGTGGCACGCAGACCACCGCACACCAAATGTTTCCTTATCTCTTCTCGTAATTGTAACATAGAATGTAGATTAACGTATGTGTAAGTCGTCATTTATCAAAGGCTCTTGTCAATAAACTGTGTGTGTGTGTGTGTGTGTGTTTACTCACCTGTATATGGTGTACCTATATATTTAGTTGTGTTAGCGACGGTGTAGTTTCAACCCCTGGTCCTGCCTGTTGTATTACTATTGAGTAAAGAGCTCCTTGCTTCTTGGACTCTTCATATTTACTCTTCTAGATCATTTCACTTTCTTACGTCCCTAACGCTGATTTTTTAAAATACTAACGTCTCTGTTAGTTTGTGCATTTAGCTTCCTCGTATGTCTCATAGCCCTGATTTTTGCATTTCAAAGTCTGTCTTCGTAAGCCTTCTCAATCGCTCTGTGTATTACGTACGTAATGCGTGTAATCATGTCTTCTCTGGTTCTTCTCTCACGGTCCAATGTCTCAATAGTTTCTCATTATAGTTCTGTTCTCTAGTTTGGCTCTAAACTTCTGAACTTCCTCAAGTTTCTCAATGGATTTAATCAGTTGTGGGCGCCATGTTGGTGCTGCGTACTCAGATAAATTCAGATTCAGGAAGGATATAGGAAAGCATTGGTTTGGTAATAGAGTTGTCGATGAGTGGAACAAACTTCCGAGTACAGTTATAGAGGCTAAAACGTTGTGCAGTTTTAAAAATAGGCTAGATAAATATATGAGTGGGTGCGGGTGGGTGTGAGTTGGTCCTGACTAGCTTGTGCTACTAGGTCAGATGCCGTGCTCCTTCCTTAAGTGAATGTAACCTGACCTGGCTGGGTCGGGGCATTGGCTTAAGCCGGTGGGAGACTTGGACTTGCCTCGCATGGGCCAGTAGGCCTGCTGCAGTGTTCTTTCTTTCTTATGTTCTTATATGTTGTGTACAGTTTCATTAAAAAAAAATCTTAAAAGTGCCTAAATGCAGTTCTTCATCTCCGGTGATCTATTTGATATAATAGTGTTCCACCAGGGTAGTGTTCCACCAGGGTAGTGTTCCTCCAGGGTAGTGTTCCACCAGGGTAGTGTTCCACCAGGGTAGTGTTCCACCAGGGTAGTGTTCCTCCAGGGTAGTGTTCCACCAGGGTAGTGTTCCTCCAGGGTAGTGTTCCACCAGGGTAGTGTTCCTCCAGGGTTGTGTTCCTCCAGGGTAGTGTTCCACCAGGGTAGTGTTCTACCAGGGTAGTGTTCATCCAGGGTAATGTTCATCCAGGGTAGTGTTCCACCAGGGTAGTGTTCCACCAGGGTAGTGTTCCACTAGGGTAGTGTTCCTCCAGGGTAGTGTTCATCCAGGGTAGTGTTCCACCAGGGTAGTGTTCTACCAGGGTAGTGTTCCACTAGGGTAGTGTTCCTCCAGGGTAGTGTTCATCCAGGGTAGTGTTCCTCCATGGTAGTGTTCCTCCAGGGAACACTTCATCTTTCTCCTTGTCCAACATAATTTTTAAAGGGGTGGACTGGTAAGCCAGCGGAAGGCCTCGGTCAGATGACCAAAAGCTCCAACGGCGGGTCATCATCTGACTAAGACCCGTGTCAGGAAACACTTGTCCTGTGTCCTGACGAACCTAAACTAACATTTGTCCAATGACTCACGAAATCGTAATGACACGATTGCAAACAAACCATACCACGGGTGTGGTTCGAACCCGCGGTCGGAGAGTCTCAGAACTCCAGACCGTCGCGTAAGCCACTGGGCCAGCTAGCTTCAATAAGATTCATCCAACTAGGTATATTTCTACACCATAGGAAAGTTAGCATAGGCACCACTGTATCCACAAATGCAAGTTTTACAGACGAATCTCCCGCTAGCATGGCCGTGACGAACTCTAGCTCAAGTCCCCCTCAAGCCGTCAACATGACTCACGAAATCGTAATGACACGGTCTGGAGTTCTGCGACTCTCTGACCGCGGGTTCGAACCCCACCCGTGGTATGGTTTCTTTGCAATAGTGCCATTACGATTTCGTGAGTCATGTTGACGGCTTTGAAGGGGACTTGAGCTAGAGTTCGTCACGGCCATGCTAGCGGGAGATTCGTCTGGATGAATCTTATTGAAGCTAGCTGGCCCAGTGGCTTACGCGACGGTCTGGAGTTTTGAGACTCTCTGACCGCGGGTTCGAACCCCACCCGTGGTATAGTTTCTTTGTCCAATATTTGTAGTTTATACTTTCGTTACTGGTTTTTCTCTCTCCCCTCCTTTGTTTACATAACTTTGCAAGTGTTCTTTCTGAGCTTTGTTATTCACTCTTGTATCCTCTACAAGTTTCATTTCTATCACCAGTTGTGTTATTATCGGTTAATGGTATTATGTTAATGGTAAAAATAACGACAATTAGAGCAATAAGACGCATGTAGTATCTTTATTTTCGAAAAGTAGGTGAAAATTCTTGGTATCTTTATTTCCGAAACGTAGGTGAAAATTCTTGGTATCTTTATTTTCGAAACGTAGGTGAAAATTCTTGGTATCTTTATTTCCGAAACGTTTCGCCTGTGCAGCAGGCTTCTTCTGTCGAATACAGAGGTGACGAAATGCTGGAGACAATCGAAGAAGAAATCGAGGGAAGAAGTCCCTCAGTCTTCAGAGAAGCGGAGAAGGAATTTTGCGGTTGTCAGTCCCGAAGTTGTTTAGTTCCATAAACGTGATCTCTCTGAAATAGAGACGTTGATTTAGCTATGTATAATGAACATGTGTACTGGCTGTATACTTGAATAAGATATGTGCAATACCTGGACATGTATATTATGCATGATGAAGATATCCAAGTGTTGGTACACAATGGCAAGAGTCGACAAGTGGGAATGAAAACAGTGGGTGCTTGATAAAGTCAAGCCTTGGGCGAAACGTTGCCTTAAAAGGATCCTCTTCTACCACTGTATTTCCACACCCAAGTGTTGACAGTGTTGCCACTACTGTTACCAGTATATTCTAATGGTTATGATTATAACCATAATTTTTCAAGAGGTAAGCCAGTGGAAGGTCTCGGTCAGATGACCATAATCTCCAGCGGCGGGTCATCATATGACAGACCCGCGTCAGGAAATACTTGTTCTGTTTCCTGACAAACTTTACCTAACCTAACATACTGTTACCACAGCTTAGTACTCGCCCAGGTGTACTCGGAAGTATTTACAGTGATAATCTCTGCTTTGTATACCACCATTTAACCCAGAGTCGAAAGGCGTTTATTGATTCCTCGCCTTTTTTGGGGGGACGTGCCATACCTGCTCTTGAAAGTGTGTATGGTTTTGCTCATTGTGCATTGAACTCGTGTCACTTCTGGTTCTTCCCGTTTCTTAGTATTTCCTCACCTCTACGACTAGTCTTCTTCGATAATACAATATACAGAAGGAACTTTTAATAGGGCTGCGTTACACTCGTGGCTGAGGTTTATCAAGTCATACTGAGCATATATTTTACGGGTATACTCACGGAGAATGAGGCGATAGTAGTAGTAGTAGCAGCAGCGGAAGTACTAGTACAAGCAGCAGCAGTCGTAATAGTAGTAGCAGTAGCAGTGGTAGTAGTAGTAGTAGTTGCAGCATCAGTGGTGGTGATAGTAGTAGTACAAGCAGCAGTAGTAGTAGTGGTAGTAGTAGTAGTAATAATAATAATAACAGCAGTAGTAGCACTAGTAGTAGGTTTGAGACAAAATAATACATCTGAAAGGGATGAAGCAGATAAATTTATCCCCACCTTGTTAAGAGCGAGGTAACATCAATAACGACTCGTATGCCAGGTGATGATGACTCGTGCAGAGGTACATTGCACTCCACCTGCTACCTACACACTCGTGCAGAGGTACATTGCACTCCACCTGCTACCTACACACTCGTGCAGAGGTACATTGCACTCCACCTGCTACCTACACACTCGTGCAGAGGTACATTGCACTCCACCTGCTACCTACACACTCGTGCAGAGGTACATTGCACTCCACCTGCTACCTACACACTCGTGCAGAGGTACATTGCACTCCACCTGCTACCTACACACTCGTGCAGAGGTACATTGCACTCCACCTGCTACCTACACACTCGTGCAGAGGTACATTGCACTCCACCTGCTACCTACACACTCGTGCAGAGGTACATTGCACTCCACCTGCTACCTACACACTCGTGCAGAGGTACATTGCACTCCACCTGCTACCTACACACTCGTGCAGAGGTACATTGCACTCCACCTGCTACCTACACACTCGTGCAGAGGTACATTGCACTCCACCTGCTACCTACACACTCGTGCAGAGGTACATTGCACTCCACCTGCTACCTACACACTCGTGCAGAGGTACATTGCACTCCACCTGCTACCTACACACTCGTGCAGAGGTACATTGCACTCCACCTGCTACCTACACACTCGTGCAGAGGTACATTGCACTCCACCTGCTACCTACACACTCGTGCAGAGGTACATTGCACTCCACCTGCTACCTACACACTCGTGCAGAGGTACATTGCACTCCACCTGCTACCTACACACTCGTGCAGAGGTACATTGCACTCCACCTGCTACCTACACACTCGTGCAGAGGTACATTGCACTCCACCTGCTACCTACACACTCGTGCAGAGGTACATTGCACTCCACCTGCTACCTACACACTCGTGCAGAGGTACATTGCACTCCACCTGCACCTACACACTCGTGCAGAGGTACATTGCACTCCACCTGCTACCTACACACTCGTGCAGAGGTACATTGCACTCCACCTGCTACCTACACACTCGTGCAGAGGTACATTGCACTCCACCTGCTACCTACACACTCGTGCAGAGGTACATTGCACTCCACCTGCTACCTACACACTCGTGCAGAGGTACATTGCAGCTCCACCTGCTACCTACACACTCGTGCAGAGGTACATTGCACTCCACCTGCTACCTACACACTCGTGCAGAGGTACATTGCACTCCACCTGCTACCTACACACTCGTGCAGAGGTACATTGCACTCCACCTGCTACCTACACACTCGTGCAGAGGTACATTGCACTCCACCTGCTACCTACACACTCGTGCAGAGGTACATTGCACTCCACCTGCTACCTACACACTCGTGCAGAGGTACATTGCACTCCACCTGCTACCTACACACTCGTGCAGAGGTACATTGCACTCCACCTGCTACCTACACACTCGTGCAGAGGTACATTGCACTCCACCTGCTACCTACACACTCGTGCAGAGGTACATTGCACTCCACCTGCTACCTACACACTCGTGCAGAGGTACATTGCACTCCACCTGCTACCTACACACTCGTGCAGAGGTACATTGCACTCCACCTGCTACCTACACACTCGTGCAGAGGTACATTGCACTCCACCTGCTACCTACACACTCGTGCAGAGGTACATTGCACTCCACCTGCTACCTACACACTCGTGCAGAGGTACATTGCACTCCACCTGCTACCTACACACTCGTGCAGAGGTACATTGCACTCCACCTGCTACCTACACACTCGTGCAGAGGTACATTGCACTCCACCTGCTACCTACACACTCGTGCAGAGGTACATTGCACTCCACCTGCTACCTACACACTCGTGCAGAGGTACATTGCACTCCACCTGCTACCTACACACCCGGTGTTTCCCATGTAAAATGTGTGTCAAAGTTTTGGCTAGGCGGAGAGCACCCTGGTTCTGCTCGGTAGTGTCTGTGCCGATGATCGCCGATTCCTGGCGACCATCGGTCCTTTTGGTAATAGGAGGTTTGATGTCTATCCTCGCCATGAAGATGTGCGAGTTGTGACCGAGGGTGATGACGCACTTGCAGCAAAGAGAGAGAGAACGTGGAAGAAAGTTGACCCATTACTACTACGGCTTCATTGCACTTCAAACCTGACCTACTTTCACTGATGGGCTCACACATACTTATGTGACCACTGATGCTGAATACGACACATGTGTAACACCTGGGTATCTTTTCTGCTTCAGATGTTTCGCCAACCAGTGGATTTCTTAATTAATTTCAGACAAAAAATGTTCCTTTCGCCATCTTCAGTATTTACTCTTGGTTGCGAAACGTCTAAGACTCTTAAGTTACCCAGGTGTTGCACTTTTCTTTAATCTACTTGTCGTAATTATATTATTAATGTAATACTACTGCTGCACTGCTTCTGCTTCACAGTGGCTCAGTTGGCAGCGCACTCAACTCACATACTGAGGGTCCGTAGTTCGATCCCCAGCACTGGTGAAAACGTTGAACATGTTTCATTTCACCTGTTGCCCATGATTGTATGTTCCCTGGCCAGCGTTGCATGGTCCTTTCCAGCGTTGTATGTTCCCTGGCCAGCGTTGTATGTTCCCTGAGCAGCGTAGTATGTTCCCTGGCCAGCGTTGCATGGTCCTTGCCAGCGTTGTATGTTCCCTGGCCAGCGTTGCATGGTCCTTGCCAGCGTTGTATGTTCCCTGGCCAGCGTAGTATGTTCCCTGGCCAGCGTTGTATGTTCCCTGGTCAGCGTTGTATGTTCCCTGGCCAGCGTTGTATGTTCCTGGCCAGCGTTGATGGTCCTTGCCAGCGTTGATGTTCCTGGCCAGCGTGTATGTTCCCTGGCCAGCGTTGTATGTTCCCTGGCCAGCGTTGTATGTTCCCTGGCCAGCGTTGCATGTTCCCTGGCCAGCGTTGTATGTTCCCTGGCCAGCGTTGTATGTTCCCTGGCCAGCGTTGCATGGTCCTTTCCAGCGTTGTATGTTCCCTGGCCAGCGTGCATGGTCCTGCCAGCGTTGTATGTTCCCTGGCCAGCGTTGCATGGTCCTTGCCAGCGTTGTATGTTCCCTGGCCAGCGTTGCATGGTCCTTGCCAGCGTTGTATGTTCCCTGGCCAGGTTGCATGGTCCCTTTCCAGCGTTGTATGTTCCCTGGCCAGCGTTGCATGGTCCTTGCCAGCGTTGTATGTCCTGGCCAGCGTTGCATGGTCCTGCCAGCGTTGTATGTTCCCTGGCCAGCGTTGCTTGGTCCTTGCCAGCGTTGTATGTTCCCTGGCCAGCGTTGCTTGGTCCTGGCCAGCGTTGTATGTTCCCTGGCCAGCGTTGCATGGTCCTTTCCAGCGTTGTATGTTCCTGGCCAGCGTTGCATGGTCCTTGCCAGCGTTGTATGTTCCCTGGCCAGCGTTGCATGGTCCTTGCCAGCGTTGTATGTTCCCTGGCCAGCGTTGCATGGTCCTGGTCAGCGTTGCTTGGTCCTGGCCAGCGTTGCATGGGCCTGGCCAGCGTTGCTATGTCTGGACAGCGTTGCATGTTCGACCAGCGTTGCATGGTCCTGGCCAGCGTTGCATGGTTCTGGCCAGCGTTGCATGGTTCTGGCCAGCTTTGCATGGTCCTGGCCAGAGTTGCATGGCCCTGGCCAGCGCTGCATGGTCCTGGCCAGCGCTGCATGGTCCTTTCCAGCGTTGTATGTTCCCTGGCCAGCGTTACATGGTCCTTGCCAGCGTTGTATGTTCCCTGGCCAGCGTTGCATGGTCCTTGCCAGCGTTGTATGTTCCCTGGCCAGCGTTGCATGGTCCTTGCCAGCGTTGTATGTTCCCTGGCCAGCGTTGCATGGTCCTTGCCAGCGTTGTATGTTCCCTGGCCAGCGTTGCATGGTCCTTTCCAGCGTTGTATGTTCCCTGGCCAGCGTTGCATGGTCCTTGCCAGCGTTGTATGTTCCCTGGCCAGCGTTGCTTGGTCCTTGCCAGCGTTGTATGTTCCCTGGCCAGCGTTGCATGGTCCTGGTCAGCGTTGCTTGGTCCTGGCCAGCGTTGCATGGGCCTGGCCAGCGTTGCTTGGTCCTGGACAGCGTTGCATGGTCCTTGCCAGCGTTGTATGTTCCCTGGCCCAGCGTTGCATGGTCCTGGTCAGCGTTGCTTGGTCCTGGCCAGCGTTGCATGGCCTGGCCAGCGTTGCTGGTCCTGGACAGCGTTGCTGGTCCTGCCAGCGTTGTATGTTCCCTGGCCAGCGTTGCATGGTCCTGGTCAGCGTTGCTTGGTCCTGGCCAGCGTTGCATGGGCCTGGCCAGCGTTGCTTGGTCCTGGACAGCGTTGCATGGTTCTGACCAGCGTTGCATGGTCCTGGCCAGCGTTGCATGGTTCTGGCCAGCGTTGCATGGTTCTGTCTAGCTTTGCATGGTCCTGGCCAGAGTTGCATGGCCCTGGCCAGCGCTGCATGGTCCTGGCCAGAGTTGCATGGCCCTGGCTGTTGTTTTTAGAGTGCCACACATGGAGGTAGAGGTAGAAAGGCATCAGTGAACTCTGGGATGTAAGGGCAACTTATGGGGTGTAGCTCTGGGGATGTTGGGGAGTTAATGGGGTGTTGCTCTGGAGGTGTAGGGTTAGTTCTGGGAGTGTAGGGTTAGTTCTGGGGATTAGGGAGAGTTCTGGGGATTTAGAAGGAGTTCTGAAGTGTAGGGAGGAGTTCTGGGGGTGTAGGGAAAGTTCTGGGATGTATGGAGGAGCTCTGAATTATAGGGGAAGTTCTGGGGGTGTATGGGGGAATTCCGGGGATGTAAGGTTAGTTCTGAGATAGGGAAATTCTGGGGGTGTAGGGGAGCTGTGGGGGTGTATGGGAAGCTCTGGGGTGATGGGGAGCTGTGGGGGTGTATGGGGAGCTCTGGGGTATATGGGGAGCTCTGGGGTGTATGGGGGAGCTCTGGGGGTGTACCAGGAGTAATATTTTTTTACGTGTCCTCAGATCACCTTCACGATAAAGCAAGAACGAGCTTTTCTGTTGTCAGCGTTTTTGTATGCTCCGTTATCAGCAACGGGAGATCTGTGTCGCGTTGGCTGATCACTTGGTAATGTTTAAACCTTTATGGACGAGAATATGTGAAGGCTTCCTTCTCAACCGTGAAAGAATTAGTGTGGCTACGACTTCTTTCTCGACCGTGAAAGAATTAGTGTGGCCACGACTTCTTTCTCGTCAGTGAAAGAATTAGTGTGGCCACGACTTCTTTCTCGTCAGTGAAAGAATTAGTGTGGCCACTTCTTTCAAGTCCGTGAAAGAATCAGTGTGAATACTTCTTTCTTCTCAGTGACTAAACTTTGTGCCATATCTTTCTGTCAGGTTGAAATGAATCAGTGTGCAACTTCTTTCTCGTCAGTGAAAGAATCAGTGTGGCCACGACTTCTTTCTCGACCGTGAACAAATAAGTGGTCTTAACATGACTTCTTTCCCGTCCTTGAAAGAATTCGTGTGAATACTTCTTTCTTTCTCGTTGACTACAACTTTGGCATATCTGTGTCTAGCAACAGGTTGATAAATGAGACAGTTTTGCAACATTGTTGCAAAAGTGTCTCCATTTATCAGCGTGTCGGTTTTGTAAACCATTTATTCACGTGTAGCAACAGGAATAATATTAGAAGTAAATAATGAAAATAAATGGCATAGGAAAGCAGTTAAAAGCCCGAGTAGATTTTCAGTCACTATCATAACATGGATTTGAGTGGGACTTTCACATGAGTTAATAGGGTTACCCAAGCTTATTCCGTGGGTAACATTGATAATGGGTTGGGTGAGTATATATTTTTTAATGGGTTTGTGTTTGACAAAGGCTTGCCTAGTATGGGCCAGTAGACCTGCTGCAGTGTTCCTCCTTTCTTATGTTCTTGTAAGGATGTCTACCGAGCAGTTTACAGTGTAAACATCTGCTGATGTAGTAGCAGTTAAGCTTGGTTACAAATACTTCTGGCGCACATACATAACCCTGACATAGGAGAGAGAAGCCTACACAAGGTTTCCGTCCGACTTGGACCATTTACAAATGGTCCAAGTCGGACCGAAACCTTGTCGTAAGCTTCTCTTCTATATGCAGGTTGGTAAGTTAGACACAGGTGCAACAGTTAGGTATCTTCAGTCGAGTACAGAAAAGTTGGCAGAAGCAGGAGAGATGTGCAGACGGTATAATCAGTCCATCATCCTTGAAGACGTAGTTTTGTGGTGGTCAGTCCCTCAGCCTGGAGATTTTGTTCCATAGTCTGAAACATTTACATTGTTTCTTCTACCAGTGGACTACACTTTACCTTCTAACAGTATCTAAGTCTCCATACTGTCGCTTCATCTTCACACAGTTTCAAACTATGGAACAAAATCTCCAGGCTGAGGGACTGACCACCTCAAAACTACGTCATGCAAGTGTGATGGACTGATTACATCGTCTTCACGTCTCTACTGCATCTGCCAGCTTTTCTGTACTCGACTGAAGAAGCCTACTGTGCAGGCGAAACGTTTCGAGATAAAGATACCTAACGGTTTCACCTGTGTCTTAACAACCTGTCGGTATTTTATACCATTTAAATATGTGCAGGTTGTATGTCTGTTGTTTTTGTTCTACTTCTGGCACTCTGACACTTACGGATGGTGATCAGACTTAAAACAATGTGGTCAGGCTTATGGTCACTTTCTTGAGCGCTATGTGCTTCTCTGTCCGGTTATTGAGGAATATAGAGATAGTATATTAACCTGTGTGACATGTCAAGTTAATGTATTAGTGAAAATAAGATACCAGACAGATTAAGCAAATATCCTAAATTTGCTTGCAACAGATAAGACAATTGTAGATATAAATTCCCTTTGGGGCCTAGTTTCTAGGCCTTTTGTATATCCATATGTTCTTGCGCTACCCTCCACGAGATAGATATTAGGTCCACTAAAATCGGCGACAAAAATCTGAATCGAGATATTTCTTGTCGATGAAGGAATGTGTGAACGCGACTTCTTTCTCGTTCATGAAAGAATTAATTAGAATACTTCTATTTCGTCCATAAATGAATTAGTGCAAATACGACTTGTTTCTTATCCACGAAATAAATTGTTTAAAACTGCGACTTCTTTCTCGTCCGTGAAGGAATAAATTGCATGGACACTTATTTCTCGTCCGTGATAGAAGGGGTAATTCGGTTACATATCAGGTTGTTACCCCATTACATTTTCCATTTATTTACGTCTTGTAATTACTTTAATTACTTTTCCTTGGTATTTTGTAAATAGGATGGGAGAGAAAGGCGTTGGTAGTTTTGTAAATCGTAAATGGGAAGTGAGAAAGTAGTCTTGGTGGTTTTGTAGGTCGTAAATGTGAAGGGGGAGGCCCTGGTGGTTTTGTAAATTCTGCAAGGAAAAGGAGAGCGAGGCCCTGGTAGTTTTGTAAATCATGTATGCGAAGGGAGAAAGGCTGCGGTAATGTTCTGTAAATCGTAAATGGGAAGCGAAAGGGGCCAGTGTAACTTTTTTTTGTAAATAAAAATCAGTTGGCATGGTTTTTGTAAATCGTCAATCAGTTTGCATGTTATATACAAGATGGCGTGCATGTGAGCTCAAGGTTTTATCAGGCATACACAGTGGCTTCGTAGGGGAGAGGGGGTGAAGGAAGGGGGTGTTTCCCCTGCCTGTCCCCTTCCCTTCGTTCACAGCTAACAACCTCACCTTTGTAAACAACTCACGCGACATTGGTCACATCTCGAAGTATATATATTTTTTTTTACCACGCTCCAAAATTGTTTGTCTGTCTCTGTCTGTCTGTCTCTCTCTCTCTCTCTCTCTCTCTCTCTCTCTCTCTCTCTCTCTCTCTCTCTCTCTCTCTCTCTCTCTCTCTCTCTCTCTCTCTCACACACACACACACACACACACACACACACAACTGCCAATTGAGTCATAACAAAGAGAAACTGCCCCACGTATACCTTCTTACCTGTAGCGCACGTGATCAAGGTACAAATTACAGATGTGGGTTTTCTTCCATTCTCAGGTAAATGAGTGGCTGTCCAGACTCTTGCATGCATCTTGAAGAAACGTCCATCGGAAGCAGGAGGGTATGTATGTCTGGGTATAATGTTATACAGAGGGGACAATATGCTTTGTGTATACAATGTGTGGGACTTTATGTATACTATATGTATGTATAATAAAACATTATCTCTCAGTCCACAGCAGGATTCGAACCTACAAACTTGGCATCATAGTACACAGTACTTTATCCACACAGCTGGAGTCTGTACTGTGTACGCTGATGCTGAGCTCGCAGGTCCGAGTACTGTGAACTGAGAGCTGATGTTTGTAAATAATTTCACCCGTTTGCGAATTGTTAAGTATGTATGTATGTTATATATATATATATATATATATATATATATATATATATATATATATATATATATATATATATATATATATATATATATATATATATATATATTATTAAAATATATATATATATATATATATATATGATTTAAAATACCCTAGAAACATAATTGATAAATCTTTTAAAATAGCTAGGAATACTTTTTACAATCCCAAAAGGGACAACCAACCTTATTCAACCAAAAATATGTTGGTTCTCCTTACCATGAAAACTTGGTTGATATGCCTTCCTTTCTTAAGAATTTTAATATCAAAGTTGTATTTAAAAATCTTGATACAGTAAAAAGACTTTTGATACAAAATTCCCCCCAAAATGCTGACGGATGTGTCTATAAGATTCCCTGTAAAATATGTGATAAAGTTTATTATGGTCAAACTGGTAAAAGTCTTGAACTAAGATTAAAACAACATAAATATAGCATTAGAACTGGACAAGATTCTAATGCTCTATTTATTCATGTGAGAGATTTTAACCATCCAATTGATTTTCAAAATGCTGAGAAGGTTGTATCAAGCAAGTCCATGGTTGAGAGAAATATAATAGAATCATGTTTCATTAAAAACAGTTTTGAAAATAATATGAATATTTCTTTTGGTTTATATAAATTGGATTCTTTTATAATTAATAAAATTTGGGAAGAATTTAATGATAAATTGGACTAATCTTAATTCTTGGGAAGAGTTTCAGGTCCTTTCTTATGTTCTTCTTCACAGAGTCGTGCGATGTTACGCTACTGTGAGGTGTAGTCTTTGTTAGTGTGATGTGACTGTGAAGTGTAGTCTTGCCCCTTATATAAGCCCTTCTTGTCATGTTTCCTTTTATAGTTCCTTGATAATGTGAGTAGTCACGAAAGCGCTTGGAATTCCTCTATTTTTTCATAGTGGTTGTCTTGCATATTTTGATATCACCTGATTACTGTGATCTTTTTGCATATATATATATATATATATATATATATATATATATATATATATATATATATATATATATATATCTGAACAATTTGTCTTAAATTTTGTACATATGTTGAACAGATGTATATGTTGAGTTTTTAGGATTTTGGAGTCACATTGATGGAGTGGGATAGTGAACCTATTATAGTGCTCCTTTCTTGTTTACTATTATTTATAACTGAAATTGTGGACCAGTAGGCAGCACCTCACTGAGTCAGTGTCACCTTGAGGCAGCACCTCACTGAGTCAGTGTCACCTTGAGGCAGCACCTCACTGAGTCAGTGTCACCTTGAGGCAGCACCTCACTGAGTCAGTGTCACCTTGAGCAGCACCTCACTGAGTCAGTGTCACCTTGAGGCAGCACCTCACTGAGTCAGTGTCACCTTGAGGCAGCACCTCACTGAGTCAGTGTCACCTTGAGGCAGCACCTCCACTGAGTCAGTGTCACCTTGAGGCAGCACCTCACTGAGTCAGTGTCACCTTGAGGCAGCACCTCACTGAGTCAGTGTCACCTTGAGGCAGCACCTCACTGAGTCAGTGTCACCTTGATGCAGCACCTCACTGAGTCAGTGTCACCTTGAGGCAGCACCTCACTGAGTCAGTGTCACCTTGAGGCAGCACCTCACTGAGTCAGTGTCACCTTGAGGCAGCACCTCACTGAGTCAGTGTCACATTGAGGCAGCACCTCACTGAGTCAGTGTCACCTTGAAGCAGCACCTCACTGAGTCAGTGTCACCTTGAGGCAGCACCTCACTGAGTCAGTGTCACCTTGAGGCAGCACCTCACTGAGTCAGTGTCACCTTGAGGCAGCACCTCACTGAGTCAGTGTCACCTTGAGGCAGCACCTCACTGAGTCAGTGTCACCTTGAGGCAGCACCTCACTGAGTCAGTGTCACCTTGAGCAGCACCTCACTGAGTCAGTGTCACCTTGAGGCAGCACCTCACTGAGTCAGTGTCACCTTGAGGCAGCACCTCACTGAGTCAGTGTCACCTTGAGGCAGCACCTCACTGAGTCAGTGTCACCTTCTCTAAGGTATCATCTCAGTGTTTAATATATAAAATGTGTTTTCCTTGTCTCTTTGAATGGAGATGCCAACCACATGAAATGTATGTGTGTGTACACACCTAATTGTGGTTGCAGAGGTCGATTCATAGCTCCTGGTCCCGCCTCTTCACTGGTCCACTCTCTCACTGCTTTACGTGCTTTATCATATCTCTTCTTAAAGGTATATATAGACCCTGCCTCCACTAATCACTGTCCAGACTATTCCACTTCCTGACAGCTCTTTGACTGAAAAAATTGTTGTGTGTGTGTGTGGTGGTGTGTGTGTGTGTGTGTGTGTGTGTATGCA
The DNA here is from genome assembly GCA_009830355.1 of Cherax destructor. Taxonomy (NCBI): domain Eukaryota; kingdom Metazoa; phylum Arthropoda; class Malacostraca; order Decapoda; family Parastacidae; genus Cherax; species Cherax destructor. The sequence goes on from WNWK01000075.1 coordinate 326,496, forward strand.
TACATAAATAAAAAGGCCTCAAGGAAAAATACTAAGGTTTCTTCTTGAAACTACTTAAATAATCTACTTCTCTCACCACCCATCTTTTACACATTAATATGTTTACTTTATTACTTTAAATGTTATACAAGTTTTGAAGGTTAGGTTGATTATAACAAGGGTGTGATTGGTATAAAATACCAAAAGTCTAAGATACATAACAAATGCCAGAGTATTTTTCTCGACAATTACAACCATTGATTATCTATAAATAACAAAAGGCACAATACCGGACTGGAACAATACACACACAACCCGCCATATAAAGGGAGGAGCTTACGAGACGTTTCGGTCGACTTGGACCATTTACAAAGTCACACTGTGACTAAATCCTCTTGTATATGTGCGGTTGTGTGTATTATTTCTAATATAAAAAATGAAAATCTACGCTAAATATAGTAAATAATATACTTTAGGTAGGTTCAACAGGCCTAAGTTCAGCCCATTTTAATAATTTTTCGCCTTTAAAATTAACCCAAACCAGTGCCTATCTGGAACAATTTACCCGAACTTATCTTGATGAACCTTAATATAATCATGGCTAAGTTAAGGTCGTGTGCACCAGCTTGTCGTCTCCATGTTGGTTAATCAGAGATTCTGGAGTAAGAGTTAACTTACAGGTGTTATGTAATACGATCTTCAATAATCGTTAGACTGTGTTCACGGTGCTTGTATCCATATGTCGGACGATGATTATCTTTATTTTTATCTATTTTTTATCTGACTATTTTTTTATCTATTTTTTAACTATCATTTTTTTTATCTGACTATTTTTATACCTGGAGTTTACCTGGAGAGAATTTCAGGAGTCAACGCCCCTGCGGCGGTCTGTGACCAGGCCTCATGTTGGATCAGAGCCTGATCAACCAGGCTGTTACTGCTGGCCGCAAGCAGTCCAACGTACGAACCACAGCCTGGCTGGTCAGGTACCGACTTTAGGTGCCTGTCCAGTGCCTGCTTGAAGACAGCCAGGGGTTTGTTGGTAATCCCCTGATGTATGCTGGGAGGCAGTTGAACAGTCTTGGGCCCTGACACTTATTGTGTTGTCCCTCAACGTGCTAGTGGCACCCCTGCTTTTCATTGGGTGGATGTTACATCGCCTGCCGAGTCTTTGCTTTCGTAGGGAGTGATTCTCGTGTGCAAGTTTGGTAATAATCCCTCGAGAATTTTCCACGTGTATATAATAATGTATCTCTCTCCGCCTGCGTTCTAGGGAGTACAGGTTTAGGAACTTCAAGCGTTCCCAGTAGTTGAGGTGGTTTATCGCACTTATGCGTGGCGTGAAGGTATTTTAGGTCAGCAATTTCACCTGCCTTGAAAGGTGCGCAGTTATGTGCAGCAATATTCCAGCCTAATAGCACAAGCGATCTGTAAAGTGTCAACATGGGCTTGGCATCTTTTTTTTTTTCATTATTAGGAAAATGAACATATCGACCGTTCCTTACTAAAGCAGTATGACCCAAAGGAAGCTCCTTCACCAGTACTCACTCCCTAGCTGCTTCTTCAGAAGTTTACAAACATTGCAGTCCCATCAACCACTGGACCGTAACTACCCCACTCATTTCTCAAAGTGCAACCGGAAATCACTCACATCCGGGGGGACAGGTTTTTAGAGATAATTCATTTACAATTATGTATTTAATCTTTGACTAATTGGGCAAAATTCGAATAATTCTTGATTCATTTATGCATTATTTAATTTAAAAGATAGAGATTTTGCCTTGGTCCAAGCCTTCATTATACTTAAGGAAGCTTTGTGTGTGTTATTGACCCTAAAGGCCAAGTCTGGGGCAGGACAAGGGATTCAGTGACCCCGTGAATCGACCACAAGTAGGCTACAGGTAGGTAAAGCCTAGTCACCCTCTATACTCGGCGTACAGGCACTATGTCTCCTGGAATGCTGGTTGTAATACCATCTTACCACTTGTGGTCATGGGTCTGAGCTGTCCATTCCAGCCCTTGGACATTCCTCGTCATGGTACCTTACCAGACTCAACAAATCCAGTATCAAACTTGATGGCCTTGTACAGGAAAAAAAGGTTCCCTCGTCTTATACAGAATTCATTATTGATGCATTCAAAGTTGCTTCGAAATTGTTCCCCATTTTTCCATGACTTTGTTCTTCATTATATCTTGATAATGTTGTGGTCTGATTGGCCCTCGGAACACTTATGTTTATAAAAATCAAATTCATACTGAAAATACTGTTTAAGTATGAATCTGATTTTATAAACATAAGTGTTCCGAGGCCAAGTCAAACACAAACATTATCAAGATATAACTATGAAGAACAAAGTGGAGCTTAGACTTTGTAAATGGTCCAAGTTGGACCGAAATGTCGTGGTAAGCTCCTCTCTCCTATGTCCGGGTTATTTGTGTAAAGTCATGGAAAAATGGGGAACAATTTCGAAGCAGTTTTGAATGCATTAATAATGAATTTTGTATAAGCCAAGGTATTTACACTTAGCTCCAGTGAATTGACGCCTAAAATGTGGGTCTTCAATTATGAAAGTGCTAGTCATGTTTGATAATGGATTAAATTTTCCCGCTGAAGTGGCTAGTTTATTGTGCACCCCATAGCCATCCAGTGGACGGTAGCGCAAGAGCATATGGATACACAAAAGGCCTAGGAACTAGGCCCCGAAAGGGTTAATAGGAGTACATCTGGATATGTATCTACAATTGCCTGATCTGTTGCAAGCAAATTTAGAATATTTGCTTAATATGTCTGGTATCTCATTTTCATTAATAAGATACCTTAACATATCACATAAGTTAATATAGTGTCTCTCTTTGGCCCTGGGCTGAGGTGGAAAAATAGGGTAATGAACGTTAATTGGGTGAGAAACCTTAGCTGAGGAAACAGGGAAGGGAGGCTACCCTACTTTGACTCTCCTTAGTTATTTATTACCTCAACGATCACTTACAACTGGAGGATATAGTTTACCAGGTTAAAGCTGCCTGTCAGCTTCCTGCCTGCCTGCATGTCTGACTGTCTGTCTGCATATCTGACTGCCTGCTTGTCTGCCTGTCTGACTGCCTGCCTGCCTGCCTGCCTACCTACCTTCCTTCCTGCCTACCTTCCTGCCAGCCTGCCTGCCAGCCTGCCTGCCAGCCTGCCTGCCTGCCTGCCTGCCTGCCTGCCTGTCCTGTTTCCTGACAAACCTTACCTAACCTAACGTAATAGATTAGATAAAGCTGTACAACATCCAAACGTCGAAGGAGGAAAAGAGGAAGCTGCTGACAGAAAAGTATACCACATAAGATATGGAACCTGACAATATTTACCCTTGGGTACCGGATAAAGGGCTACTCATGTGTTCGTTAAGAATGGGTAAAAATATGTACCGGAAGAAGGGGTACCTATGTGTATCGGAAGAAGTGGTACCCATGTGTACCGGAAGCAGGGGTACTAATGTGTACCGGAAGAAGGGGTACCACTGTGTACCTGCTACAATTTTATGTTTTAAATGACTAAATTGGAAAAGTATAAATTTGATGTATTTATATAGCATGAGAATATACAAGAAGCATACGATTAAAAACCAGTATCATTTACATGAGTACTCGCTCAAGTGTTGGAAAAAAATAATTAGAAAAAGATTACTGATGAATCTGGCAAGGAAAACAAGGAATCATTGCAGAAAACCTGCCTTACGAACTTCATGGAATTCTATGACAGAATAAGGAAAATTAAACAAGAGAGACAAGTATGGGTTTACTGCATTTTCTGGGACCTCAGGAAAGCATATGACACGGTACCAATCCTCAAGTATCATTTGCAAATACCAATTTAGATCCTCCTCAACCACGGCATGAGTTAGCCATTGCAACAGAATTTGATCCCCCCAGAGATGATAACCATTCTGCATATGTAAATCTCACGCTAGCAGAGTTTGGGGTTAAATGTTAATAACCTGTATAGATGAATAATATAGTTTCCAATGTATTTCAACTGTATGATACAATAGCAAATTATTATTCAAGAATTTTTTTTGTGTGTGTGTTCATGTTCTTTCCGAATTCTGAGATTTAACAGTAAAAGATTTGAGTGCACCAAGTCTGCCTTTTCTGTTAAACACTTTCTTGTTTGTAAATATATTTCCTCAAAATCCGTAGATCACATGAATACAGAGTGATCAATCATTTTTTTATCACTTTTATTGTATAATCCCACCATTAATTCTATCAATTATTATGAATTGTGATATATCATACCTTGTAATTCATTACAATAACATCCTTATGTATAGTTATAATGTTCAACTGTTGTGTACTTTGACATTGTATAGAATCAGCCCAGAGCCGTAAGCCTGTAGTCTCTAGTTTGTATTAGCTGTATGTCAGGACGCAATACATTAGCGTCGCCGAGCTGTCGGTAGTACTGTATTATAGTTCAGTTATAACCGTTATAGGTGAATCACATCTCTGACCGTTAGTGAGTCACTGCTGTGATGTAACGAGTCTCTTTGAATGCTGTGCGTGCCCTCAGTTCAAGACAGGTTAGCAGAGGAGACAGGTCAGGCCTGGTGCTCTCCCTTATTTACCATTAATATAAGTTACCAAGCCTTCCATCGTGTGTGTTCTCCAAATCCATCAACCGAACCCCCCCACAATACTCATCTACACTGTGTCCACCTCACTGTCCTCAGCTACAGTGTCCACCACACAGTCCTCATCTACACTGTCCACCTCACTGTCCTCAGCTACACTGCTCCCTCACTGTCCTCAGCTACACTATCCACCTCACAGTCCTTAGCTACAATGTCCACCTCACAGTCCTCAGCTACACTGTCCACCTCACACTCCTCAGCTACATTGTCCACCTCACAGTCCTCAGCTACAATGCCCACCTCACAGTCCTCATCTACACTGTCCACCTCACTGTCCTCAGCTATATTGTCCACCTCACAGTCCTCAGCTACACAGTCCACCTCACAATCCTCAGCTACACTGCCCACCTCACTGTCCTCAGCTGCACTGTCCACCTCACTGTCCTCAGCTACACTGCCCACCTCACTGTCCTCAGCTATATTGTCCACCTCACAGTTCTCATCTACATTGTCCACCTCACAGTCCTCATCTACATTGTCCACCTCACTGTCCTCAGCTATACTGTCCACCTAACAGTCCTCAGCTACACTGTCCACCTCACAATCCTCAGCTACATATAGCCACCTCACAGTCATCAGCTACACTTGCGTCCACCTCACAGTCCTCAGCTACACTGCGTCCACCTCACAGTCCTCAGCTACATTATACCCACCTCACTGTCCTCAGCTACACTATGTCCACTTCACAGTCCTCAGCTACACTATACCTACCTCACAATCCTCAGCTACACTGTGCCCACCTCACAATCCTCAGCTACACTGTGCCCACCTCACAATCCTCAGCTACATAATGTCCACTTCACAGTCCTCAGCTACACTATACCCACCTCACAGTCCTCAGCTACACTATACCCACCTCACAATTCTCATCTACACTATACCCACCTCAATCCTCAGCTACACTATACCCACTTCACAGTCCTCAGCTACACTATACCCACCTCACAATGTCTCCTCGCGGTATCCCAGATCAACAATACCCTGCTGTCAGCCCGCCACCAAACATTGTACCCACGTACTCCCTGATCATACCCTTTTAGGGGGACTATTTCTGGCCCGGAGCCCACCAAAACGATGCTAAAAATACCCCGCCAAAGCTGCCCCGTGCCCCACAATGGGTAGTACTTAGCCCAGTAATGGCATGTTTGTTTACGTTCTGGTCGCGTGTCCTGCCAAGGTCATTGGAGGGTAGTGGGGCGTGGCTTGACATGGGTCACGAAACTTTCTATTTTGGGCATATGTGGGTATCCGTATATGCCCAGTTTTGGGCATTTTTTGGGGGGAGGAGGGGCTATGTTTTTGTTGTTTCAGCTATTTTTGTAGTTTTGGGGATATTTGTGGTAGTTTTGGGGCAGTTTGTGGTAATTTTTTGGCTAGTTGTGGTAGTTTTTGAGCTGTATGTGGTGGTTTTTGGGCTGTTGTAGTAGTTTTGGGGCATTTGTGGTAATTTTTGGGTTATTGCTGTAGTTTTTGGTTATTTGTCGTAGCTTTGGGCATTTGTGATAGTTTTGAGGTTATTTGTGGTAGTTTGGGGGCTATTGTTTTAATTTTGGGCTATATTTTGTTAGTTTTCATCTATTTTTACTAATTTGGGGCATTTTGATAACTTGGTTTCTTTTGGTAGTTTCGGGCCCAAATTTCGTTCTTCAGACAATAATGAGGGAAGGACACACATTGCAGATCAAGCTGTCGTTGGGACAACGTTTCGCTCTGTGCAGAGCTTTGTCTAGTCGTGACTTGATGGAACTTTAACAGAGCGATGAGTAAGACAACGTGAAATCTTCCTCTGATAAGTAAAACAACATGAAACCTTGCTGTGATGAATATGACACATGGACCATACTGTGATGAGTAAGACACATTGTGGCATTCAAAGAATATGTTACAATTTATTCGGCGTATGTCACACTCACATATTGGCTGCCTCCCAACCAGTGAACCGGGTGCTAAGGGTTTAATGATCAATAGGGTACCCGTCGATAAATCAGTACCTTGGTTCATTGACCAATCACAGGCGAGCACGCCGAAGCTGAAGCAACGTGATTCACTTGCAGTAAGCATTGACAGACTTGCCTACCTGCTGGTTGAGTACGGTGCACTCTGGCTTCTGCTTTGCCATCTGTACATATTATACATAGTGTACATATCTGTATATAGTGGATAAAGGCAAAATATACATTATAGTCTACTGCTGAGTTTGTTTTCTCCATTTCCCATTACGACCAGGTCTCACAGGCCATTCATTACCTGTGTTCGCAATACACATGGACCATGCTCTGATGAGTAAGACCCAGTGTTTTAATCGGCTATGTTAGAGTGAAGAAGCCTGCTGCACAGGCGAAACGTTTCGTCGGTATGGATACCCAGTTGTTGCACTGTCTTACCCATCAACTTGTCGGTGTTGCACACCATTTATATCATGATGAATCTTGTGAAGCAGTAATGGCTTGACAAAGCTCCTGGAGAGCGAAACGTTGCTACAATAAAATGTCACTTTAAGTGCATCTGTGTTTATTTATCTAACATTTTGTCGGTAATTCTACCATAATAATAAATCTTGTTTTGAAAATCGTCTTTTTCAGGCTAACAAATTTGGTGATTTTGTTTTCTACAACAGCTGTTTAGCTGTAGGTGTAGGTGAGTCATGTAGTCGTGTGGGTCGTGATCCTGGTCGTTACTACTATGACCTTTGAGTCGTGTAAGGTCAAACAAGGAGTGATGATATTTTTAACACAGTCTGGAACATCCTCATTGTATGGTTGCACTTTAGGTAAGGTTTGTTAGTCTTAGTCATATATTGACCCGGAGCTGGAGCTTTTGGTTCTCTGGTCCACCCCTTTAAAAATTAAGGTTATAATTATAACAGTTTAATGGCTACAATGGTCACGGACCGGGCCGGGGGGTTGATCCTCGAAACCCTCTGCAGGTATACTCTTCTTGGAACGTTACATCGTGGGAATAAAAGCTAGCTTATGTTTACCTGTCATATTTCATCACACAGAAGATCTATTTTAAACAAGAGGTAATGAACGAGATGTGTTTGCAAGGCGCTGAGGATATCGTCAATCTCTCTTCATTATGGGATCAGAATCTACACAAGTGGGATCTTCCAGCAGGGCTAGAGTTACTATTATGTGAGCATTGCTATCTGAGAATGACCTCTAGAATATCGAGAGATGGTAAGGTCCCAGTCCCGAAACGTCTCACAGAGGCGTCGTAAGTATATGCATTAGTCTGTGTTTTTCTTAGGACGACCTTTAAGGGCGCTGGTAAGAAGCAACAAAGTGAATAAGGGGTCAGGAAAAGGTGAACCCTGATTGAGGGAGGTAGATGCCGGCGGGGGAAATAAAGAATGAGAGAACTTATGAAGGGTAAGGAGAGGAGTGACGGAGGGAGGGAAGGAGGGAAGAAAGGAGGGAGGGAGGGAGAGAAAGGACACAGGGACACCTGGATAAAGAAGAGGGTCAAGTTTGTTGACACGTATATGTACCTCCACCCATCACCCTCCCTCCCATTACCTTCCCTCCCATCGTTCCCACACCCATTCTATCTAAATCCTTCCTCGCCTCTCATCCTCTCATGTGCTGTCCATCCTCATCCCTTCCACCATCCTAAATCCTAGCCGACCGTCCAGGATCCTTCCGACCAACCTCACGCTTTCTTGTCACGCTAGCCGAATCCTAGCAAAAATTCCTAAGTCTAAGAGAGAGTTTTTGTGTCCTAGCCGTGTTGCTTTGATACCAGCTACTCAGCTCAGCATCTCCGCATTCCTCCCCAGATCCTAGTATTATCCTTCCCGGATGCTGGGAATCCTCAGATTCTAGCTATCACTAAGCTATTAGTATGTGTATTTACCTAGCTAAGCTGTGTGTGTGTGTGTGTTACCGTCATTTAGACAGTACTGAGCAGTGAACATACCGTCATTTAGACAGTACTGAGCAGTGAACATAATGTCATTTAGACAGTACTGAGCAGTGAACATACCGTCATTAAGACTAATGAACACCATCCATCACCATCATTAATATTGAACACCATCCATCACCGTCAATAATACTGAGCACTATCTATCACCATCAATAATACTGACAACAGCACCATCACCACCAGTTAAAATAACGAAACAATCAGAATTACCTACCAACCTTCACAGCCTCGAGCATCATCCCTAATTATTTTATTAGTGGGGAAGGGTTAAGACCCTGAAGGGTTATACAGCATCTAAGGAAGGAGAAATGGATTTGATCCTAAAAAGAGATAGATAAACGTCAATTCCTCCTGTCCGGGGCCCTACACCAGCCCCTCGGCACCAGCCCCTCAGCACCAGCCCCTCAGCACCACCCCCTCAGCATCACCCCAAGCACTGGTGCACCCCTTCAGAACATCTGCGGGGCAGCTGCCGCCTCCGACGCCGCCACTCACAGTAAAAAACGCGCCAACACTCTTCCCTCTGTCGTTGTTTTGGCTCCGGTAGCTCTGGTCATTTGTCGTAAATCACGCCTCCGCTCCGTGTTGTTGTGATGGCCACCTCGTGGTGACCCCGCGCACGTAAATGTAATTACACCCGTGCGTTTGTTTACTCGTCTAGAATGGATAAATAGAACTTAGGCTAGCAACCGAGAGCACTTCCATCCGTTTTTGGCGCGCATGTCACAGGTGAATGGACCAATCATTGGAGTTCCCGCGCGAGCTTGCCCATGTAGCCAGCCAATAGTGAAGGGAGCAGAGCAACACGTGGCTAGGCGCGTGCTGCCTCCAGGTGTAAGACTGATTTACATATCTCTGATTTGTATAAGTACTTTTTTTTAATACAAGCAGATGTGCTTTATTCTTGCGTTTAATGTTTTGCTGGCGTGATACAATGAGCGTTACTCAGTGGTACACAGTCGTGTTGTTGTTGTTGAGGTGATGTTAGTTATGAGGTCACCTGTTTACACGTTGAAGGCACGTGCTGGAAGGGTTGCTTTTTGCAGTGGCTCAGGAACGTTGGTACATTCCTATGTTATCATACCTTTGCACTTGGCAGTGCACCACCACCACTACTGCTATTACCACTACTACTACTACTACTATTGCTGTTACTATTATTACTGTTATTATTATTATTATTATTGCTATTACTGTTACTGTTATTACTACTGCTGCTGCTATTACTACTACTACTACAACTACAACTATTATTACTGCTACAAATACCATCACCACCACAACCGCCGCTCCTGCTGTTACTGTTACTACTACTACTGTGTGTGTGTGCGTGCTTGCACGCACACACACACACACACACACACACACACACACACACACACACACACACACACAAACACAAACACACACACACACGCACACAACAAAATACTGTACTGCAATAAAATACTGAGTAATACTGTAATAAATTTTAGATGGCATTTTTACTTGTTAGACCTGTGAATTTATACTGCCTATCATATTTTTACCATTATCCATCTTTAATTTCTGTACCACATTGATCATCTTCCACTAAGTCAGGATGACCCAAAAGAGGAAACTTCTTCACCATCATTCATTCAATAGCTGTCCAGAAGTACACACACACTCCATGACTTTGCATACTATACACATCAGTGACCAGTGTCACTGACGTGTATAGTATGCAAAGTCGTGGAGAAGATTATCAAGAGGATAGTGATGGAGCACGTAGAACAAAACACGCTTATTAACGACAACCAGCACAGATTCATGGAAGGCAAATCCTGGAGTTTTATGACAAGGTAAAGGAAGTAAGACATATGAGAGAGAGGGGTGAGTAGACTGCAAGCAGGCCTTCAACTCAGTTCTTCACAAGAGATTAGTGCAACAGCTAGAGGATCAGGCATATATAACAGGAAGGGCACTGCAATGGATCAGAAAATACCTGACAGAGAGGCAACAAGAAGTCATGGTATGTGATGATTTATCACAGTGGGCGCCTGCGACGAGCGGGGTTCCACAGGGGTCAGTCCTAGGACCAGTGCTATTTCTGGTATATGTGAATGACAGGATGAAAGGGATAGACTCAGAAGTGTCCCTGTTTGCAGATGATGTAAAGTTAATGAGGAGAATTAAATCAGATGAGGACCAGACAGGACTACAAAGAGACCTGCACAGGCTGCAAGCCTGGTCCAGCAACTGGCTCCTCGAATTTAACCCCGCCAAATGCAAAGTCATGAAGATCAGGGAAGGCAAGGAAGACCACAGACAGAGTATAGGGTAGGTGGCCAAAGACTGCAAATCTCACTCAATGTAAAGGATCTTGGGGTGAGTATAATACGTACTAAGCACATCTCCTGAAGTGCACAACAACCAGATAACTGCTGCAGCATATTGGCACCTGGCAAGCCTGAGAATAGCGTCCCGATACCTCAGTAAAGAATTGTTCAAGACTCTGTACAACGTGTACGTCAGGCCCATACTGGAGTATGCAGCACGAGTTTGGAACCCACACCTGGTCAAGCACGTCAAGAAATTAGAGAAAGTGCAAAAGTTTGCAATATAGCTAGTTCCAGAGCTAAGGGGAATGTCCTACGAAGAAAGGTTAAGGGAAATCGGCCTGACGACACTGGAGGACAGGAGGGTTAGGGAAGACATGATAACGACATACAAAATATTGCGAGGAATTGACAAGGTGGACAGACAGGATGTTCCAGAGATGGGACACAGAAACAAGGGGTCACAATTGGAAGTTGAAGACTCAGATGAGTCAAAGAGATGTTAGGAAGTATTTCTTTAGTCATAGAGTTGTCAGGATGTAGAATAGTCTGGCAAGTGATGTAGTAGAGGCAGGAACCATACATAGTTTTAAGACGAGGTATGATAAAGCTCTTGGAGCAGGGAGAGAGAGGACCTAGTAGCGATAAGTGAAGAGGCAGGGCCAGGAGCTGTGTCTCAACCCCTGCAACCACAAATAGGTGAGTATACACACACACACACATACAACAGGCCTAGTGTCTAATCGACATGTGCCTAGAACAAAATGATAACTAACACACACACACACACACACACACATACAGCATACCGTCTTGACAAATAAATGTCAAACGGAAACCTGTAATTGTCTTACGCAATGATAGGATTGCTGGTGTCTTTTCTGTCTCGAAACACGCATGATAATAGGTACGTCTTGTTACTTCTACTTACACTTAGGTCACACTACATATGCATGTACACGTATATGAATACATACTCATCGGAGTTTTCTTCTATTTCCTTAATAGTTCTTGTTCATTTCCTTTATACGGAGATGGAAAAGAATCCCTCTTCCGTAAGCCATGCGTGTCGTAAGAGGCAACTAAAGTGCCGGGAGCAAGAGGTTAGTAACTCCTTCTCCTGTATAAATTACTAACTGAAAAAAGAAGAAAACTTGCTCGTTAGAAACATTTGTCCTTGTTTCCTGACGAACCTACCTCAGTAGGAATGATGATGAAAGTGTTTCTTTTTCGGGTCACTTTGCCCTCAATGGGAGATTGCCAGCGTGTTCAACGCCTCCCACAGTAGGGAGGGAGGGGGTAAAGAAGTCGTCTTGACCTCCCACAATAGGGAGGGAGGGGTGAAGCAGCCGTCTTGGCCTCCCAAAGTAGGGAGGGAGGGGTTGAAACAGTCGTCTTGGCCTCTCACAGTAGGGAGGGAGGGGGTGAAACAGCCGTCTTGGCCTCCCACAGTAGGGGAGGGAGTAAGAGCCGTCTTGACCTCCCACAGTAGGGAGGAAGGGGGTGAAACAGCCGTCTTGGCCTCCCACAGTAGGGGAGGGAGTGAAGCAGCCGTATTGGCCTCCCACAGTAGGGGAGGGGGTGAAGCAGATGTCTTGGCCTCCCACAGTAGGGAGGGGGTGAAGCAGCCGTCTTGGCCTCCCACAGTAGGGGGACGGGGTGAAGTAGATGTCTTGGCCTCCCACAGTAGGGAGGGAGGAGGTGAAGTAGCCGTCTTGGCCTCCCACAGTAGGGAGGGAGTAAAGCTGCCTTCTTGGCCTCCCACAGTAGTGAGGGAGGGGGTAAAGCAGCCGTCTTGGCCTCCCACAATTGGGGGAGGGAGTGAAGCAGCCGTCTTGGCCTCTCTCATTAAGGTGAAGCAGCCGTCTTGGCTTCCCACAGTAGGGGGAGGGGGTGAAGCAGATGTCTTGGCCTCCCACAGTAGGGGGGTGCAGCGACCGTCTTGGCCTCCCACAGTAGGGGGTGCAGCAACCGTCTTGGCCTCCCACAGTAGGGGGTGCAGCAACCGTCTTGGCTTCCCACAGCAGGGAGTGAGAGGGTGAACTAGCCGTCTTGGCCTTCCACAGTAGGGGAGGGGGTCAACCAGCCGTCTTGGCCTCTCACAGTAGAGAAGGGGGTGAAGCAGCCGTCTTAGCCGCCCACAGTAAGGGAGAGGGAGTAAAGCAGCCGTCTTGGCCGCCCACAGTAGCAGGGAGGGAGTGAAGTAGCCGTTTTGGCCTCCCACAATAGGGGAGGGGTGAAGCGTCTTGGCCTTCCACAGTATGGATGGAGGGGTGAAGCAGCCGCTTGGCCCTCACAGTAGGGAGGGGTGAAGCAGCCGTCTTGGCCGCCCACAGTAAGGAGCAGCGGCCGCCCAGTGGGAGGGAGTGAAGCAGCCGTTTTGGCCTCCCACAGTAGGGGAGAGGGTGAAGCAGCCGTCTTGGCGTCCCACAATAGTGGGGAGGGGGTGAAGCAGCCGTCTTGGCCGCCTATAGTAACGGGGAGGGATTGAAGCAGCCGTGTTGGCGGCCCACAGTACGGGGGCGGGGGTGAAGCAGCCGTCTTGGCCCCCACAGTAGGTGGGAGGGGTGAAGCAGCCGTCTTTGCCGCTCACAGTAGGGGGGAGGGAGTGAAGCAGCCGTCTTGGCCCACCACAGTAGGTGGTAGGGGGTGAAGCAGCCGTCTTTGCCGCTCACAGTAGGGGGAGGGAGTGAAGCAGTCGTCTTGGCCTCCCACGGTACGGGGGAGAGAGTGAAGCAGCCGTCTTGGCCCTCCACAGTAGGTGGAAGGGGTGAAGCACCCATCTTGGCTCCCCATAGTAGGGGAGGGGGTGAAGCAGTCGTCTTGGCCGCCCACAGTAGGAGGGAGGGGGTGAAGCAGCCGTCTTTGCCGCCCACAGTAGGGGGAGGGAATTAAGCAGCCGTCTTGGCCTCCCACAGTATGGGGAGGGGGTGAAGCAGCCGTCTTGGCCGCCCACAGTAGGGGCAAGGGGGTGAAGCAGCTGTCTTGGCCCCCACAGTAGGGAGGGAGGGGATGAAGCAGCCGTCTTGGCCCCCACAGTAATGGAAAAGGGTGAAGCAGCCGTCTTGGCTCCCACAGTAGGGAGGAAGGGGGTGAAGCAGCCGTCTTGGCCCCCTACAGTAGGGGGAGGGGGTGATGCAGCCGTCTTGGCTACCCACGTAGGGGAGGAGAAGCAGCGTCTTGACCCAGTAGGGGAGGGTGAAGCAGCCGTCTTGACCCCCAGCAGGGGGGAATGGGTGAAGCAGCCGTCTTGGCCCCCACAATAGGGAGGGAGAAGCAGCGTCTTGCCCCCAGCAGGGGATGGGTGAAGCAGCCGTCTTGGCCCCACAGTAGGGAGGGTAAAGCAGCCGTCTTGACCCCAGTAGGGGTGAGGGGTGAAGCAGCCGTCTTGGCCCCCACAGTAGGGGAAGGGGAGTAAAGCAGCCGTCTTGACCCCCCAGTAGGGGGGGAGGGGTGAAGCAGCCGTCTTGGCCCCCACAATAGGGGGAGGGGAGTGAAGCAGCCGTCTTGACCCCCCAGCAGGGGGGAGGGGGTGAAGCAGCCGTCTTGGCCTCCCACAAACAAAAGCTGGTGGGGTGGCTGCCGCCATCACCACAATGAAGCATTACCCTCATTATCTGCCGTCACCAAAACAAGGACAAAAGAGCAATGGTCGAAAGAGAACAGGAAGGAGAAACAATAGGAGGAGACCCCTCTTCTACTCCTCCTACGTCTTCTATTCTTTCTCCTACTCCCTCACATCCTCCCACCTTCCCCACTTATTCCGCTTCCTCCTCCTCCCCATCATTTCCCCTCCACCAACACATTTCATCTTCGCGGGGGAGAGCTGAACCACAAATTTATGCGTCATTATTTTAATTGGTTTTATTAATAGCTCTTTTATGATAGAAACGGTACAGGAAGCCTGGTAAACGTTCTGCACTCTGGCAGGGTTGCTGGTTGCTGCTTTCCACTTCGTCAATATGATAAACAGTTACACACCTCTAGAAAACTTTTGCCCGTATTCAAGATGCACTTGACTTTCCTGTGTTCTTGAACAACTCTTATACAGAGGACCCTCGGTTTTCGTACACCTCCAAACTCGAACAATTATGTAAGTGTATTTTCGTAAGTGCTTTTGTAAGTGTACTTTTGGGGGGTCTGAAATGACTAATCTAATTTACATTTATCCTTATGGGAATAAATTCGTTAGGTAACGGCACTCAAACAGCATTCTGGAAAGAATTTTCAACGAAAACCGAGGGTCCACTGTACTTGTATAATTTAGGTTGAATTAGAGACGTTTACAAATTATATATAATATATATATATATATATATATATATATATATATATATATATATATATATATATATATATAATGACAGTTTGCCGACATTATATATATATATGTCATGCCGATTAGGAAAACTCATTAACTATCTAAAATTAAGTCCTTTCTAAAATTTTCTCTTATACGTTTAAAGATATATTTTTTCATTTATGTTAATGTAAGAATATAATTTTGTACCAAGAGAAACTTTGAAAACCCTACCTAACCTTATTATAACAAGCGCAATTTAATTTAGCCTAACCCAACTAAATATATTTTAGATACGTTAACATTAATTTAATAATAAACAAACACAATGAAATATATTTTTCGTTATGTTCAGAATGATTTTGACGAAATTATTGCATACACAAATTTTCCTTGTCTTATATGGCAATGAGCTTGCTATTTTAGCCAAAATCGAGTTTTACCTAATCGGCACAATATATATATATATATATATATATATATATATATATATATATATATATATATATATATATATATATATATATATGATCTCTGCAAGACGAACTAGACCTAACAGGTAATTTACGACCTAACACTGAAAATACCTTCCGTACCTAGTTTCGATCCCCGAGATCAGTGTTATATTCTTTTATAATTATCATATATATATATATATATATATATATATATATATATATATATATATATATAACACGTGTATATATATTCTCCAGTCTGGTTTATAAGAGTGTTGTGGTGGGTTCCTGCTGGTGAAATTGGAAGCGGTTGGTGGCTATTCAGAAGGGAGGACCTCAGAGAAAATAGAAATAAAGGAGCAATTAGCAGAGCGGAAATGTTGGGCACGTGGTTGATCCTTACGAGGCGCTCCGGACTCCTCCCTCTCATCGCCTCCCTCTCTTTATCTCCTGATGATCATTATAAATACTAATTTATTTACAAATAATGATAATTATAATATAATATTTCATATATGGGAATAATTTAGTAAATAATAATAAAAATAATAATTATTATTACTGTTATAATAATAATAATAATTAATAATAATAATAATATTATTGTTATTATAAGTGCTGGGGAGTATTTTAAATTCCAGTTCATTCATTTTTGTTCGTTTATTTTAATTCATTCATCCGTTTTTTTCCTTCGTTCATTTGTTCGTTCTTTTACCCGTTTGTTCATTAGTTTCCCCTCCTTTTCATTAATCTTTTTTTGCATTTTTGTTTGTATGTTTGTTTTAGCATATGCGATTTTATATTAGCGACAAAATATGCAAAATAACCACAGGGGAAGTTGAATGATGGCTCTAGACCTTTCATGTTGCAATCAACACAACACCAGGAGCTTGCAATGTTGCAGAAATTGAGCAGGAAATCCAGGAAGACCCGTATCTAGCTTCTCTACTCATCGTTAGAGTAAGTTTAGTCACTCCTTCCTCTAATCATACATGTGACATTTAAGAAATGTCCATTATATACACGCAGACTCTTTTACTTCTCTATACTTTTCTATCATTGTATCTGCTTCCTCAGTTCATCAACAAGTGCCCACTGCACTTGTCATAACTTGCCGATTACAAATCGGTGAGTACAAACGACAGTACACACTGCCACACACGAACACACACAGACATGGCCACACACGAACACACACAGACATGGCCACACACGAAGCTACACATGAAGACACAGTAACACTCTCACGTACACAAATTATAAGAGCAGGTAGTTGGGACGACCATTAACACAAAACAAGAGAACACGTGTCTACCTATACGTCCCCTTACCTTACCTCTGCCCCTTCTACCTCATTAACCCCTTACACATACACATCTGAACAACCCCTCCACCCATATTCTCCTTTAGTTACTGCAGCAATGAATTAGCGTGTATTTTATATGTATGTGCATGCAAGCATGTATCTATGTAAGTACTCATTTACATTTGGTTGTACTCAACTATTTGTACTCACCTATTTGTGGTTGCAGGGGTCGATTCATAGTTCCTGGCCCCGCCTCTTCGCTGATCGCTACTAGGTCCTCTCTCATGTATGTATGTGGTTTAAATTCCTCTCCATCCCCATGGAAATATCATCATAAAAAATGGCATTTTTTTCTCTATGTATGGATAGGTTATGCTGAGAGATGGTAATTCCCAATTAACAGAACTAATCTGCTGGAACGAATATTTATAAGCTACCGTAGCTGGTGAACTTTTAGCACAATACTTGACGATATCCTCATTGCCTTACTGAAGTCTCCCAGCTAAGGCTGACAGATTTCAGCACTATGTGATGGAATATGACAGGGAAATATATTTAGCTTATGTTCCCCCACTGTGTAACTATCGTACAGAGTATAGTAGTCTCACACTGAGAGTTTTCCCACAATATTACTACCATGTAGAGGGTAGCCACACTGCTGCTGGTGTTCTCACATTGTAACTATATAGAATAGAGTAGCCGCACACTGCGGGTGTACCCAAGTTTAAAAAATACATCTTTGCCCTACCTTCTCTCCTACAGCCATTAACTGACGCCTCGTGAGCTTTCTGTCGTCCACCAACTTACCTGACCACTACCGGGTAGTAATTACGGCAGGTCTCCCGCCTCGCAACAACCTCCAGCTTCCAGGTGAGGTGCTAATGAGCAGCGAGACGCTGCCTAATTACCTGTGCAGGCCCAGGAGCTACCAGGTGGTGTCTCAGCGGGAGGATACACGCTAGGCAAACCACGCAAGATAAATAAGAGGAAATTTGGGGTCCTGTGCCCCTAGGTGGTGATTCCGGGAACTTGCAGGGTGTAGGCGTCTTTTGTGGTGGTTTCCTGTGTGTGGTACCTGGAAGTTCTTGGGAAACACAGATAGACAGCAGAGAACTTGGAAGTCCACAGCGAGGATATCTGCTGAGAAGACCTATCTACTTCTACCTAGATTAGGGACTATTGTATGTTATTTAGGTGTTTTGTGTGTGTTTATGTGTAGGATAGAAAAGCAGAAGGGTCTTTTCCTACTCTCCACTCCATCCGGCCATTTCCGGTATGAAATTGGGGGAAAATATACTATACCGTACGGGCATAGAATTCACAAGGGAAATGGAATTTAATGGTCGACGTGGAACACAACTACCTCTACTAAATTAGTGTTGTTTATATCTTAAACTACCTGCGTTACTCCACTGCCACTCAGTGCTGTGTACCAGTGTAGTTCATGTAAGTACCAGTTCTGCTATGACTATCACAATCCTCTACATCTACCACTACTACTATTTTTGACTCTGTTGCGCCGTTGTCAACTGATCGTCCTGATGCAGTCACTGAACAGACACCAGAAATCTTTTGGCTTCAAAGTGCCTTATCTATTGAATGTTTGTGATGGTCGTCGTGGGTTGAGTGGGTGAGCGAGGTAGCGAGTGTACTATGCAACCTCTCGCTTCTCTCCTCCCTCACCATACCCTATACTTTGTACATGAATGATATACAATACCGACAGTATGAAGAATTAGAAACATGTAAATCTATTGCCGTATAAAAGATTTCTTGTACAGTGGACTGATTTTGACATCCTTCTGCACAATGAATTTACATCCATTTTGTAGTATGGAGACAGAACTGTGCCGCATAACCTAAACGAGGCCTAAAAATATCTAGCCAAGACAGGACTCGCAGCAATGGTTTTAAGTTGGAAAAAATCAGATTCAGGAAGGATATAGGAAAGCACTGGTTTGGTAATAGAGTTGTGGATGAGCGGAACAAACTCCCGAGTACCGTCATAGAAGCTAAAACGTTGTGTAGTTTTAAAAATAGGTTAGATAAATACATGAGTGGGTGTAAGTTGGACCTGACCAGCTTGTGCTACTAGGTCAGATGCCGTGATCCTTCCTTAATTGAATGTGACCTGACCTGACTAGGTTGGGGCATTGGCTTAAGCCGGTAGGAGACTTGGACTTGCCTCGCATGGGCCAGTAGGCCTGTTGCAGTGTTCCTTCTTTCTTATGTTCTTTTGTGCAACATCTGGGTATCTTTATTTGTAGACGTTTCGCCATCCAGTGGCTTTATCAATACAAATTCTAGGGCATTGTTTGAAGACAGTAGAACTATATACAAAAGATGAGGTAATCAGTCCCTCGGCCTTGGAGTGGTGTGAACACCACCGAAGTCGTGGAGTTTGTGGAGCAGAGGCAAGGAGGCTGGCGCTTATATACTAACGTCAGGTGGAAAGGGACGTGTAGCAGATGAGGGCATAGTCACTGGTAGGTGGGATTCCCCAGTGGAAGTAGGTTATACCCAAAGAGATGGGTTAGTTGTAGTAGTAGTTGTCGTTGCCGTGAAGATGGTTATGTACAGGTCCTCAGAATCAAGATTCCATGATGTTGCAGTGTCTAACAACTTGTTCAGTGTTGTTGCAGGAACAGAGTTATGCTGGTGATGTTCTGTCTTCAGTGTTGTTGCAGGAACAGAGTTATGCTGGTGATGTCCTGTCTTCAGTATTGTTGCAGGAACAGAGTTATGCTGGTGATGTCCTGTCTTCAGTATTGTTGCAGGAGCAGAGTTATGCTGGTGATGTCCTGTCTTCAGTGTTGTTGCAGGAACAGAGTTAAGCTGGTGATGTCCTGTCTTCAGTGTTGTTGCAGGAACATAAGAACATAAGAAAGGAGGAACACTGCAGCAGGCCTGTTGGCCCATACTAGGCAGGTCCTTCACAATCCGTCCCACTAACAGAATATTTGCTCAACCCAATTTTCAATGCTACCCAAGAAATAAGCTTTGACAATTCTACCCACTCATGCGCGATACCCACTCAAATCCAACCCCTCTCACTCATGAATTTATCCAACCTAAATTTAAAACTACCCAAGGTCCTTGCTTCAATAACCCTACTAGGCAGACTGTTCCACTCATCAACTACCCTATTTCCAAACCAATACTTTCCTATATCCTTTCTAAATCTAAACTTATCTAACTTGAATCCATTATTGCGGGTTCTCTCTTGGAGAGATATCCTCAAGACCATATTTATATCCCCTTTGTTAATACCCATTTTCCACTTGTATACCTCGATCATGTCTCCCCTCATTCTACGTCTTACAAGTGAATGTAATTTTAGGGTCTTCAATCTTCCTTCGTAAGGAAGATTTCTAATGCTATGTATTAATTTAGTCATTCTACGCTGAATGTTTTCTAACGAATTTATGTCCATTCTGTAATATGGAGACCAAAACTGGGCTGCGTAATCTAGGTGAGGCCTTACTAATGATGTATAAAGCTGTAATATAACCTCTGGACTTCTGTTGCTAACACTTCTTGATATAAATCCCAGTAATCTATTTGCCTTATTACGTACACTTAGGCATTGCTGTCTTGGTTTAAGGTTGATGCTTACCATCACCCCCAAGTCCTTCTCGCAATCTGTATGGCTAAGTTCTACGTTATTTAACTTATAAGTGCTTGGGTTATGGATACTCCCGAGCTTCAGTACCTTGCATTTATCTACATTGAACTGCATCTGCCACTTTTCTGACCACGAGTTAAGTTTGTCTAAATCTTCCTGAAGTTCTATGACATCTATGTTTGAATCAATTATCCTACCTATCTTCGTGTCGTCGGCGAATTTGCTCATATCACTAGTAATTCCCTCATCAAGGTCATTTATATATATTATAAATAACAATGGGCCTAAAACTGATCCCTGTGGAACACCACTTGTTACAAGTCCCCATTCGGATTTAACCCCATTTATGCACACTCTCTGCTTCCTATTGGTGAGCCATGACTCGATCCATGACAGCACTTTTCCCCCAATGCCATGAGCTGCCACTTTCTTTAACAGTCTCTGGTGCGGTACTCTATCAAAAGCCTTACTAAAGTCTAAATAAACAATATCGAATTCTTTATCGTGATCAACAGCCTCAAAAGCTTTACTGAAGAAGGTTAATAAATTAGATAGGCAGGAACGGCCCCTCGTGAATCCATGCTGGGTATCATTAATCAAATTATGGTTATCTAGATGGCTTCTAATAATATCAGCTATAATTGACTCTAGTAATTTGCCTACAATTGAGGTCAGGCTTATTGGGCGGTAGTTTGACGGTAGCGACTTGTCCCCTGCTTTAAAAATAGGAATTACATTAGCCATCTTCCACATATCAGACACTACACCTGTTTGAAGAGATAAATTAAAAATGTTAGATATTGGTTCACAGAGTTCCATTTTGCATTCCTTAAGAACCCTTGCAAAAGCTCATCAGGACCCGGCGATTTATTTTGTTTCAGTCGGTCCAGCTGTTTCCACAATCATTTCGCTAGTGACTGTGATATTACATAATTTATCTTCTTCTGGGCCTCTGTAAAAATTAATTACTGGGATATTATTAATGTCTTCCTGTGTGAAAACTGAGAGAAAATAATTATTAAAAATAGAGCACATATCATTCTCCTTGTCAGTAAGATGCCCAAAGTTATTTTTAAGGGGACCTATCTTATCCCTAACTTTTGTTCTATAAACCTGGAAAAAACTTTTTGGGTTTGTTTTTGAATCCCTAGCAACTTTAATTTCATAGTCCCGTTTAGCTTTTCTTATTCCCTTTTTAACGTCCCTCTTAATGTCAGTATACTGATTTATAAGATGACCCTCACCTCTTTTATGCGCCTATAAATTCCTTTCTTCTGCCCTAAAAGATATTTGAGCCTATTATTCATCCATTTTGGGTCATTTCTACTTGATCTAATTTCTTTATACGGGATAAATGATCTTTGGGCAGCCTGTATAGTGTTAAGAAAACTGTCATATTGATACCTCTCTTCTTCACCCCAGTCCACAGTTGATAAGTGTTCTCTAAGTCCATTATAATCTGCTAAGCGAAAATCTGGGACCATTACTGAATTATCCCTACTATCATACATCCATTCAATGCTAAAGGTAATTGACTTGTGGTCGCTTGAGCCGAGTTCCTCTGTAATTTCTAAATTATTAACAAGGGTTTCCTTGCTTGCCAGAACCAAGTCAAGTAGGTTATTTCCCCTTGTAGGTTCTGTTACAAACTGCTTCAAAAAGCAATCCTGAACTACTTCTAAAAGTCGTTAGATTCTAAATTCCCTGTCATGAAATTCCAATCAATCTGACTAAAGTTAAAGTCCCCTAAATTACTACGTTATCGTGTCTTGTGGCCTTAACAATTTCCTCCCAAAGTAGTCTCCCTTGTTCCCTATCTAAGTTTGGAGGACGGTAAATCACGCCTAAAATCAATTTTTCACACCCCTCTGAAAATTCTATCCAGACAGACTCTGTATGTGTTAATTCAGACTTTATACCCGTTTTTATGCAACAATTTAAATGATCACGGACATAGAGTGCCACCCCACCCCCTTTCCCGATACTTCTGTCTACTTGGAACAATTTAAAACCCTGAATGTGACATTCGGCAGGCAAGTCCCGATTTTTCATATTAAACCATGTCTCAGTTATTGCAAAAACATCAATATTACCTGTACTTGCAGAGTTATGCTGGTGATGTCCTGTCTTCAGTGTTGTTGCAGGAGCAGAGTTATGCTGGTGATGTCCTGTCTTCAGTGTTGTTGCAGGAGCAGAGTTATGCTCTTGATGTCCTGTATTCAGTGTTGTTGCAGGAGCAGAGTTATGCTGGTGATGTCCTGTCTTCAGTGTTGTTGCAGGAACAGAGTTATGCTGGCGATGTCCTGTCTTCAGTGTTGTTGCAGGAACAGAGTTATGCTGGTGATGTCCTGTCTTCATTTAAGAACATAAGAATTGAGGATCATTGCAGTAGGCCTACTGGTCCATGCTAGGCAGGTCCTTCTCAAACCCAGCCCTTTTCACTCACACATTTGCATAAGACAATTTATCACATAATTCAAGCTTCACAGTGGTAGTTGAACTCTCTGCCTTTTCTAACTCATTCCATTGTTCGACCACACTGAACTTTCTAGTATCCAGGAAGAAGGGAGTGCTTAGATGGCAGATGAAACGTTTTCTAGTGATAGAAGTGTGTGGGTGTGGGTGGTGAGGTAGTGGGTGTGAAATAACCCTGTGGGTTTTAGTAACCTGAAGGGTAACCCAGTGGGTGGCCGGGTAAGTGGGTGGCCAGAAGACTGGCCACTGCACACACCAGGTCCACCACTGTGGATTCTCTTGTCGCTCCTCTGACACACTGTGGTCTACCGGTGTCTACTCTCTGTAGGGGAAGTGGTAATTTGGGTATTTTACTAAGAGAGAGAGAGAGAGAGAGATGGGGGGGATGGTTAATTTTAGAATAAATTATATACTAATCGTATTTTTCATCATAAAATTTGAAGTCAAGTGATGGAATCTGCCAGTGTAATCACTAGAGTACTATCACCAGACGAGCCTGGCCCATGGCCGGGCTCAGAGAGTAGATACTCTCGAAACTCTTCAAAGGTATATCTTCAAAGGTACTATCACGATTACTAACACTAGAGTACTATCACCAGATTACAATCACTAGAGTACTTTCACCAGATTACTATCACTAGAGTACTATCACCAGTTTATTATCACCAGATTACTATCACGAGTACTATCACTGGAGTACTATCACTAGAGTACTATCACCAGATTACTATCACTAGAGTACTATCACTAGAGTACTATCACTTGAGTACAATCACTGGAGCACTATCACTAGAGCACTATCACTAGAGTACTATCACTAGAGTACAATCACTAGAGTACAATCACTAGAGTACAATCACTAGAGTACTATCACTAGAGTACTATCACTAGAGTACTATCACTGGAGCACTATCACTAGAGTACTATCACTAGAGTGCACTCATTGGAGTACTATCACTAGATTATTATCATTTAGAGTACTATCTATCTCATTGTAACTATAATAATATAGTTCTCTCCTCCCTGCTTACTACTGCTCACCCTCCTCCCTGCTTACTACTGCTCACCCTCCTCCTGCTTACTACTGCTCACCCTCCTCCCTGCTTACTACTGCTCGCCCTCCCTGCTTACTACTGCTCACCCTCCTCCCTGCTTACTACTGTTCACCCTCCTCCCTGCTTACTACTGCTCACCCTCCTCCCTGCTTACTACTCCTCACCCTCCTCCCTGCTTACTACTGCTTACCTTCCTCCCTGCTTACTATTGCTCACCCTCCTCCCTGCTTACTACTGTTCACCCTCCTCCCTGCTTACTACTGCTCACCCTCCTCCCTGCTTACTACTGCTCACCCTCCCTGCAAACTACTGCTCACCCTCCTCCCTGCTTACTACTGCTCACCCTCCTCCCTGCTTACTACAGCTCACCCTCCTCCCTGCTTACTACTGCTCACCCTCCTCCCTGCTTACTACTGCTCGCCCTCCTCCCTGCTTACTACTGCTCGCCCTCCTCCCTGCTTAGTACTGCTCACCCTCCTCCCTGCTTACTACTGCTCACTCTCCTCCCTGCTTACTACTGCTCACCCTCCCTGCTTACTACTGCTCACCCTCCTCCCTGCTTACTTGTGCTGACTCTTCTCCCTGCTTACTACTGCTCACCCTCCCTGCTTACTAATGCTCACCCTCCTCCCTGCTTACTACTGCTCACCCTCCTCCCTGCTACTACTGCTCACCCTCCTCCCTGCTTACTTATGCTGACTCTTCTCCCTGCTTACTACTGCTCACCCTCCCTGCTTACTACTGCTCACCCTCCTCCCTGCTTACTACTGCTCACCTCCCTGCTTACCACTGCTCACCTTCCTCCCTGCTTACTACTGCTCACCCTCCCTGCTTAATACTGCTCACCCTTCTCCCTGCTTACTACTGCTCACCCTCCTCCCTGCTTACTACTGCTCACCCTCCCTGCTTACTACTGCTCACCCTCAGTGCTTACTGCTGCTCACCCTCCCTGCTTACTACTGCTCACCCTCCTCCCAGCGTACTACTGCTCACCCTCCTCCCTGCTTACTACTGCTCACCCTCCTCCCTGCTTACTACTGCTCACCTTCCTCTTTGCTTACTACTGCTCACCCTCCCTGCAAACTACTGCTCACCCTCCTTCCTGCTTACTACTGATCACTCTCCTCCCTTCTTACTACTGCTCACCCTCCTCCCTGCTTACTACTGCTCACCCTCCTCCCTGCTTACTACTGCTCGCCCTCCTCCCTGCTTACTACTGCTCGCCCTCCTCCCTGCTTACTACTGCTCACCCTCCTCAGTGCTTACTACTGCTCACCCTCCTCCCTGCTTACTACTGCTCACCCTCCTCAGTGCTTACTACTGCTCACCCTCCTTCCTGCTTACAACTGCTCACCCTCCTCCTGCTTACTAATGCTCACCCTCCTCCCTGCTTACAACTGCTCACCCTCCTCCCTGCTTACTAATGCTCACCCTCCTTTCTGCTTACTACTGCTCACCCTCCTCAGGGCTTACTACTGCTCACCCTCCTTCCTGCTTACTACTGCTCACCCTCCTTCCTGCTTACTACTGCTCACCCTCCTTCCTGCTTACTACTGCTCACCCTCCTTCCTGCTTACTACTGCTCACCCTCCTTCCTGCTTACTACTGCTCACCCTCCTTCCTGCTTACTACTGCTCACCCTCCTTCCTGCTTACTACTGCTCACCCTCATCAGTGCTTAATACTGCTCACCCTCCTCAGTGCTTACTACTGCTCACCCTCCTTCACTGCTTACTACTGCTCAACCTCCTCCTGCTTACTACTGCTCACCCTCCTTCCCTGCTTACTACTGCTCACCCTCCTTCCTGCTTACTACTGCTCACCCTCCTCCTGCTTACTACTGCTCAACCCCCCTTTCATGCTTACTACTGCTCAACCTCCTCATGCTTACTACTGCTCACCCTCCTTTCTGCTTACTACTGCTCACCCTCCTTTCTGCTTACTACTGCTCAACCTCCTCAGTGCTTACTACTGCTCACCCTCCTTTCTGCTTACTACTGCTCACCCTCCTCAGTGCTTACTACTGCTCAACCTCCTCAGTGCTTACTACTGCTCACCCTCCTCAGTGCTTACTACTGCTCACCCTCCTCAGTGCTTACTACTGCTCACCCTCCTTTCTGCTTACTACTGCTCACCCTCCTCAGTGCTTACTACTGCTCACCCTCCTCAGTGCTTACTACTGCTCACCCTCCTCAGTGCTTACTACTGCTCAACCTCCTCAGTGCTTACTACTGCTCACCCTCCTCAGTGCTTACTACTGCTCACCCTCCTTTCTGCTTACTACTGCTCACCCTCCTTTCTGCTTACTACTGCTCACCCTCTTCAGTGCTTACTACTGCTCACCCTCCTTCCTGCTTACTACTGCTCAACCTCCTTCCTGCTTCCTTCACCTAATACACATTGTTGTTGTTTCCTCTTTTCTTATCATTCTATATCATTGTTTCTGCTGCTCTGTGCTTCATTACCCTTCAGTAAGGGGGCCAGGGAGGGGAGGGGGGTTACTGTACGCCCCGTACGGGTTTAGAGCTTTGCAATGAATGTGATAACCTTAATTATACGGAATCTTGTCGGTTTTCTTCTATTGTTTTCTTCCTGTCACTTTTTTTTTTTTTTTTTTTTTTTTTGGCATTTCTCGCATTCTTATACATCTCCCCTCCTCCTCCTCTTCCGCTAACTTCTCCTAACTCCTCCGCTTCCTTCCTCTCACACTGATTTCTTCCTTCCTCTACTTTCTACTCTCTTGATTTTTTTTATCGCTCGTCGCTTCCTCCCCATTCTTCTCTTAAGACGTTCCTTAAGTACCTTCCGGGGTCCTGGCCTGCACGTGCACTTCCGTTCCCACGTTCCCTCAAGCCTTTATCTTGCCACGTGTGTGTGTGGTGTGTTGTTTGTGTGTGTGTGTTGTGTGTGTGTGTTGTGTTGTGTGTGTTGTGTGTGTGTGTGTGTGTGTGTGTGTGTGTGTGTGTGTGTGTGTACGCATGTGTGAAAGTAGAGGCAGTAAGATCATTTAAGTTCAATCTTTTGAAATTTAATTTATTCTTCTAATTCTGTCTAGGAGATGGATGGTTTTGATTCTTTTGTAGTACTACTACGTTCTACTATGTCTATTAGGCACTCTATCTGTGCTGTAAGCACTCTTCTGCTCTACTCAAGCATAGTCTACTTACAAGTAATACTACTACAAACACTACTACTACGTGCTAAGTTTCGTTATCTTACGGCACTGTGTACTACTACAAGCACTACTACTACTACAAGATACTATACTATAAGTTTGATTATGTGTCAATGTACTTTCCATTGCTACTTCTGATGACCTAGCTCAAACTTTTACACAGCACACCACCAATTTCTTCTGAGAAGAGTACACGACATCGCTGCTACAGAATGGTAGTGTGTTTGAGTGCTCATGTACTATGAAAAAAGCACAGGATGGGAGTATCAGTGTTCTGGAAGAGTACAGGATCCGTGTTTGAGTACTCTGGGGGTGCACTCAAAAACGGATCCTGTACTCCATCACAACCACCGTCACTACCAATACTTTTCGGGGACTCGTTGTCAACTAGCCATCCTAAGGTAGTTTCACAAGATTCTGTTTGCCTTTGCTAGAGTCCATATTGATGGCATTGGTTTTCATTTACAGGTTCAGATTCAGTCTGTTACGTTGATCGTTATTGAATAAAATTATCACACGCACATTTGTGTTGCACATCGTACCTCGAAGTTCCATTATATTCACTGGGTGTTGACTCTGCACTTCAAATATATATTCTACACATATTTTAAGTTTTCACCTAGTTTGTTTCTATAAGATGGAATGAGTTTTGTTGTTCTTCTCTGTACCCTCTCCCAGCCTATTTTCATTTTTCTGGTAATGTTGGGACTAACACTTCACCTAATATTCAAGTTGCTGTAAGTGCCTTGTAAACTTTATATATGTTTTTAGTGTTCTGTACTTTGAAATTCTTGTTAAGAAGCATATTACAGTATTATTATAATCATAACTAAGCTCTAAACTTATAAGAACACCATACAGCAGTGCAGGGTAGGATGTGGTTTAGCATCCTACACACACACACCAGGTGCCTTCAACTTGGCCATCAGTTCTCAGAGGGGTACCTTGTCGAACACTTCCTGGAACTCTAGAAATACTGCATGAGTGCGAACTTTTCCCTTCCAGTTTTGATATATGTAATGGTAGAGCTGTAGCAGCTTTCTTAAGCTTGATTGGTAGAGCTGTAGCTTCGATTGGTAGAGCTGTGCATTTCTGCGATTGGTGAGCTGTAGAGTTTAGCTTGATCCTTCGTGGTAACTTGCATGTGGCATTTGCATCCTTAGGTTATTTTCGAGAAATTTTGACAATTTTTTATTGCTAATAAGCTGTGTGTTCCATGCAGGTTCAGAATGGTCTTAATATGACTATATTTTTCCATATTGATTCTCAGTTTATTTACACGAACTTTATGTTAATGGGACAAAGGAAGAGAGTGGAGGGGTCTACCTGGAGGGTATTCCGGGGGTCAACGCCCCCGCGCCCGGTCCACGACCAGGTTAGTGAGGGAAAAGAATAGAGAGAAGGTAGAAGGAGGGAGAAAGCTTTCTTCTTCTTCTTCTACTATTAATATTATTATTATTATTAAATTACGATTATTTATTTATTATTATTAAAATTATTTTTTTTATTTTTATTATTATTATATTCACTGGGAAGCGGAAGGCGGAGGAGGGAGGAATGAAGGAGGGAAGGAAACAAGGAAGGAGGGGGAGAAAAGAAGGGAAAGGCAGGAAAAGCTTGAGAAGGAAAAAATATGGAGGTAAGAATCGAGAGAGGTAGGGAGGAGGGAGGGAGGGAGGGAAAGAGGGAGGGAGCGTGGCAGCAGACAGGAAGAGGGGCTGCTCCACTTAGCATATAAAGAAGTGAAGCAATTCTTGTCAGCCTCTCAGTTACACCAGAGTTTCCTGGCCAGCCACGGAAGAAAGGAGGAAGGGAAGAAGTGGAAGAGAAGGAGAGAAGAGGATGAGGAAGAGGAGGGGAGAAGAGGATGAGGAAGAAGAGGAGGGGAAAAGAGGAAGAAGAGAAGAGGAGAAGGAAGAAGAACAGGAAGAGAAGAGGGAATAGAGGATGAGGAAGAAGAGAAGGGGAGTAGGAAGAATAGAAGAGATGAAGAAAAGGGAAGAGGAGGAGGAGGAAGAGAAGGAAGAAAAGAAAGGGATAAGAGGAGGAGGAGAGGAAGAAGAGAAGGAAAAAGAGGAGGAAGAAGAGAAGGGAATAAGAGGAGGAAGAAAGATGAAAAGAGGAAGAGAACGGGAAAAGAGGAGAAAGAGAGGAGAGAAAGGCAGTAAGTGAAGTCCAGTGACAGGAAAAACATGTAGCGAAGGAAGAGGGAAGGACAAGTAAGAAAACCCAAGACAAAGAAGACTAGAGAAGATGAATAAGTAGGAGGAGGCGAGAGAAAGAAGAAGACATAGAGAGAGGACAAATGAGGCAGAGAGAAAGAAAAAAACGGGGAAAGGAGGGAAGAGAGAGAACAAAATGAGGTGAAAAGAGAATGGGAAACGGCGGGAGACGCGGAAATAAAATATTTCAATAAAATTGAAAGTAGAATACGAGGGTTTATGAAGCCTAAGATGGAGCCTAAGATGAAACCTAAGATGGAGCCTAAGATGAAGCTTAAGATGGAGCCTAAGATGGAGCCTAAGATAAAGCTTAAGATGGAGCCTAAGATGAAGCCTAAGATGAAGCTTAAGATGGAGCCTAAGATGAAGCCTAAGATGGAGCCTAAGATGAAGCTTAAGATGGAGCCTAAGATGGAGCCTAAGATGAAGCTTAAGATGGAGCCTAAGATGAAGCTTAAGATGGAGCCTAAGATGGAGCCTAAGATGAAGCTTAAGATGGAGCCTAAGATGAAGCCTAAGATGGAGCCTAAGATGAAGCTTAAGATGGAACCTAAGATGAAGCTTAAGATGGAGCCTAAGATGAAGCCTAAGATGAAGCTTAAGATGGAGCCTAAGATGAAGCTTAAGATGGAGCCTAAGATGAAGCTTAAGATGGAGCTTAAGATGGAGCCTAAGATGAAGCTTAAGATGGAGCCTAAGATGAAGCCTAAGATGGAGCCTAAGATGAAGCTTAAGATGGAGCCTAAGATGAAGCCTAAGATGGAGCCTAAGATGAAGCTTAAGATGGAGCCTAAGATGAAGCTTAAGATGGAGCCTAAGATGAAGCTTAAGATGGAGCTTAAGATGGAGCCTAAGATGAAGCTTAAGATGGAGCCTAAGATGGAGCCTAAGATGAAGCTTAAGATGGAGCCTAAGATGGAGCCTAAGATGAAGCTTAAGATGGAGCCTAAGATGGAGCCTAAGATGAAGCTTAAGATGGAGCCTAAAATGGAGCTTAATATGGAGCCTAAGATGAAGCTTAAGATGGAGCCTAAGATGAAGCCTAAGATGAAGCTTAAGATGGAGCCTAAGATGAAGCCTAAGATGAAGCTTAAGATGGGACCTAAGATGGAGCCTAAGATGAAGCTTAAGATGGAGCCTAAGATGGAGCCTAAGATGAAGCTTAAGATGGAGCCTAAGATGAAGCCTAAGATGAAGCTTAAGATGGAGCCTAAGATGAAGCCTAAGATGAAGCTTAAGATGGAACCTAAGATGAAGCTTAAGATGGAGCCTAAGATGAAGTCTAAGATGAAGCTTAAGATGGAGCCTAAGATGGAGCCTAAGATGAAGCTTAAGATGGAGCCTAAGATGAAGCTTAAGATGGAGCCTAAGATGAAGTCTAAGATGAAGCTAAGATGGAGAAGAGAAGCCAAAATGAAGGTAAAAGATGAAGCCTAAAATGAAGCTAAAGATGGAGTAGAATGGAGCTATGATGAAGCTAAAGATGGAGCCTAAGATGAAGCTTAAGATGGAGCCTAAGATGAAGCCTGAGATGAAGCTTAAGATGGAGCCTGAGATGAAGCCTGAGATGAAGCCTAAGATGGAGCCTAAGATGAAGCCTGAGATGAAGCCTAAGATGGAGCCTAAGATGAAGCCTGAGATGAAGCCTAAGGTGAGACCTAAGATGAAGCCTAATATGAAGCCTAAGATGGAGTCTAAGATGAGGATCCTCTGGAGAAAATGAGAATTGCTTACGAAGGAAAACTTGGAATAATTTATGCTAAATAAGGTGCATGAGAGAGACAGGTGATAACAGAAGTTTTATTGCTCGATAAGAATGTGCAGTTTAACACCCGGTTTAGGTTTAGTTATATATTTTATTTTATTTTGGGGTTTAAGACAAGGAAACGAAATTTGCCACCAAGAACCAGCGAGTTACTATGGGTTGGTTTATCTAAAACAAAATCTAATCTAATGTGTGTTGACGTTGTTTGTGTTATATAACAACACTCAGTGTTTGTGTTATGTAACAACACTCAGTATTTGAGTTATGTAACAACACTCAGTGTTTGTGTGTTATGTAACAAAACCCAGTGTTTGTGTTATGTAACAACACTCAGTGTTTGTGTTATTTAACAACACTCAGTGTTTGTGTTATGTAACAACACTCAGTGTTTGTGTTATGTAACAACACTCAGTGTTTGTGTGTTATGTAACAACACTCAGTGTTTGTGTGTTATGTAACAACACTCAGTGTTTGTGTTATGTAACAACACTCAGTGTTTGTGTTATGTAACAACACTCAGTATTTGTGTTATGTAACAACACTCAGTGTTTGAGTTATGTAACAACACTAAGTGTTTGTGTTATGTAACAACACTCAGTGTTTGTGTTATGTAACAACACTCAGTGTTTGTGTTATGTAACAACACTCAGTGTTTGTGTTATGTAACAACACTCAGTGTTTGTGTGTTATGTAACAACACTCAGTGTTTGTGTTATGTAACAACACTCAGTGTTTGTGTTATGTAACAACACTCAGTGTTTGTGTGTTATGTAACAACACTCAGTGTTTGTGTTATGTAACAATCAGTGTTTGTGTGTTATGTAACAACACTCAGTGTTTGTGTTATGTAACAACACTCAGTGTTTGTGTGTTATGTAACAACACTCAGTGTTTGTGGTATGTAACAACACTCAGTGTTTGAGTTATGTAACAATCAGTGTTTGTGTTATGTAACAACACTCAGTGTTTTGTGTTATGTAACAACACTCAGTATTTGAGTTATGTAACAACACTCAGTGTTTGAGTTATGTAACAACACTCAGTGTTTGTGTTATGTAACAACACTCAGTGTTTGTGTGTTATGTAACAACACTCAGTATTTGAGTTATGTAACAATACTCAGTGTTTGTGTGTTATGTAACAACACTCAGTGTTTGTGTTATGTAACAACACTCAGTGTTTGTGTGTTATGTAACAACACTCAGTGTTTGTGTTATGTAACAACACTCAGTGTTTGTGTTATGTAACAACACTCAGTGTTTGTGTTATGTAACAACACTCAGTGTTTGTGTGTTATGTAACAACACTCAGTGTTTGTGTTATGTAACAACACTCAGTGTTTGTGTGTTATGTAACAACACTCAGTGTTTGTGTGTTATGTAACAACACTCAGTGTTTGTGTTATGTAACAACACTCAGTGTTTGTGTGCTATGTAACAACACTCAGTGTTTGTGTTATGTAACAACACTCAGTGTTTGTGTTATGTAACAACACTCAGTGTTTGTGTTATGTAACAACACTCAGTGTTTGTGTTATGTAACAACACTCAGTGTTTTGTGTTATGTAACAACACTCAGTGTTTGTGTTATGTAACAACACTCAGTGTTTGTGTTATGTAACAACACTCAGTGTTTGTGTTATGTAACAACACTCAGTGTTTGTGTTATGTAACAACACTCAGTGTTTGTGTTATGTAACAACACTCAGTGTTTGTGTTATGTAACAACACTCAGTGTTTGTGTTATGTAACAACACTCAGTGTTTGTGTTATGTACCAACACTCAGTGTTTGTGTGTTATGTAACAACACTCAGTGTTTGTGTTATGTAACAACACTCAGTGTTTGTGTTATGTAACAACACTCAGTGTTTGTGTTATGTAACAACACTCAGTGTTTGTGTTATGTAACAATCAGTGTTTGTGTGTTATGTAACAACACTCAGTGTTTGTGTTATGTAACAACACTCAGTGTTTGTGTGTTATGTAACAACACTCAGTGTTTGTGGTATGTAACAACACTCAGTGTTTGAGTTATGTAACAATCAGTGTTTGTGTTATGTAACAACACTCAGTGTTTGTGTGTTATGTAACAACACTCAGTATTTGAGTTATGTAACAACACTCAGTGTTTGAGTTATGTAACAACACTCAGTGTTTGTGTTATGTAACAACACTCAGTGTTTGTGTGTTATGTAACAACACTCAGTATTTGAGTTATGTAACAACACTCAGTGTTTGTGTGTTATGTAACAACACTCAGTGTTTGTGTTATGTAACAACACTCAGTGTTTGTGTTATGTAACAACACTCAGTGTTTGTGTTATGTAACAACACTCAGTGTTTGTGTGTTATGTAACAACACTCAGTGTTTGTGTTATGTAACAACACTCAGTGTTTGTGTTATGTAACAACACTCAGTGTTTGTGTTATGTAACAACACTCAGTGTTTGTGTTATGTAACAACACTCAGTGTTTGAGTTATGTAACAACACTCAGTGTTTGTGTTATGTAACAACACTCAGTGTTTGTGTTATGTAACAACACTCAGTGTTTTGTGTTATGTACCAACACTCAGTGTTTGTGTTATGTAACAACACTCAGTGTTTGTGTTATGTAACAACACTCAGTGTTTGTGTTATGTAACAACACTCAGTGTTTGTGTTATGTAACAACACTCAGTGTTTGTGTTATGTAACAACACTCAGTGTTTGTGTTATGTAACAACACTCAGTGTTTGTGTTATGTAACAACACTCAGTGTTTGTGTTATGTAACAACACTCAGTGTTTGTGTTATGTAACAACACAGTGTTTGTTATACAAAACATTCTGAACAAAATGAAAGGAATTACGAACATAAAACTTAAGATCTGGCCATAGGCTCCTCCTCTATAGGTCTTAGACCAAGCCAGAGCTCCCTCCATTTCCCTTCTCCAACACCAGCTCCTTCCTTTCCCTCCAACACTTCTCCGCCAGCCGGAGGCGATATATGGCAATGAATGGGGCTCCGGTGCTCAAATGACACGTCTCTACAAAGTGGCAGATTTACGACGCCATGTGACACCAGACTTGATGTGCGTATGTCACAAAGTAGCTGATGTAGTGTGTGTGTGTACCTGCCTATTTGTGGTTGTAGGGGTCGATTCACAGCTCCTGGCCCCGCCTCTTCGCTGATCGCTACTAGGTCCACTCTCTCCTGCTCCAGAAGCTTTGTCATACCTCTTCTGTTAGTTACCATTTTGTCCTAGGCACATGTCGATTAGACACTAGGCCTGTTGTATATATGTGTGTGTGTGTGTAAGGAAACACTTCGAAATGTTTCGGTCCCGCCGGGAATTGAACCCGTCCCCTCCGTGCGTGAAGCAAGAGCTTTAGCCACCATGTGTGTGTGTGTGTGTGTGTGTGTACTCACCTATATCTAGTTGCTTGGATCGAGTCTTAGCTCCTGGTCCCACCTCTCAACTTGCCGCTTGTCAGATTCACTAATAGACTCGTGGGCCCTGTCATACCTATTCTTAAAGTTATGCACGGAGTCTGCCTCCACCACCTCTTCGTCGAGATCATTCCACTTCCCGACCACTGAGACTGAAGAAAGACTCCCTGCCATCCCTGTGACTCATCTGTGTTTTTAACTTTCAGCTGTGCCCCAGACTACCTGTTTACCGCCTCTCAAGCAGTCTATCCCTGTCTGCTCTGCTCTGTTATCATGTCTCCCCTCGTTCTTCTGTCTTGCAAGGTCGTTAGATTCAATTCCTTTAGCCTCTCTTCGTAGTTCATGCTCTGCAACTGGTCTCATTGCATACTTCTGCACTTTCCCCAGTTTTCTTAATATACTTCCTCAGGTGTGGGTTCCATACTGGTGTTACTTACACCAAGACGGGTCTGTTATATATTGTATAAAGCAACCGGAATGCCTCTTGAGATTACCGAAGGACACTCGGATTTGCCTCCAGGCAAGCATTGAATGCAGAGGTTATTTGGTTGGTGTGAGCCTCTAGCGGTATGGTAGGTACTATACTTACACCCAGGGGCTTCTCTTTGAATGAGGTTTGCAGCCTCTTTTCCCCGAGGCTGTACTCTGTGTCCGATCTTCTGTTCCCTTCCCAATCTTCTTAACCTTGCATTTGCTAGGATTGAATTCAAGCAACCACTTTTCTGACCAACCCTGCAGTTTGTTCAGATCTGTTCTGTTTGTAGCTTTTCCTCGTTCTCATCTGTTTGTATTATCATCATTCCTAGTCATTTCTTGTGATCTCTCCACTTTCAGCTATTTTTTCTAGGAAATATTTCCTAGTAATTTCTTGTGAGCTCTGCTCCTCCAGCTGCTTCGTTACTTGGTCTTTAACTGTTGTATGTCTTCTTATGTTACTAAACCAACTTCGGTTCAGAGTTGACTTTCAGGGCTTTGTCGTTCTCAAATTGTCGCTCAGCGTCTCTTCTCGGGTTGCTGGTGTCCTTTAATAAAGTCTCTGCATCTCTGGCTGAACCAAGTGTACACTCTCTTCTTACCATTTCTTCTTTATCTTCTTCCTCTTTCTTCTTCTTTCGTTTTCATCTCTTTCTTCCTCTTTTTTTTCTTATTTTATTCGTCTACTTCCTTTTTCTTCTTCTTGGTAGTTTTTTCATGTATTTTTTAGGTAGATTTTCAATATCACTAAGTCTTTGATTGCCAGACTGTGATGCATCTCCAAGGTATCTTGTCGTTCCATCTGTCCTCCTCTCGTTTATCTTTGCCTCTATTCCCGTTCTTAATTCCTGTACCGGAGACGTACTACCAACAGGTAGAAAGCAGAGGCATGGAGGAAGAGGAAGAAGATATGACGGATGATGTGGGTAAGTGAAAGGAAAACCAGGAGGAGAATAACAGCATCCTGTGTAGGACGGTTAATGCAGGCAATGAAGCGAAGGGAAGCCGTGAGTTAATGACGCAGTAATTCCTTCAAGTGTTTGTGAGGTTGGCCGGGAGCCGGTAACTGCTGCAGACCTTCGACGCCGGGAGACGGTCGCTCGTCCGTAAAGCTGTGCTCATACCTTATGGTTTAACCCGATGACTGTGAGAAGCACGGGAGAAGACATGTCACAGCTTACGTGGCGGCACAAATTGTCTGTTATACGTTAATTTCCTGTTGTATTGTTCCTCTGTCAGGTGACCTCAGGTTTGATTATTCTTCCTCCTCCTCTCTTTCCCTAGCACCTGCTGATGTTCTCACCTAGAGGTGGTGTTGAAAGGGTCGAGTCATAGCTTCTAAATCTGTCCCTCTTGATCAACAGTCGGCAGGGGAAGTTGTGTTATTTCTTTAGCTCTCTTCTTGTGTTCTTGCCTAGACGTGATTACTGGGTCGAGGCTCAGCAGCTGGACCCTCTCTTGTTGCTTAAGTGTGGGGAAGGGTATGCGGCGAAGAGTGGGTTTAGGGGAAATATGTGAGTTGGGGTGAGAAGAGGGGGTGACTGGATGTTGGGGGGAAGGAATGTGTGGGGGTTGGTGAGTGATTGTGGGTGTTTGTGGTGTTTGATGATGTTGTTGTGTTTTTGTTGTTGTTTGTTGTTTTATTGTTGTGTTGTATGTTGTTGTGTTGTTTGTTGTTGTTGGTCCTGCAGACTTACCACTGATGACATTATTGCTAATACTTCCTCAGGGTCGCTCGCAGGTATATTCTCCTGCTTCTGTCACAGGGCCGAGTTAAGGGACAAGCCAGCGTCCCAAGTTTAGGATCCTTAAAATCGAAAGAACAACAGAAAAAAATAGCTGTCAGGCTTCACTGAAAGCCAGATTTTGATATCTTTTACACATTTGAATTTACAGGCTAAGAGTTATCTTACCTCGGTTCATTTCAAAGCCCAGGTATACTACCACCTCCCTCAAGATGCCACCCACAACAGTCGACTAACACCCAGGTACCTACTTACTTCTAAGTGAACAAGGACAACGGGTGTAAGGAAACACGGCCAATGTTTCCAACCGTTCCTGGGACTAAACCGCGGACCCTCGGTATGTGAACTGAAGGTGCTACCACCTGAACCACGGATTAGAGTTGTTCGTATAAGTCTGACGACCAATTAGAGATAGTATAATAAACTGTGTGATATGTCAAGGTATCTTTTTAATGAAAATAAGACACCAGACATATTAAGGAAATATTCTTTATTTGCTTGCAACAGATAAGACATAAATTGTAGATGTATATCCAGATGTACTCTTGTTAACCATTTTAGGGGTCTAGTTCCTAGGCATTTTGTGTATCCATATGCTCTTGCGCTACAGTCCACAGGACGGATATGGGGTACACAATAAACTAGCCACTTCGGGGGTAAGATCTAATCTAAATCTTCGTACTCGTGATGATCAGATAGACATCTTCGGCATCGATTTATACAAAGAAATCAAATGTTTGGGAAACGATGTCGAAGGCAGTGTTTCACTAAAGAGGATCTTGCAATTCATCTGCTCAAAAAAATTAGAGAGCATCGTTGCTAAATGTTTTTTCGTGGCACTGAGAACCTTCGTAACGATGCCGGCATGAGTGGCCAACGCAGAACGGTGCTTTCAGGAAGTTAAATTAACTAAAACTTACCTCCGTTCCAACGCACGAAGACAGAAACTCAGAAGATTAATTGATCTGTATATTTCCATCATCTTCAGCAGATACATAAGTGAAAAGAGGACATGAATATATATAGGGAAGGTTACACCTCACCCCGTACAAGGAAGTGGCACGTGGGGATGACGTGTCAAGTAGTGAGGGGTAAAGACAGGACTTGTGGTGAAGCTAAAAAT
Source organism: Cherax destructor (assembly GCA_009830355.1). Taxonomy (NCBI): domain Eukaryota; kingdom Metazoa; phylum Arthropoda; class Malacostraca; order Decapoda; family Parastacidae; genus Cherax; species Cherax destructor. Next base: position 364,528 of record WNWK01000075.1, read on the forward strand.
TTGGGGAGGAAGTTCCTTTGTGTTATGTGATTGGTAATGTTGTGTTGGCGTTCTGTATTAGACTGGGCGCTGGTATGTTCTTGACGGCGAATTTTGAAATGACGTCTGGCGAATTTTGAAATGACGTCTGGCGAATTTTGAAATGACGTCTGGCGAATTTTGAAATGAAGTCTGGCGAATTTTGAAATGACGTTTGGTTTCCATTCCATTGCTGAAATTGGGAGTGGTAGCTAAGAATAAAATAATTGGAAGATTTGACGCTGCTTCGACCCGAGAACTTAATCTTTGGTGTCGAAATTTTATCGAAATTTAGCTACTAATTTATTGAATTTATATTAATAAAAAATTATGTGTATATTTTAGTAATATGTAATGAATTAAACAGTAAAATTATTTTTTAACTGATTTTTTTATATGAAAAATGTGATCGAGGCGCCACAAATCTTTGAGCCCATCACCAGTTGGTCATGTGATGGTCAGCAGCCTGAGCAACCATCACCAGTTGGTCATGTGATGGTCAGCAGCCTGAGCAACCATCACCAGTTGGTCATGTGATGGTCAGCAGCCTGAGCAACCATCACCAGTTGGTCATGTGATGGTCAGCAGCCTGAGCAACCATCACCAGTTGGTCATGTGATGGTCAGCAGCCTGAGCACCCATTACCAGTTGGTCATGTGATGGTCAGCAGCCTGAGCAACCATCACCAGTTGGTCATGTGATGGTCAGCAGCCTGAGCACCCATCACCAGTTGGTCATGTGATGGTCAGCAGCCTGAGCACCCATCACCAGTTGGTCATGTGATGGTCAGCAGCCTGAGCACCCATCACCACTTGGTCATGTGATGGTCAGCAGCCTGAGCAACCATCACCAGTTAGTCATGTGATGGTCAGCAGCCTGAGCAACCATCACCAGTTGGTCATGTGATGGTCAGCAGCCTGAGCAACCATCACCAGTTGGTCATGTGATGGTCAGCAGCCTGAGCAACCATCACCAGTTGGTCATGTGATGGTCAGCAGCCTGAGCAACCATCACCAGTTGGTCATGTGATGGTCAGCAGCCTGAGCAACCATCACCAGTTGGTCATGTGATGGTCAGCAGCCTGAGCACCCATCACCACTTGGTCATGTGATGGTCAGCAGACTGAGCAACCATCACCAGTTGGTCATGTGATGGTCAGCAGCCTGAGCAACCATCACCAGTTGGTCATGTGATGGTCAGCAGCCTGAGCACCCATCACCAGTTGGTCATGTGATGGTCAGCAGCCTGAGCAACCATCACCACTTGGTCATGTGATGGTCAGCAGCCTGAGCAACCATCACCAGTTGGTCATGTGATGGTCAGCAGCCTGAGCACCCATCACCAGTTGGTCATGTAATGGTCAGCAGCCTGAGCACCCATCACCAGTTGGTCATGTGATGGTCAGCAGCCTGAGCAACCATCACCAGTTGGTCATGTAATGGTCAGCAGCCTGAGCAACCATCACCAGTTGGTCATGTAATGGTCAGCAGCCTGAGCACCCATCACCAGTTGGTCATGTGATGGTCAGCAGACTGAGCACCCATCACCAGTTGCCTGGTTTATTGTGCCTCAAAATGGTAAACAGAAGCACATCTGGATTTATATCTAATCTGGCAGTGCGGTGGCTGAGCTGCACCAGGAAACGTTCAAATCTGAAGGCGTATCACTGGAGGTGCCAGAATGCCACCCATCCTTGCAAAGTCTATGTACATTTCTCACATACAGATCAAGACGATAGAAGTTGTGGCGCTCCTTCAAGAGGGAGCTGGACAGATACCTAAAGTCGGTGCCGGATCAACCGGGCTGTGGTTCGTACGTTGGACTACGTGCGGCCAGCAGTAACAGCTTCGTTGATCAGGTCCTGATCCACCAGGAGGCCTGGTCATGGACCGGGCCGCAGGGGCGTTGATACCCGGAATACCCTCCAGGTAGACTCCAGGTAGAAAGACTGGTCAGGAAACAAGGCATTTAAAGAACAAAAAGGCACAATACCGTGACAGGAACAATACACAAATAACCCACACATAGGAGAGAGGAGCTTTGTAAATTATCCAAGTCGGACCGAAACGTCGTCGTAAGCTCCTTTCTTCTATGTGCGGGTTGTGTAACAAGACAATTGTTGGGTATAAACCCTGGTAATTGATACCGAAAAATTGGTTTAGAAAGACACGTGGGCAAACACTAGGGTATATTAGGAAATGTTTCGGTCCTGGGACCTTGTTCACTTCTAACACGCATAGATTTAAATGATAGTGTATATATATATATATATATATATATATATATATATATATATATATATATATATATATATATATATATATATATATATATATATAATTGACGTATTTCAGATGACAATTAGGTCACATGACCTCATTATCTACCTGACCTCATCTCAAATATGTCATTTTTCAGGTCACTGTGTTTGCTCACGTGTCTTTTTAAACCAAGAGAAGTGTTCCCTGTCGCGAGTCTTAGTCATATGATGACCCGCCACTGGAGTTTTTGGTCATCTGACCGATGCCTTCCACTGGCTTACCCGTCCACCCCTTTAAAAATTAAGTTTTTTTATTTTATATTGTGGCGAGCGAACAGCAGAGACTCACTAAACGTGGTAGAAACATCGAAGTTAATCACTACTTCAGAACTTCAGTTTTGTTGATCTTCGTTCACTCAGGTGTTTGTGTGACTTAGACTGTGGCGGAATAATGAAGTTTGTGGGAATTAAGTGTGTTGAAGTTGATGTGGTGACCCGTGGCCTGGTGACGAAAGCTCTCGCTTCACACTCTGAGGTGTCCGGGTTCGATTCCCGGTCGGATTGAAGCATTGGGCATGTTTCCTTACACCGGTTGTCTGTGTTCACCCATCAGTAAAATGGGTACCTGAGTGTTAGACGACTGGTGTGGGTCGCATCCTGGGACAAAATTTGCCCGAAATATTCTGCATAACAAG